>OZ025685.1:0-247500 GCA_964019335.1 Diplonema japonicum
TTGCGGGTTTTGCGGGTTTTGCGGGTTTTGCGGGTTTTGCGGGTTTTGCGGGTTTTGCGGGTTTTGCGGGTTTTGCGGGTTTGCGGGTTTGCGGGTTTGCGGGTTTGCGGGTTTGCGGGTTTGCGGGTTTGCGGGTTTGCGGGTTTGCGGGTTTGCGGGTTTGCGGGTTTGCGGGTTTGCGGGTTTGCGGGTTTGCGGGTTTGCGGGTTTGCGGGTTCCCCCTAGTTTCGCACGGGTGGGTCCATTGTTATTTGCCAAAAAAAAAAAAAAAAAAAAAAAAAAAAAAAGAGACATTTAAGGGTACCTGCGGTATGTAAAAAAAAAAAAAAAAATAAAACCATGAATTCTTTCTTCTTGTTTTTTTTTTTTTTTTTTTTTTTCTCGCACTTTGAAAAAAACCTGTGTTTCGTGCGCAATTTCTTCTTTTTTTCACCCCCTTCTTTTTTAACTCTACAGAAAAAAGAAGAGAGGGGGAAAGAAAAAGAAAAAAGGGTCAGCTTGTAACGCAGATAATTGCACAACCATTCCTTAGATAACTTAAATAACAAAGTGTTTCTATTTTGTCGTAAAAGTATCTTGAACCCATGCAACAAGCAACCTTTTGGGAGAGAGAATAGAAAAGCTTATAGGGGAAAATAATCTTCTCTTTTTACTTTTTCTTAAAAATAAAAAGAAGAAGAAGAGAGAGGAACAAAAATCTTAACCTTCGTCTTTTTTTTTTTTTTGACGAGGAGGGCTTTTCTTCTTCTTCTTCTTTTCCCCTACTTCTTTTTCATCGGTAAAAAAAAAAAAAAAGCTTCATAGGCTGATCTTTTTTTTTTAAAACCAAGTTTCAATAAAGAAGGGGAGGCAGGAAAGGAAGAAGAAGACGAAGAAGAAGAAGGGAGAAAAGAAAGGTGAAAATACGAGTGAGAAAGAAGAAAAATTCACAATGATTGGAAACCAAGTGATTTGTTTGTTTCTTTTTTTTTTTTTTTTTTTTTTTTTTTGCTTGTTCTGTTTTTTTGTTCATCAAATTAACCCCCAAGGGTGCGCAAAACAAAAGCTGTTGTGTTTGTTTTGGCTCATCACTCGTATGACTCGCACTTGGAAAGGGGACAGGGACCGCCACACCCAGCCCTCGTCGGTTTCTGGCACCACGGGTCCGCCAGCCCGCCAACCTTGCTGAAGATCACGAAGGAGGTGGCCTCCTCGGTGGTCGTAGGAAGGAGCAGCGAGCCCCCTGCCTCCACCTGACCCTTACCTTGTACGACACCATTTTTTGCCCCGTCAACCCCCACTTGGGAGCGCAGGAGGCCGACTCGAACCCAGACACGGGGAGCAGGGCGGGGAAGCCACCGTTCACCTTCCCCGAGCACGGAGGGCAGTGGTAGTGCGACAGGATGAACTCGCACGCCTCCGTCCCGCAGCAGCTGAGCTTCATGGGGGTCCCCTTCGCCACGGGTCCAACAGGGGTGTGCACCTGCATGTCCCTCATGTTCTCGGGGATCATCGTCAGCACCGCCTCGCTGTTGCTGAAGGACTCCATCCCGTTCACATCGATTGCAGGGACGGCGGTCCCACCCACGATCACCTCCGTCTCAGGGGGTGGTGCAGCTCACATCGCTCACTTCCTCGTCCGCAAGGATCTTGTCGACGGGGCTGCACCCACCGGCGGGCCTCGACACCAACACACGCACCTTGCGGGGAGCAGTCCCGCCACAGGTCGCCGACACGAGACCGCAGAAGTCGTGCTCCGCACAGGCAAGGCTCCCAGCAGCCTTCGTCACAACGGTGTCGGGGGTCGCGTCGCCCCACTTGAAGGTGAAGGTCAGCATCTCACCCTGGTTGTCCGATTCCACGAGGGTGCAGAAGGTCTCCTTCCCTGCTGTCTGGGGGTAGGGGGCGACACCGGTGTCCACAGAGGTCACTACAGGGTGCAGGTACACAGCTCAGCGGGGTCATGTTCTGTGCCGTGGACCCGTCGCCGAAGTGGAAGGACCAGATGTTGATCCCCTGGATGAAGGTGGTCTCCATCTTCAGCTTCCAGTTCAGGTTCGTGGAAAGCCCTTCGATGGCACCGCCGTCGGTGTTCCTGCCGAAGCTCCAATGGCCGGCGATGCTGTACGGTGCGCTGGGCCCCTTCTGGTGGTTGATCCTGCCGAGAGTGGTGTGGGTGGTCCAGTCCCCGAGAGGCGGCAGGCACCAGCAGAACACGAACGACCAATAAAGTACAGAAACTGTAGCTTTAGAATCGTTGGTCTCCACCAAAGCATATAAAAGTTAAAGGAGGCCAGTGTTGTTTTAAAAAACACACATCTTGATCAAATAAATGAATACGTGTAGGACCTTTGGAATTTGCTACACTCAACCCCCTGGGAACCACTCAGAGAAAGGGACTGTGGCCCTTGAGCAGAACCCAAGGCCCTCATAACGAAAACCTTCTTCTCGTCACCTACGTTGTGTGCTAGCCACAGTTTCGAAAGGTCGTAAGTCTTTTTTTTTGGTGGGTTGGGAGATGGACAGTACCCTTGCTCGACTCCCTGTGGGCCGGGTGGCAAAACAGGTGTGGGTGAGGTCCGATACCGTCACTACCACGCCCCCGTTTGTTGCGTCATTCTTAGTGAGACAGCGGCGCAAATCCACACGTTGCCATTGTCAACAGGGCGGCACGGCTGTTTTTTCTGACGCTCCGCCTGGCTCTGCGTTCGTCAAACCCAAACAAGGCCACCGTCGTCCCCACAAATTCCTCAATTGTGGCGAAAGCAGTAGCACACATATGAGACATGCGTGCTTTCTGAAAATATCCAGTGACCTCTTCTCGATGGCATCAATGACATCCAACTCCTGCGCTAGAGTTGACTATTCCTTGAGGTACAGCCTTGGCAATCTTTTTACACAAGTTTCCCATCGATAAGTGCCCTTCTCCGGGTGCATACTTGTCGCAACCTCCTTCTCAACAGCTGTTGTCGATGGAACACATTTTACATGTTTTAAAGTACTTCTTTCGTTAAAAACCACTTTGAAAACGTTCGGATCAAAGCAAAAAACAAAGTAAGGAATAATAAGTCTAACTAAAAGGAAAGAATGAGCAAGACATGGAACAAGACAAGCGGTACGAGACGCGAAGAGGGATAGTGTCACTCCATCACTGGTGCTGGTGCTGCTGGACTGGACTGCCTAAGGGGGATACAGATCTGTGATTAAGTATTCGTATTTGGTAAGAAGCCATACCGCGCCGATAGCACAGGCTACGCCGATGCACGCAAAGAAGACAACCACTTGCGAAGCAATGATCTCAGTCCATGTGCCTGGTGGAGGCGAGGTGATGGTGATGAGGAGGATAGCCGCGAGAGAAATACCCGCCGTGAAGAAGACCTCCCAGACTAAGTCTTGCGATTGGCTCACTAGCCACGGCGACAGTGGTATGAGCACACCGAAAATTGTAGGAAGCAAAATAGAAGTAGCTGTGTAGGAAAGTTGTTGCAAAGGACTTCTCTTCGTTGGCCTGTTTGTTTCTATTGCGCTTAGAATCTTCTCTTGCATGAGCTGAGGATTCGTCGCCCTGCTGACATCCTTCAGCAAGCATGCCACAGTGGCACGCGACATGCCTGCGTCTTGCAGCTTCGAGTCGAAGTCTTCTTGTTCAATGAGCTCCTCTTGATCTTTACACACCAGTGTAAACTCATAATACACAACAATAAGCACTGTAGCCATCCCTGTTATGGCCCCTATGTCCGTAATAAGGTCGTCATCATCACTCCCGATGGCAAGCGCCATCAGAACACTGCACACGGGGTAGATGGCCTCCTTCACACGGTTCAGCTTTTCTCGATGCACATCTAGGCCGCTGAAACAACCATCAGGCTCGGGTGGTCCCTGCAAATAAATAAATTATTGTGTGTTTGAAAAATTGTCAACGTACCCAACTAGGTGCTGCGATAGTAGAATTCCGTAAAGGGTTGGTTGGTTCCTTGAGAAAAAGATATTGCGCAGCAAGAAAGGCATACCGGCACAGCGGTTGCATTGTAGCTGTCTGTCTTCGCTCCCTCTGTATTTGTGGATTTTCGGTTTAGCTCGCCGAGCAGCTGCTGCGACGACCGAGGCTTAGGAGGTGAGGGGGAGGGGGGGGGCGAAGGCGAAGATGAGGGGGAAGGCGATGAGGGTGACCGGGTTGGTGTCACGACAGACACAACCTGCGATGATTCTGATGGCATGTTCTGCTCCTGAAGAAGTGTAGCTCAACACAATTAAACAAATTGTTCGATTTTAAAATTTCTTTTCTACAGTATTACTTGCTTCAGTATCTTCAGTTTCTCGCTCTGCTCGGCAGCAGGCTTGTACAAGTGCGACCCGCCATACGGCACTTGTGTGTAAGTTTTTGCCAGAGTGTTCCAGTGCTCGGTTGCTGTCGTGGTTGGCAATTGCAGTGCAGAGTGCTCCAGAGGGGGAGGTGGCACTAGGTAACTGAGCCCTTCTTTCAGCCACTTCTTTACAAGTTGTTTGTCCACAGCATATTGCTTGGCACCATGCTGTGCTTGGAGCGCTGCCAGAGACGCAACAATGCGGGAAATGTCTTTCTCGATGCTACCTAGCTTTCGCACAGCATCCCTCACGTCGCTCTTTGCCTCGTCCACAGCAGTAGCAGTCCTGGAAAGGTGCTTCCGTGCAGCAGTGAGGTCCTTCGTAACTCGCCCTGTGGCCATATTCTTGCTCTCGATCGCTGCCGCTACTTCGCGAATCTTGTCCACACCACCTACATACTGCGTGGTGCTTGCGATAATCTGTTCAGCATTCGCTTCAAAGGCCTTTCTGTATCTATTGTTGACTTCGGTGCGCACTTCACCTCTTTCAGTGTAATGCAGCAGTGATGCCAGCACTATGTCAAGGAACGCTTTATGTGTATCCTCTGTAGCTTCCACGCAATTCTGCTGTGCTTCCGCTATCTGCGAGATGATGCTTGTCATGGCCTCTTTGTATGACTTCAGGGACTCGCTGTGGTGGTCCTGCGCACGCTGCATAACTTCTTTCGCGGCAGTGAGCTCAGGGGCCTCT
The DNA here is from genome assembly GCA_964019335.1 of Diplonema japonicum. Taxonomy (NCBI): domain Eukaryota; phylum Euglenozoa; class Diplonemea; order Diplonemida; family Diplonemidae; genus Diplonema; species Diplonema japonicum. The sequence goes on from OZ025685.1 coordinate 5,035, forward strand.
GCAAGCACCATCTTAGCTGTGCGCGAACGTATGTTCTCCAGCTGCTGCTCGAGGTACGTGTTTTCTTTTTCCCAAGTGGCTATCTCATCCTCTACCTGCCCTTTGGTGCATGCGAGCCTCTCATCTTGTTCCATGGAGTCTTGTACCTTCGATTCCAACAACTTAGCCCTTCTTCCCGATGCCTCAATCTTGCCCATCATTTCTTTCACTCTTACTTGCTTGGCTCGGAGCTCCTTTTCCAGCTCCTGGACTTCTTGTCTCCCGCTCTCGAACTCAGTTCTTTTCTGCAGCAATCCATCTTGAAGGGCTGCAGTCGCCGCCCTTAGCTCTACCTCCACCTCTTCTAGTTTAGTCTTCTCCACATTGATCTCGTGCTCTGCTTGGTCCACCAGCTGCTGCTTGTGTGCCGTGTCAATATCCTTTCTTTGCGCTTCTCGAGTGAACTCTTGCTGCTTCTCCGCTTCGCATACTTGGACGTATTTCAAGTTGCACAAGGCAGCATCACCACGCACGCGGTCAGCCTCGGCTTGAAGGATGCTTTTGTTCTTTTTGTATCGTGTTCTGGAGTCCTCCTCTTCCATCTCTCTGTCGAGGTTTCGGATCACATTTTCCTGACTCGTCTTCCAATCTTGCAGCTGTGCAATCGCATCATGCAGTCCGTCAGTTTGTGGGGGTTGGCGCTCTGTTTCTACATTAACGGCAGGCATGGACAATCCTCTTTGAGGCGAAACTACCTTACACTCACTGCTCGAAATATTTTCACCTTTGAAGGACCTGTCACAACTCAACTCTTTAAAAGTGAAAACCTCACCCGACGCTGCGTGCGTGGTTTCCTGAGCAGGTGGCTTCAATGCTGGCGGGTCTCGATCTCTTCTTGGTGACACAAGCACACCTTCTGTGCCACAACTTCTTTTTGGTGATATCAACACGCTGTTGTCGTGGTATTTAACAGTGCTGGGGTCCCTCCTCGGCGAGATATCTCTGGGTGACGGGTGCCTTGTGTCCACAGGGCTCAGTTTGTCTTCGACTTTCAGCAGCACTCTCTCCCACCCAAACCCCACACCCTCGTCCATCGTGTTATGTCTACTGTAATGAGGGTAACAAGACGATACAGTTAAAATAAGAAAATAAACTTAAGAAGCGTTAGGAAGGCGCAACCGGCTTGGGCCTGCCTGGCTGCTGCCGTTAAGGGTAAGGGTTTAGTGTGTAAACTGGGGTTGTGTAAGAGCACTGGGGGGGGGGGGGGGGGGGGGTCCTTAAAAAGGGCCACTTTTTGCCATTTTCCAGTTTTTTTCCCTAAGGGTATTTTGGGCTCTTAAAAAACTCTTACCACCCTAAAAGTGTCCACAAATCACCCAAATCCCCGTTTCCCCATGGTTTTCGGAATCATAATCCAGTGTAACCCTCTATAACGACTATAAAAGAATTACAGGACTACACTGGATTTGGTATCAAACGGGGACCCCAAAATTAGAACATGATCCTGGGCATTTCTAGGGCCGAAAACCATAGGGAAACGGGGGGCACTTTTGGGGTGGTCAGAGTCTTTTTAAGGGCCCAAAATGTCCTTAGGGAAAAAACTGAAAAATGGCAAAAAAAAAAACGACCTCCTTATGACCCCCCCCCCCCCCCCCCCTAGGGCTATGTTGGCAAGAAACGGGGAAACGTTTCCGGTTCCTTATTTTTCAGATGCAAAAGAAACGTTTCCTTCTCAGAGGGACAGAGGGAAACGTGTTCCCTTCTTAAGGAAACGGCACCAAGATAAGAAACGTTTCCGTATTTTCAGAAAAAAGCTTGGAAACGTGTTTCCTTGCCAACATAGCCCTCGGGGGGGGGGGGGTTAAAATTAAACCACAAAATGGCACATCCTGAGAGGTGGGGTTCTTCATTGTGCATCGCTCGTCAGCTTCAGCAGCCGTTTTCCTTGCAGTACTGCACGTAGGAGGAGGAGTGTGGCTCGTTCTTCCATGCTGTTTGCTTTTTTACCTTATCTGCTGTGTCTTGCTGTGCTTGGTATGCATCCATGACGCAGGCGTGGCCCTGGAGCCTCTGTGCCTGCACCTTGATATACCCCTCGATGTCGCGGGGGGTCACGGTCGAGGTGCTGGGTGGCGAGAACGGTGTACTGCGCGATACAGGAACGGCAGTACCTTTGTAAAGTCTCACAGTAACACTACCTGTGATGCCCTCCTGCGACTTGGCCATGGCTGCTTGAATGAAGTCCATCTCAGGCGAGAACCAGAAGCCGTTGTACACCAGTTCAGAGAACTTCGGTGTGAAGACATCCCTCAGCCTCATCACCTCTCTGTCCATACACGCATTTTCCAAGTCCGCGTGTGCCGCAAGCAGAATTTCTCCAGCAGGGCACTCAAGCACCCTTCTGCACTTCACGCCAATGAACTTGTTATCGACAATATCCTTCCTGCCTATGCCATGTTCCCTCCCCATCTGGGCCAGTACCTCGAATATATTGATGAGGTCTGTCCTCTCTTCGCGTCCGACTACCAATGCCGTGGGGCGCCCGTTGACGAACTTTAATGTCACGTTCTGCGCAGGCTTCGATACCTGCATGGGGTCGCTCGTTGACAGCCACGCTGACGGCGGCGCAGGGGACTTAGGGTCGTCCAGCACACCCCCCCAAGTGCAGCAAGAGTAGATATTGCTGTCCTCAGAGTGATTTGAGAGGGAAGGGTTCAGCGACTCCACGCCGTTCGCGAGGCACCACTCGATCATGGAGTCACGTGACCTTGCGATCTGCCTGAAGGCTGGATTCCTAAAGGGCGTAATAACCTTGACCTGCGGGTACAAGGCAGAGTACGTGAGCTCGAACCTGCACTGGTCGTTGCCAAGACCGGAGCAACCGTGCGAGACGTACGTGTAGCCTTCCCTTTCCGCGATCTGTACCTGCTTGCGGGCGAAGACGAATCTTGATAGGGCGGTGCCTAGAAGATCTCTTCCCTCATACGCAGAATTAGCACATAGGGAGGGTATCACAAAGTCCGTGAGGAACTCCTTCTTCATGTCTTCGATGAACACCTTCGCCGCCCCAAGAGAGCTAGCTGCCTCTACCACCTTATCGACACCACCCTTCTGCCCGATGTCCGACACCAAGATGGCCACATCGTACCCCTCGCTGAGGAGCCACTTCACCAGAAAGACACCTACCAGACCCCCAGAAAAGCTGACTAAAACCGACTGCCCTTCCTGCTCACCTCTACGACCTATTTTGGTCAGACCTCTTCTCCCCTCTTTTGGGCTGCAGGACCTCTCACTTCTCTCAGGAGAGGCAGTGGGGGACACCATGTTGTCTTGCAAATTGTACTGCATATTGCTCTGTGATGATGTGTTGAATACAAAAAATCACGAACAGTAGAAAAGAAGCATAGAAGCATAGACAATACAAGCATCGGGAGTCAAACAAGCGCGCAGGAGTTGGCAAAGACATTCAAAAGAGCGAACGTGCAGCCAACTTCTCCTTAAGCACTAAAAGGGGAAGTAGAGTTCAAGCCCACTAAAAGATTTTTGCGCCTGTTATTTTTTTCTTTTCTTTTCTTTTTCTATTTTCTTTCTTCCCTTCTTTCTTTTTTCTTACCATATTTAAAATGGGAAGGTTACATAACTTCCTCAGGGTGGTTTTTTTTTTTTTTTTTTTTTTCTTATTTTTTTTCCTTCCAAATTTCTTCACAAAATTTAACTTGATATACAACTTTGATACTTGAAGTACTTCAACGCCCCTTTTTTTTTTGGTTTTTTTTTTTTTCTTTTTTTTTTTTTAAATGTGGTTTTTTTGTTTCACTAAACCCAGGAGGACAGACAGAGAGCGCTAAGCTCATTCAAGCCATAGGACACTAGATATATACATGAGAAGAAACCAAGTAAGCTGCACCACTTAGAGCAAAAGGCTTCAAAGGGAGCAGTCGAGTGGGGTCACTAAACTGATCATACGGAAATCGTGCCAAAAAGCAGAATGGAGTAAGAATATGAATAGTGAGAGCGCAACTAAATGGACAAAAAGAAGGAGAATAAGGGGAGCATGTGTGATTTTTTTTTTTTTGAAAAAAAAAAAACAGCCTTAACAAAGATATACCGCTTCATATCTCTAAAGCGTAAAGCATACGAAGGCCGGTGGCTGAGAAAAAAAAAGAACCCCGATAAGAGATGGCAACCCAGAAGGCGTGGGTGTTACACAAATATTATTTCTCTTTAGATGTGTTCCTTATTTATTTTCTTTTTGAATCAAGCCACCCGAGTACGTTACCGTCGTTGTTCTGCAAAAGGGAGATATGAAGAGTATAAAAAAAAAAAAAAAAAAGATCAATACTACAAAGTAACAATGCAACGAATAAAAAGGTGGGGATGAAACAGGTTATACAAAAAAAAAAAAATAAAGGGAGACCCTGCCCTCTCCGAATGCTCACGTACCTGCCGCTGAAGGCTGAAGACTGTACCCCCTAGGCCGTTACAAGGAACGACGAGCAACAAGTGCCAACTTGTAATCTGACCTCTGTTGCGCGTTGTCATCGCACAGATTAAGTGGGATTGTAGGCTCTAGGTTCAGGTTCAATAAAAAGATTATCTACAAAGGAAAGAGAGTGTGCTCCTGTCATTTACTGTAGTCTCGAAGCTGTGTGTTTGACATAACTGGTGCACTGCCATCCATACCTTCAACCGCACGCTGGCGGAGCTAACCCCCTCCGACAGCTCGTCTGTTGTGTATCGCACAACGTACGTGTCCTCAGCAGCGTTGTAGGACACGACAGCAGCGTCGAACCACCCGTGGAAGCCATCCTGGTCCTGGTCGTACCACACCACCACCTCGGAGCCAGGTGCGTACCCTGAGATGGGTTCTTCGCTGCCCGGTGCTGCATTGGCAGGTGTCTTTGGCTCGGGGGGGTAAAAGGCTGGCTGCTTCTCAGGTGAGTACGAAGTTGACAAGTACGGCGCATATGGCGGCAGCGGGTTGACTGTGTAAGGCACGGCCTCGGACGTACCTGACGACATGCTCGAGGCCGAGGGTACCCTCCTTGTCTTCTCCTTCGCCTCCCGACTGCTGTACAAATGTTCCTTTATTACAATGAACCAGCATATAGCACAGAAACACGCCCCCATCACACACAGCAGTATAATGACCCATATCGGCAGCTCGTCTGTCTCGCACACGTTCCCGTTGTCCCCGTACAGGTGCACCCATGCATCGCTGTTCATGAAAGCTGGCATGTTCGTCGCGCCCAGTGCCGTGGCTAGTATTTTGTTTCCCTGTGCAGTGCAGCCCTTAGTCTCATCTGCGATGCAGCATGCGAGTTTCTTCAGAATCTGCTTGCTCCCCTTCACCATGCTACGAGAGCTGAGGGAGTACTTGTACTGCTCAGAATGCCACAACCTCCAAATCTGGTACTGATCTAAACACGGGATTGGAATCACGGGTTTACACGTTCCCACATCAGCACTGTTGGCGTAGTCCCTGTCGCAATACACGGGAACAGCGGGTACCCCTTCGGGGGGCTGGCATTCGGTGTCATTCGTGCAAGTCTGGATGTAAGGTGTTGACTTGCAAGTGCCTACATTCTCGTTGATCGCCCTGGGTGCGAAGTACACCATCCTGTCACCCCTGTCGATCTTGCACAAGTCGATGTTGACGGAGTCCTCTTCGTCCTCAAGCGTGAACATCTCGACGCACTTCCCCCGCTGCAGTGGGCCTGCGCTCGTCGTTTCTAGTAGGTTGCACCTTGTGTTGGCCTCGCATCCGCCGCTTGCTTCGTCGAACGTGTCGCACGCATCGCCTTCTTCGATGAGCTCATGACAGACGGCGTCCGTGGCGCTCCGCACTTTGCAATAGCTACCCCACCCACAGGCAGGCCTCTCTAACGATGGCGAGTAGGATCTGCACATCCCGCCACCGTCAGGTCTTGCAACCTCCATACACACGCCACTAGAAATCCTGTCGTACAAGTACTCCTGCGTCGACGGGCGCCACGTGGAGTTCGATGGCTTGCAGTAGACAAGGTTGGTGGCATAACGCGGGTCGTCGGTTGCGTCTTGGTTGCAAGTGTGTGTGACAATGACTGCACTGATCTCCGAACCTGTCCATAGGTTGTCGCATGTCTCGCCCAGATCTTCCATTTTCCGACAAGTGAAGATCTTATTGACCCCCGCCACTGGGTTGGACTTCTCAGGCCAACAACGCGAGCCGCTCATGCATGTTCTGTCTGCCTCAATGGGTGCCGTGTCGGTGCTCCCGATGTGGCATGTAGCGAAGTCCTGCAGCGTGTGCACGCCAATACATCGGGTAAATGTTTGTTGTTCATCAAGTTTTGTGCACCTTCTCGACTGGCAATCGCCATTTTCCGAGCAGGGTTCACCAGCGGGTAACTTTTCAGTGCACACGCCGCTTAGCTTTGTGGTCGCGTCAGCCCACCTGCAGTACAGGCCCTGGTCAACACCCTGCCTGTGGCCAAACTCTGGCCTCACATCGTCATCCAGCCTTATGTCCTTGTTGACGCACGGTGTGGTCAGGTAGCAGGTTTCACCTAGTGAGGCAGAGCTCTTCACAGTGATTGAATTGCTACACACATCGGATACCACTGCTGTCGTCAGCAGGTACAAGAGACCCATAAAGGCAGCGTCCTACAAGTATGTTGGTTGAAGCAGCACTGGGAAGAAATGCTATATTTTTATAAGAGATAAACGCGAAAAAGAGGTGTGGAGAAAGGGGGGGAGGGAGAAGAATAATAACAAAAATGTGGTCAAGTAATTGCTCTATTTGGTTTGGTTGCCCTTTTTTTTTTTCCTTTTTTTTTTTCTTCTCACCCCCTTAATCTTTTTTTCTTCTCCTAGTTCGTTCTTTTTTTCTCCTCATTCTATTTATTCGATACTTGCCATATATATATGAGCTCGTCTAGATTAAAATGCCAACACTTTTTTTTAGCAGTTAGTAAATTTTCGTTTTGATTATTTGAGCAAAAAAAAAAAAATAAAAAAAAAAATAAATAAAAAAGAGACATTTAAGGGTACCTGCGGTATGTGGCAGGACGCCTGAAGAGTCTCAATCTATCTCTTGATCGAACCTTTCTGCTGTGGTGTGCCTCGTTCACCCTCCTCGGTACCTTAGGTATAAAACCCTCAACCGAGTTGGTAAGGACACAATAGTTGTACAGTTGTCTCTCAAGGATGTGGCGGGTCGCCGGGGAGGCGAATACCGGTCTAGAGGAGTAGCCCCTTACGGAGCTGCTGTAACCCAACGTGCGGGGTGGACAGAGTCTACCGAAGCAGCTGGAATGAGGGGCGCTATGCGCTTATTGGTGTGGATGCGTTCTAGTGCCGCTATCACCCGGCCTATGACACAAAAAAGGGCAGCATGCAACCATAGGAAGATGACATATGTGGCGTACCTCTTGTCGTTCTTTCAATTGCGATGCTTGTTTTGCCATGAGGGTGGCAGGCTTTGCAACCGGCTTTCCCCGGGAAGCGAAAAACAGAGGTCAGAAAAACGGCGGGAAATGTTTAAAATGCAATTTTATTGCTTAAAATGCAGCATCTAGGGTGCATAAAATTGGTGTTCAAGCGCACTTGTGACCCCTGGGTACAACCCAGGGTCGGGTTACTGTTAAAAGTACTTAGCGAATAATATATGGCGCCGCATAGCCCCCGAAAATCCGGTTTTTTACACCCTATTTTTTGCTTTTTCAAACAAAAAAATAACTCATAGTAAAAGACAATCCCACTCGAGGACAGCCTCTTGTGGTGTGAGTTCCTATCTATTAATGCTCCCCTTCTGGAGCATAGCCTTCGTTCCTATTGTCGCCTTTAAAGCTTTTCGTAGTCTCGACACGCGTTCTTTCTTGTATGTCCCTTTCAACTCCTGTAGCTTTTGCGCTGTCTGTCTTGATGCGAAGATCGGTCTCCTGTTAAAGCCTATTGCAGCCTTGCCTCCGATCGCTGTGAGCGACTTGACCCTCTTTGCCCCGTCCGCAGGGAAGGGGCGTCTTATCCGTCTCGTTCTGCACACTGCGTTGGCTCTCTCCACCAACAGCTTGATTCTGCGTGCCTTCCTCTGCATGTTGTAGACTCCCAGTGACTTTCCGGTTGTCTCCTCAAAGTCGAGTGCAAGTTCAGCTGCCGAAACCTCCGAGTCGGTGTCGCCCTCCACCCATCGCAGCTTTCCCATCCATTCCAGTAGTGGTTCCCCGAATTGCTCCAGCAGTCCCACCACTGTCCCCAGCTGTGCTGTCGTCGGTACCGGGGTCACTTTGCCTGTCACTTCCCGCTCCCATGGTAGCTTCTTGTTGCCGCCTTCTGCCTGCATCAGCCCTTCGTCCCGCTTTTCCACCACCATTGCCAGGTATCGCTGCAGCTTCTCCAGGTGTTCGAACCCGTTCCCCCTTGGTAGGATGGCATGCAGCTCGAGGCAGAGCGGCCATCCCGTCCTGTCGCGCAGTGGTTCCATCTCCTCCCGTATCAGCTCCTCTCGTGCTGGCGGGCACAAAAAATAAAAATAAAACAAAGCGGCGACTACTTTTCTACTTAGAAATTTAACAGGGTTTTTTTGCTTCCTAGGAGGGTCACTTGTTGACATTTTTTTCTAGACGAGCTCATATATATTTTCTTTTGTTTCGTTTTTTTTTTTTTTTTTTTTTTTTTTTTTTTTTCTCCTTCCAAAAGTCTTCTTCGTTTTCTTTTACTGTTCTCCTTGGCCGTACGCTGCAGCCAACCAAAACTCTCGAAAAGAGAGTCGAAAGGCCACCAGCTCAGCCTTCGAGGATAGAACTAACAACTGAACTAAACGGATTTTATGACGTTCATCTACAAGACGCCACTTCTATTATGCCGGCACTAACGTAGGGAGGAGGGATATAGATAAGTTTGCTGAGTGGCTCTAGGGGTCAAAACAGAGCGTGGAGCTGTATATGAGGGCACGGTATGGGCAATCCTGTTGAAAGTTTGCGAATATCCCGGAGCCCCCGTGAGCCCCGACCTTGGTGTCGAGGCCCCTGTCCGGCGCTCGGTTTGTGTATGAAAGGGTGAGCTCCCCCTGGGTGTTGCCTTCCCGTAATCCATTGACGTGGTATAGGGCAGTCTGGTGTGCATGTCTGACACAGTTGCCTTCCCGTAATCCATTGATGTGGTATGATAGGGCAGTCTGGTGTGCATGTCTGACACATGCGGGCCCCTACTGGGCACCGTGTGGCGGCGGTAACCTTCTGGAGAAGCGCAGCGGTTTGAGTACGTGGTGGGGTTGTATGTGGATGCAGTTGTCGGTTGTAGCTGTTTCCCATAGTCGCCACTTCGTGGCATTCCTCCATACCGCTCCTCTGCTGTCACCGGACGTTCGTGGGTGACCCTTGTCAGCTCGCTTCTTCTCGGATCCCACGGCTGTCTTTCCTCCTCTCCTTTGTACTTCCCCAATTCTGGCTTATGTCTGTCACCCACGCGATTTGTATCTCTCATGTCTCTACCCATATCTCTTCCAATATCTCTACCCATATCTCTTGCATAATCTCTTCCCATGTCTCTTCCAGTATCGCGCCTCTCTGTGTCTCTTTCTATGTCTCTTACAGTATCTCGCCCTATGTCTCTTACTGTATCTCGAGTGTCTCTTATGTCTCTTCCCGTGTCTCTCACATTCCTCACCGTGTCTCTTTTTGGATCTCTTTCTGTCTCCCTAGCTGAGTACTTTGCCCTCCCATCAAACCCATTAGGCCGCTCTTGGTAGCTAGCGGCATCGTGTTTCGTGTGAACAGGCTGCGGGTGTCTTGTCAGGGGCCTCGGTGACGTGCTGCGGATCACTCGCTGGAGGATCTCCTCCTCCAACCGTCGGTCTTCATTGTGAGTCGACGCGACAAAATCCTTCACAACAACAGGTTTGTAGAACAGCAGGCAGGGCTGTGCCATCGACGATGTGATGTGGTTCACGACCTCATTCCACGACCCGCCCAGCACACGTACCCGTGCGTCGTCGAAGTATATCCACAAGTCCTGCTCTTCATTTTTGAAGTAACCCACATAGTGAGAGCCTTTGTAGTAGCAAATGAGACCTAACAGAGTGGCAAGCGCAGGTTTTGTGTTTTTGAATATGTCCAAATCGGTGAGCTGCACCCGTTCACCCAGCTGCTTACACACACCAGAGATGTGCTCTGCAGGTGCGGAGTGCGTGTTCCACACGAAGTTGATAGTCACAACTGCAGGCAATTTGGTGCATCTTTCGGAGATTTCACACGAACCTTTGCAAGGAGGCTCACAGGATACCCTGTCAGGGGGCAGAGCACCGAAGAGTTTGAACATCCTAAAGGGGTTGACGTCGCCGGGTGCCGCTCGGTAGAGAACTGACGCAGGCAAGGAGTGCATCAGTTTCTCATAAGGGTCGCCCATCCTGCTCTTACTAAGACATGCTGTGCACACTTTCTCAGTGACAACAGTCATGCTGAAAATGTCGTGGATCCAGTTGCGTTCGCCGGTGACGCAGTCGGCCAGACGCCTGACCATCTCCTCGAACACCTCTGCAGCGTCGTTCATCTCGTTTAGCCGGAAGGACTGCACACCGTTAGCCAACGTCTTCCTCAGAACACGCGCGTTGATTGAGTCATTTTCGCTGTGAACGCTCTTGATTAGATCATACACGTTGCAGTACACGCACGTTTGTGTTGAGCACTTGTGCCCGTGGGCCTTCTTCCCTGTCTCGATGAACTTATCACACAAGACCTTAATGTGCAACAGTGCTTGGATCACAACGTTCAAAAAACAATTGTTCTCCCCAGGATCATTCTCCATCCCCTTCGCCGTCTTAGGCCTCGGCGACGCCACGTCGTTAATCGTCACCGCTCCCGTAATGTCTTCCTGTGTATCGCGCCCATCTTGCCGCACCGTGCCTAGATTAAGCGACGGTACTGACATCTACCTGTAGTGTGATGAAGGCAAATGGAAGGTTTTAATACTCACAACACGAAGCTGGGTGGGTAAAAATAAAAAAGAGCGGACCTTTTTAAAAGAAACATGACATTACAATCATCACCGACTCAAGCAAGTCAAGGGCAAAAGGGAAAAGAACACAAAAGAATTGGGGACAAGATGGGGAGGGGGTGGGGGATGTGTTTATTTTATCAACTCACAAGGAGAAAAATGCATCAAATGAAGTCGTGAGGTGTCGTCCTTGGTGGTTGTTGGGCAAGAAAACAAAAATAAATTTATAAAGTGTTTGTGAGTACCCTGGTAGGGTGGGTTTAACGGGTGAGCTTGATGTCGCAGATCTTCCCGGCGTCGGTGAAGGTGATCACGCTGTGGACTGTCCAGTTCATCATGAACTTCTTCACTGAACCGGTGATCTTCACCACGTTGCCATTGACCGTAGGCTCCTCCCAGGTGCCTGCAGGGGGCTCATTGGCATCGAGATACTTCCTGTAAGCATCCTTCCCGTTGATCTTCCCATCCTTGAAGTGGTCGAGAGCGAAGCTGTCGTCGATAAGCTCCATCAGCTCGTCGTAGCTCTTCTTAATCCTGAGGTCAAGGAATTTGAGCGCGAGGGCCTTGAAGTCCATTTTCTTTTTTATAAAGTTGAGAGTTGGGAAGCCTTCTGCATGGATTGTAGTTAAATGGAGGCGCAAAATTTAAAATAAACTTAACTGTGTAAATACAGACTCAAGGACGCCTTCGCAACATCTCAGCGCCCTCTAGCAATGCTTCTCGCATGCGATCTATCAAAGCGGTGGAATGATCAGCATTCTGCTCATCGCTCGCCTGGGCTTCTTCTGCCGCAAGAACTTTTAAAATGTGTTCAACTACCACTGGTAGTTTGTGCTCCAGGTAATAGTCCATCTCTGTTGCTGGTGTGGCGACTTCACTGGTCTCGATCATCGAGGTGACCAACGTCTCGCACAACAACGACGGGATACGTGACGAGGCATGCGTGAAGACCTGCGAGTCGGTGATGGACAGGGTTGATTGTGTCACTGCAACAGGCCCGTAGACAAACAACCCTGGGGCCATATTCCCGTTGACGGCAACCTGCTGCTTGGGCGCCTCCAATGGGTACTGAGGGTCCGTGACAGTCCCGTTGTACATGACTCGAACGCTCTTGCACCAAGCGTTGCAAGTCAGAGAAATATCAGGTCTGGCAGGCAGATCCTCAGGTCTGGTGACAGCAATATCCAACCCCTCCAACGCCCACTGCGCGCATCGTACATCTTCTGTAACTACAGTCAGCTTCACACCAGGTAGTTGGTCGTCAAGGTCGCGATGCAGCTTTTTGATGTAGTCGAAAGGAGTCGCAAGCTCGGATGGCGGTACATAAGAGGGTGGTGTGGGTGGCGTCACCAGTAGTCGTTTGGTAGTAGGGAGAGGTGCCAGATTCTTCGAATACAACAGCGTGCTGCACACATTCACCGGGGCTTCCAACAGACCCTGCTCAAGCAGGTTGCTGTAATTTAATACCGATTCCGTGATGGGGAGCACAATGGTGGTGGCTGTTTTGTTGTACTTCAAGTACTGTGCCATGTGCAGGCACTCAACGGGGCCCACATTCAGCACGAAGTCGATGTTCAAGCTCTTCAACGCAGGCAGCTGAAGACAGCTCTCTGTAACTAGACCGAACCAATCGGCAGGTAGCGTGCAGCCTTCAAAGGAAATGAACGACAGACATGAAGTGTGCCCCTCAGCCCTCCACTTGTAGAACATATCAGGTGTCGCTATCACCGCAGCTCCGACGTCCAAGTGTTCTAGTTGCAAAAAGCTCTCAGTGCCTTCGATAACTAACCCTGTCTGTGATAAGGTAAGCTTGTTCACATTGTTTTGGGACAAGCTCCTTACAACTTGGGCTGTACCCTGGCGGCCAATGTTGTTGCAAGACAGATCTAGCTCCGTCAGGTGTGGGAACGTCGACCACGTGCTGTTGGAACTTGCGTCCCACGTTTCAAGGGAGCATGACTTGGCCACCAAACACCTCAGTAAAGGAAGTTCTGACAGTCGCAACAGATCAGAATAGTCAAGAGTGTTGAAAGACACGACCAAGGTGCTGATGTGTGAATCGTACGGGACCACCAGCTGGCCTGGCTTGATGCCGCAGTTTGCGAGCTTCACAGTGGTCAGCGCCGTGAGCTGCGATACACATTTCATTGCGCTTTGACAAGAAAGGATGGTGGGGAACACGGTGTCACTGATATCCAGGTCACATGTGTTCAAGTAAGTTGCTGCAGCTATAACTGCTGGCAGGCTGTGCTCCTGTGCCGTCGCGAGATACTGCTCCAGAGCAAACGTCACTTTCGTTGGGAGGTGCACGGCAACGATCAGCTCTTTGTGGACAGAGGGTCTCTCAGGTGCTGTAGACACCGAAGGTGTGGAGGCGTCGCTGCAGGCATCTGACTCCAAGATGCGATGGTTAAGCTCTTCTGCTATTATGGCATCCAGCCTCCGTTCGTCAGACGCTACCCTTCTAGGGAGCGATGCTCGCATCCTGCGTACAAGCACCTTTAGCTGCTGCAGCGCATTTGCAAGATCATAGATGACAAGGCTGAATATGCCCTCTCGCAGAATGCCTTTTTTGCTCCAAGCACCATCACCCACAAGCACTGCTTTACTATACTTCACCTCACTACCCGAAGTGTGAACTATCTTCCGGTTTGCATCGATGAAATGCACATCTTCACCTACCACTCTTGCCACTCTCTTTAATATCGTTTTGTCATGCTTGCTGCTCTTGTCGATTAACACAATATGCTCTGCCACGCACTGCAGACCCTCCAACACCACATCCCGTGCCCACCCACTGCCTATTACGACTATGTCCATTCTGAGTGCTTGAGATGCTCAGGCAGGTGCTTGTGGGGGAATAACAACAAAGAACAGATGCCTAAAGCAAGGCAGTAAATCTATCTAGTAAGGCAAGGAATCTACGAGAGGTTTCTACACATCTAACTGAAAGAGAGATAAAAAAAAATATCATGAACATCAATCCTCTTCGTCAGAACACGGGGCCTTGAGCCACGATGCGATGCTTGCTCCGTCGTCGCTACCTTCCAACCAGCTCTGTGTGCAAGTATTTTACATTTATTTTCATACCGAACCACACGAACTCCTGCTATTTTTGCCGCCTGTTGAAACGCGGCGTGCGGTGGAAGAACGCCTACCTTTCCCCACAGATTTTCTCTTCGGTTGCTTTGTCTGCGACTGTGACTGGGACTGCGTCAGATCTTGTGACTGCGACTGGGACTGCGATTGTGTCGCGTTGCCCTGTTGGTTCACGTCATGACTGAACCTCACAGATTTCCTGCTCTTCTTTGGAGGGCTTGCCTCGGTGCATGCTTCTGGTTCCGTTTTCCCCATTGACTTCCTTTTCCTACTGGGAACCACAGGCGGCCTCTTGCCCTTACCTGCCTTGACTGGGTCGGGCCCAAGCGCCTTGTTCACCTCACTGCATATGCTCACGCCAGCCGATGCCACACTTAGCGTGTCATCTTTTAACAACTCTTCTTGTTTGGCTTGTACTTCCTCCAACTCTTTCATGTCGTCCAGTTTTGCGACTTTCTTCTTACCTGCCTTTACCCTTTCCTTCTTCTTGGGTTTTGTAGGTTTCGGCCCTACCACAGCAGTAACACCCGTCACAGCTGACTCAACGCTCTTTGCATCATCCTCTTCCATCGCATCTGCTTTCCTCTTTCCTGTCTTAGACTTCTTTTTCAGGGGCGTGCTGACTGTGCTCACACACGTGCTTGCCGTGTCATCATTCAGGCGGTCCACCTGCATTGCGGTCACCTCTAGCAGCTCCTTCGTTGGGATCATTGCCGACACAGCGGTCATCGCGTCGTCGTCGTCTATCTTCAGTGCCTTTTTACTCGCCTTCGTTTTCGGCTTCAGGTCGCGCTTCACAGGTGCAGGGCCGAGTGCTTTGCTAACACCGCACGTCATCGCTGTCGCGGTTGTGACACCACTCATCGTGTCGCTGAACAGCTCCGCCTGCGCAGCTTTTACTTCTTCCAGCTGCTTCGTAGGGATCTCGGTAGACACAACTGTCTGATCGTCTTCCACCACAGGCTTGGGTGTCTTTGCCTTCTTTGCTTTCTTAGGCCGCCTAACTGGTGATGGCTCCATGCCTTGCACTGCTGTGGTCAGTCCAGTTGCCTTGCTGACGGCGTCGTCGTCATCGGTGATATGCTGTGCCTGCTGGGCGGTCACGGCAGGGAGGCTTGCTGCGACCACGACACTGGAAGGGGCGCATGTAGTGGCGTCGTCATCGACAATTTTTGACTTTTTGCGTGTGGACTTCTTCTTCTGTGGAGTGCGCCTCTTTGGAGGGGAGGGCAGGCCTGTGACAACCGTCTCGGCGACAGTCATGTTCGACTTGTTCGAGCGCCTCCCGGACTTCCTCCCTTCGGACTTCCTTCCTTCGGACTTCCTCAGCGACTTCTTCGCAGACGCCAACAGGTCATCAATGGACCCCTCGCTCACTGGGTTGTTGGTAGAAGGAGTCCCAGGCATCTCGATAGCAGCCACCTTCCCAGCCTTGACCACAGCGAGGTTAGATGGCCGCCTCTTCGGAACGGCCTCGTCCTCCGATGACGAATCGGACTGCGTGAAAAACTGGCTAAACAGAGCTGAGGCTTTTTTAGTCGCGTCCTGGCTGTTTGTGTTCAACCTCTCCGCTGCGACAGCTTCTTCTATTTGCTTCTGCTTTTGTTTAAGGCTCGTCTCTTCTTCCTCCCAAAGCTTCTTGCTTGCTGCGATTTCACTGTGGATGCTGCGGCGCTTGGCTTCGCTTTCATGCTTAAAAGCATGCAGGCTTTCCTCTTCGGCAAGTTTCTGCTTCTCCAGCTCTGCTTCTTCTTCTTGCTCACGGTGTTGTGCTTGCTGCAGAGCCTTCTTTGCTGCACGAACTTTCTCCAATGCTTGCTGACGCTGCTCCTCAACTTTGCGCTCCTTAACTTGCAGCAATTCTTGTTGTTTTGCGACGGTCTGCATTTCGTGTTCCAGCTCGGAAAACTCAGCCTTCATCTGGTTCTGCTTCTCGGCCGCTGCCTCCCTCGCCTCGAGAATGCGGTCATCGAGCAGTATAGCCTGCGTTCGAAGTTCGGAGTGTGCTTTGTTGGAGTCGGACTTCCTGCCCCTTGACTTCCTTGCCATCATTGTCTCGTGTTGCTTTTGTGCATCTTCGATCGATTCCATCTGCTTCTCGTAATCTTCAGTCAGCACCTCAATCTCTGCCCTCTGCACTTCGATAGCATCTTCCAGTGCCTGCAACTTGGTCTCCCTCTCCACCAGCAATGACTCCTGCACTTTTTGTTCCTTTGCCATCTGCATTTTGAGTCCATCGATCTGCCGTTGGGCCTTCTCGGCAGCAAGTTCTTGTTCCTTTGTCCTCAACATCGCTTCTTTTCGCTTGATCCAAGCTGCAGCACGCTCCATCTCTTCCTCCACAGAAGCTTTCAGCTCTTCTAGAGGACACTCTTTGAGAGATTTGGTGCCCTGGACGTAAGCCGCGTGAACGCTCATTTGCGTGGTGAACAAGTCGTTCTTTTGGTTCTTCTTGTTTTCAGCCAACTGCTGGCCCCTCTTTTCCATGGCTTGCTCCCTCCTCGTGTTGGCCTTGATACGCGTGTTCAGTTCCGACTTCTTCCTCCTGGCTCTGGCCTTGACGTCGTTGGACTCGTCCTCAGAGGTCGACACGTCAGTCTCAAGGTCGGAGACAGCTTCACGCTTCTTTGCGAGAACAAGCTTTCGCTTCTCCAGCTCCCTCATCTTCATTTGGATCTCTTCATCTGACGTGTCCGACGACTCTGAATCGCTGCTGATCGAGCTCAGCTCCACGTCACGCAGGTCCTCAAGCTCTTGCTGCTTAGCTTCGATATCCTCACGCTTTGCGGCTAACGATTCCTCCAAGTCTTCGACACGTGCTTGCTGCTCTTCTATTCGCTTCTTCTCCGCTGCTTTCTTCTCATTGGCAATTCTCTCTTCTTCCACTTTTTGTTCGTCTAAGATTCTTTTTGCCTCCGCTTGTTTTTGTTTCTCTTCGGCTTTTTTCCTGTCTTCAGCAACACGCCTCTCCTCCGCCTTTTTCTCTTCAACAGCCCTTTTCTTCTCCTCTGCCACCTTCCTTTCCTCTGCACATCTTTCTTCGGTAGCTTTCCTCTCCTCAACATTCTTCTCTTCTGCAGCAATTTTAGCCTCCTTCGCTCTCTGCTGCTCAGCAAGAACCTCCGCCCTCCTTTCATCAGCTTTTTGGTGCACGTCCATCATTTTCAGCCCCACCTTCAGGGTACCATTCTCACGCATTTTAGCAACTTGCTCCCTCGCGCGCTTTTGCCACATGGCTTCCTTCTGCTCCTGAGTCATTGAGGTCGTCTTAAGGTTCACATTGGTGACGTCAACCAAAGGTCCTTGAGACCCCGTGGTGGCAAGGCATATGTCAGGCAATGGGTTCTTCTTCACAGCGGGCGAGTGTGGTTCTTGGATTTTGCGCGTGGCCATCGGCCTGATAAAGGGATGTCTTGCGTCGCTGGGTGCGCTGTGTTTGATGCGCTTGGGCTTGGAAGGCAGCTTCCAAGAGGACTGTGACTGTGGTGATGAGAGGAAAGCGTCCAACTGGCCCATGTCATCAAGCCGCACAGAGGGCGTGTCCCTGTCGTCGATGCCCGGCCCGTCTGCGCTGGTCCACACGTTGTAGACGACACCGTGCGACCCCTTCCACCCGTCTCCCAGGTGGTACCCCTTACCCTTCGTCACGTAGTAGTGCTTCATCCACGGTAACACCTCCTTGCCCTCATGCCACATCTCTTCGAAATCGATCCCTGATGTCTGACCCTCTTTCAGAACGACCTTTCTGTGCCCTCTGTTACTGTGCACCTTAAAGGTATGTTTTGCGGCATTCAACTTAGCACTCACGCCCTGCCGCAGCGTTTTGCATTCGGCCTTGACCTCCAAGCTCTCCCTGCCGTTAATCATTTTTTTTGACCTGTCGTGGCTAGCATGCTGTAAAGAAAATGCAAAACAAAAACAACATGACACCTTTGTCGTAAAATCACACGGGATCTCGGGCTGCCTTTTCGTATGAATACTGATTTTGCAACCCAAGTACCAAGACCGCATAACTCAGCAGTCTGCCATCATAGACACTGAACTGTACAACACATCAGACAGCTAAGGAAAGATCTGGTATCACTATATGAACAGAACGGAAAGAAGTTCGCCGCGCATGTCACGCACGGCAGTAAGCCTAAACGGAATACAATAAAGATATAAAGCAAAAACATCATTTCACAGATGTGACACCAATGCAATCGCTGATTGGCTCACGCACTGTCCTCCTCACTCGCTCGTTTTAGCTCCTCTTCCGCTTCTTCCTGAGCAACCTCCTTTAGATTTTCAGCAGCTCTCTCTGCTTCTTTGGGTGTCACGTCCGCAGCTGATTCCAATTGCGGTTCTTGTTCCTCCCCTGCCTTCTGTTTTTCTATGGCTGTTTGCCGTTCTGATTCAGCCGCTTCGTTTTCTTCTACTTCAGCAGTCTCTTCTTCCGCTTCCTCGGCTGCTATTATTTCGACTTCTTCAACTCTCTTCGTTTCTTCAGCTGTTTTCTCTTCGGTTACTATTTTTGCTTCTGTGGTCTCCTCTTCAGTTTCTTCTACAGCGCTTACCGCAGGGTTCGCTTCTTCTTCAGCGGGTTTTTCTTCCAAGGTGGCATTGCTTTCAGTTTTTATTGGTTCTTCTTCCACAATTTTCTCCGTTTCTTCAACAACATTCTTCACTTCTTCAGTAGCTTCTTGTTCCTCCACCTTCTCTGCTTCTTCAACAACGCTTTCGTCGGCAGACTCTTCTTCACTCACGTTCTTAGTTGCTTCCTCTTTGGGCAATCGGTTCACTTCTCGATGTGCAACGGCCTCGGCCATGTCCTCAGTGTCCATAGCTGTCTCTGTGAAAACCACCTCCATTGGGCTAACCGCTTCGGCTGTGGTTGCTGCCTCGTTAGCTAGTCCTCCATTCTCAGCTGTTACCACTTTGCTTTGCGTTGCGTCTCTCTTGTTCAAGACATTGTTGAGGTTGGACACACGCACGTTGAACTGAGCGTGGTTCAGCTTCGAAGGTGATGCGGGTGTGGCAGGCGATGCGGGGTCGAAGTGGAGTGCCTCGGGGGCTTGGTTGAGTTCGGTGGACAGGTCATCTACAAAGAAAGGAGAGCCTGGGTCCTCCACACGCTTCGGTTGCTTAAGGGCAGATGTGGGAGAGCCATTGGGGGACAGAGCGGGTGTCATGTTGGGGATGAGTGACGGCGGCGGCGAGGGGGGGCGCGGCCTCTTACTGGTGGCTTCTTTCAGAGCAGCGACGGCAGCTTCGAAGTTTCCTTGGCACATGTTGATGGCGGCCTCTGACTCTTCTGCGCGATACCCGATGCGGATAAGCTTTATCACCTGTGCAACGAGACCCTCAATGCTGCTGAGGTCCTCAGCGTTAACTAAAACTTCGACAGCAGCATCGAAGTTCCCTGACGTCTTCACAAGTGCGTCCCCTGCCTGTTGCGGGCTGAAGCCCATGTCTGCTAACCGCACCTTCTTCTCTGTCCTTGACGTGAGGTAGACAGCGTCCGACAACTCCATTGAGATCTCGAAGCGCACGTGCTCTGCAATGCCTTCAATGCGGCGGCGCTCGATGGTTTCCTGCTCTTCGACTGCCGCAAGCTTCTGCAGTGCTGAGTGTGGCAAGACAAGCTGTAAATTAAATCGCACTTTTCTTGCCATCCCCATTAGCTGCCCTGGATCCAGTCCCTGTTTCACCATTTTGATATTTGCCAACCACATGCCACATGCTTCTGGTGCTGGTGCTCTGAAAACGTGAGCCACCCCATCACCCTCTGTTACAGAGAAGTCGGTGTCGGCCTTCTCGAGTTGTATGTCACACCCAGATACTCTGATGATCTTATGTACCTTGCCACACGGGCTGTCTCCGTACTTCAGTGTTTTCTTCTTCTCATCCAGAGTTGCAAATTGGTTTCTCCATTGCAACATATTTACCTTGACTTTGAGGTATCCATACATCTTACCCTAAACCTGTGTGTGTTGACAAGGCAGCAGCATAAAATGCTGAAAGACACTTAGACATGTAAGATCTGTATGCATCATGCAGCGAAGCAACTAGGTACTTTAATAGGTACTTTCATTCCCCTGCTTGCAGAGCGGCTTCCGCCATTTTGTGCGCTGCGACCCAGGCGCTGGGCGTCATGTGGTGCACAGTGCCGCAGTGCTGGCATTGCAGAGGGCAATTGGGTTGCTCGAACTGAAGGGACGTAAGTTGTTGGGGGCCAAGCAGAGCAAGACCGTTGGTAAAGCTTTCTAACGAACACCTACAGTGGAAGTCTATGGGTATCCTAGTTGGCGACTCAGTGATGCGGAGGGGGCCATGGCCAGTCACGCAAGGAATTTCTGACTTAGGGACGAGCTTCATGGCAGACACCGTAGACGACAGGTCGGAGGCGAAGACCGCCTGCAGCACAGTGGTGAGGTGCGCGTGAGTGGCTTCTGTACTACAGAAGTCGGCGTTATTGAGGTTGGTGTGTATGTCTGTGTACACTGCTTCTTCTATCGCGTTTTCATCATCGCTCGTCGAGCTTGCCTTCGACGGCACACGCTCCGCGAACATGGCAACACACACACCCGCCAGGAGGTCCACTTTCATCCACAACGCGACTGGCATCCCTCCCGATTGCAGGAAGTGGTCCCTCATCTCCTGTTCCAGGTCTGCAAGAGACGGGTCAGAGACGGGCGTCACACTTTCAACCGGCCGTGCTGTGTTGTAAAGGGTTTTTGATATTTTTATATAATTAGGACCCCCTGTCTCCACCGTGCCATCCCTTATGTGCCCCCTGATCTCCCCGTTGGCGATGCCCTCGCTGCTGAAGGCATGCAGCGTGCCGTCTACGTCCAGCTTCACTCTCTCCTCGCCGCCCTGGAACACTGAGTACGCCACGCACATCATCATTACTTTCGCCAGCTGCACACCCTCCTCAGAGGTGTCCACCACCTTGTGCCTCTCCAGAGCGTTCCGCACTGTGTTTGGCATCTGCAGCAGCGAACACCGCACCAGCCCGTCGTTGGCAAGCACCTTCAAGCAGACGTCCCTTTTCGTTGTATAATCTAACACAGAGGCCTTCCGACCAGCCCCTCCCGCGACAGTGCACAGTAGTCTTAAGTTTCTATTCATGTTGGTACTGTTATCCAACCTACTATGTGGTGCGGGGGTGGACAAAATAAAGGGAAATAGCGAAGATCAACCTGTGCTGCAAATTGTCACAAGCACGGCTATGGGAGGCAACGGGGGACAGAAAGAGCGAAAGCAGCTCATACTCTGCTAGCAAAGAAAGAACTAGCGCTGTGAGCTAACATGGTTCTTGCCGTCCCCAGCTAAGCTCAAGGAGGAGATGAAAAAAAAAGGAGAAACCCAAAAGAGAGAAAGGGGGAAGGGGAGGAGAAAATAGAAACAAAAGGGAGTAAAACAGTATTCAACGACGGACGACGACACTTGCAAAGAAAATAGGGGCAATTCACTTAGCTAAAAAAGTACTGAAAATCACTTGTGGTAAGAATGGTCTTTCCATTGGTGGCCTGCTTGGCGTGCACTGCCGGCTTACACTCTTCCCAGTGGGTGCTGTGCTTGCTTTTTATTTGCGGGAGGAAAAAGCTCAAAGTAGAAGACAATCCCACTTGAGGGCCTCCAAAAAAAAAAACAAAAAAAAAAAAAACTATTCTTTTAAGGTATGCGCTTTTTGCGCTCACCGGCCGTGCTGCGCTTAGTCCCCGTTGTCCCCGTTCTGGGGGCTCTGGCGGGTTCCTACTGCGGTGGTCAAACTGCGGGGCAGCCTTGTCGGTGTCTGCGACAGGTACCTGTCCCGCAAGCCTTCGATGCTACTCATGGTTCGTTCCGGGAGTACTGGCCTCCTGTCATACCCGTGGAAAAAAAAAACTTCTTTTCAGATAGGCTCCCAAACCCAGAAAAATCAGTTTTGGGTATTATGTGAATTTCGGCACTTTTCTTGGGTATTAAGTGAATTGCCCCCCCCCCCCCCCCAAAAAAAAGGGGGAAGAACAAGGGGTGGGGGGGGGGGGGGGGGACAAATTGTGTGATTACTTCTATTTAGTCAGTAGTCAGTGAATGCTGATGGACGCCTACATGCAATGTTGGCAAAGAGGTACCTCACATCACAAATTCTATCTCCATATTCCTAAGGGAAGGGCAAAAGACAACTTTATTGCAGCAAGCCAATGTTTCCCTTATGGATATTAGAGCCTTTGAAAAAAAAAAAGAAAATGGAAAAAAAAGGGGGGGGAATGTTAAGTGATTAGATGTTTCGAAACATAATAAAAAGGAAGGAGAGGAAAAAGAAAGGAGAAAGAGGAGGCTCTTACTCGTTTTTCTATTTAAAAAGGGGGGAGGGGGGGCGAAAGAAGAAAAAGCGCTTTCAAGGGAAGGGCGGCCTTAAAAAGAAAAACAGGAAGCAAAGAAAAGAAGGGGGTGATGGAGAGGGGAAGAAGCTTTTGTTATTATTTTTTAAATGATCGGAGATGGGAAAAAAAAAAGTTCAGCTTAATCTTGAAGCAAAAAAAAAAAGCCTTTTTCTTTCATTTTCTCCGTTGTTGTTTTTTTATTTCATTATTTCAAAGCTCCTTATTTTTATTTCTCAAAATAAATATTTTTTTTTTAACGCCAAAAAAAAAAGGGAAAAAAAAAAAAAAAAAAAAAAAAAAAAAGACAAAACGGAAAAGAGAAAAAGGAGAAGGGAAAAAAAAAAGAAACAGGAAATAAACTATTCTTTTAAGGTACGCATTTTTGCGCTCACCGGAAATAAATAAAAAAAAGAAAATGAGGTATTTAAAAAGAATTGTGCTTCTGTCACTTGACCTGGATCTGTGTCGAATGACTAGAGCATCATTGATAACTTGATACTGTGTACGCTGGTCAACCCATGCCTTTCTGTGTAGCCACTGGCTCGGGGGGCTGATGCCCCACCACTAAATATACACAACTGAAGGGGAACAAGAACCCTAGGCACCAAACCTCCAAACTCAGTCTGCCCAATGTATTTTTTTTTCTTATTTTTTGTAGAGGGGACTTTGGCTTTAACATCCCCTACAAGGAGGGATGACTTTGTTCGGGGCGGGGGGGGAGCGCTACATGCATTTGACAAAAAAAAGGGGGGGTGGGGCGAAGAGTTTACTTCAGTAATAAACTATGTAAAATAAAATCAAAAAAAAAAAAAAAAAAAAAAAAAACGAACAGGAATAAAATAAAATAAAAATATAGATAGGAGGGAAAAGAAAATTAAAGGATTAAAAAAAAAAAAGGAAAAAAGAAATAAAATTTTGGAGCGTGCGGGTCATGTTTGCGCCCTCAGAATGGAATCACAAATATCTTCAAGACAGCCTCTTGTCAGGGGCATAACCCGGAAAGGGGGGAAAGGGGGGGGAAGGAGAGAAGTGATGGGGCACATCGGGCACAAGGCCACGTGAAGCAACATCTACAAGCAACAAACACACGCAAAACACAAGCATATGAGAAACTCCAATGGTGCTCATACAAAGCATCCATGTGGCATCTCACACACTCCAACTAATGTAGATGGGTAGCTGGCAAAGCTCACGAGCAAGCCGCCGCTCTGGGTGTCTTAGGACTACCATTGACCTCTTTGAGAGGCTTGGCGGCCAGTACTTGGAGCACAGCCATCGCCCTCTCTGCGACGCTGCGTTCCTCGTCTCCTGCAATGGACTGGACTTCCTCCCTGCAGAGCAGCAGCTGTTCCTTCCCGTTACCATACGCCTGCTGCAGCTTCTCGACAAGGTTGCCGATGGTAGCCTTGTGCTCCTCGCTGACCTTCTCGTTGTACAGGTCCTTGCCCATCTTAACTACCTTCTCCACTTCGCTCATCACGATTGTCTTCTGGCTCTTCATCTTCTCGAGGAGCTCGCCTGCCTTCATTTCAAACAGTTTTACCTTCTCATCAACAACAGGACCCACCGCTTCCTTGGCAGGGCGGAACATGTCCATCAAGATCGAGGCAGCAACAGCAACATACGACATCAGCAACTGGAACACAAGCAGCACCTTGCTTGTGAATGACTCCTTCTTTGCGTAGATGTCTTTCAATTCAACAACTGCCAGCTTTGTGCCTTTGATGACTTCCTCAACAGTGCCACCACACAAGCTCTTTGCTTTGGCAGTGATCTGCTCACCACCGAGCAGCAGCTGCCCCTTCCTGTTGCAGTACGCCTGCTGCAGCTTCTCAACGAGGCCTTCGATGGTAGCCTTGTGCTCCTCGCTGACCTTCTCAGCGTACAGGTCCTTGCCCATCTTAACAACCTTATTCACTTCGCTCATCACGATTGTCTTCTGGCTCTTCATCTTCTCGAGGAGCTCGCCTGCCTTCGCCACAAACAGCTTCACCTTCTCCTCTGTGCTGAGTGCGTTCAGTGCCAATACGTTGCTCTGCATTTGAGTGGCGGCCTTGTGCATCTTCTCCCCACCAAGCTTGAGCTGCTCTCTCCCGTTGCCGTACGCCTGCTGCAGCTTCTCAACTAGGCTTTCGATGGTAGCCTTGTGCTCCTCGCTGACCTTCTCGTTGTACAGGTCCTTGCCCATCTTAACTATTTTCTCCACTTCGCTCATCACAATTGTCTTCTGGCTCTTCATCTTCTCGAGGAGCTCGCCTGCTTTTGTCACAAACAGCTTCACCTTCTCCTCTGTTGTGAGCTTCAGGGTTAACGCGTCCTTCTGCATGTGGGTGGCAAGCTTGCTTACCTTCTCCCCACCGAGCAACAGCTGCCCCTTCCCGTCGTTGTACGCCTGTTGCAGCTTCTCAACTAGGCCTTCGATGGTAGCCTTGTGCTCCTCGCTGACCTTCTCGTTGTACAGGTCCTTGCCCATCTTAAGTATCTTCTCCACTTCACGCATCACAACCATCTTCTGACAGCTGAACTTCTCGAGCAGCTCCGTTGCCTGCGCCTTGAAAAGTGCCAATTTTTGCTCCATCTGCTGAGACATGTTTAGAGTAGAAAAAATCTGTAAAGCTTCATATGTGGTGGCAAGATGACAATTAAATTAATGATACGAAAGATGATACATCACTATGACGAGGAGGAGGAAGGAAGGAAGATGTGCTGATACTACGATGCTTTGGGGGGTGCAATGGCACGTGCCGTGCCGTCTGTCCAGTGCGATGTGAGGAAGATCTTGAACTGGATGGATTTTATGTCCCAGAGCTTCATGAGTTGGGTGGCTTGGGGTGTAAGAGACTCGCCTTCTTTAGCCACGATGGTGTCGGCAAGACAGAGAAGGGTACCCCTGTCCAACTTGATGGGAAGGCCGAGTTTGGTGAGCTGGTCCATCATCTCGTGACCGAACTGGTGAAGGGGACCCTTGGGCACGGTCCAGTCCAAAGTAGAGGGCGTCCCCGACCTGGCGAAATCGCTAACTTCGAACTCAGAGAAGTACTCCTTCACCTCTTTCTTCGTTCTGTTCGTGAACAGCAGCCCGCACGACCCTGTGTGTGTGGAGTTGTTTTTGTTCCCCTTTTTTATTTTCTTTTTGCAGCATACCTGTCAGCCGCCTCGCCACTTTGTACAAATTGTCTTTGTATGAGTCCTCCTTCGTGCGCCCCAATGCCACTGCCATGACCTTGTTGTTGCCCATGAACAGCCTGCTGTCAGCGAAATCTTTGCGCACCTGTTAGTGGTGATGTGCATAGTGACGAACGGTACCTGTGTCAGGTGAGTCGTTCGCAAGTTTGCCAGGTCGAATGTGAAACAATGAGTGTATTCGTCCAGTGCCTGTGGTGCGTGTTGATGCCTGCAAAAACTGTCATACCGCTCTGATGTTCTCCACCAACTGCTCTTTGTGTTCCATGCCCTTGGGCTTAGTGGCCGTCAAAGCGGGCTGCTTTACTCTCTTATTCTTCGGCATTTTTTAATATCTTTGTGTGGGGAGTGTAGTCTTTCTCTTGGATTTATTTTCAGTTTGCGGTATTGTGACAGGCCCAGCAGGCCGTAGCAAACAAACATCGAATATCAACATAAACCAGTAAGTGTCGTGCATGTGGGTTACACATGCCTCTTAGTCTTTTGTTTCCATTTTGTAAATGGCGCGCTTCCGTGCAGCGGCCTCCTCCAGTACCGTTCCTAGGTCGTTGGCTGTGAAGAACTCCTCAACAAAGCCCACGGGATCGACAGGCCGTTCCAGCAGTGTCTGTGATGTGTTGGGCCTTGCATCCCCATACCCTTGATATCGCCTCGTCCATCAGCATTTTCAGCTCAGGGTGCTTCCGTAAATATTTCTCATTTGAGATCTTCAGATCTATTTTTTTTTCCTTCAAGGCCGCTTCTTGACTAGGAGTGAACAGAACTGGCGATTCTTCCATTGTACTGGTGTGTGAGCCTGGGTGGTTTTTCAGGATCGGGTGCATCCAAAAGAACTGGCAGAAGAAACAATGGGTTGGCAGAAAAACATTTGAGGGGTAGGGATAAAAAAAAAAATAAAAAGAAACGAAAGGAAGAAAGGAGTGAAGAAAAAAATAAAGAATGGAAAAAAAAAGGGCAAAAAAGAAAAGAAAAAAACAGAAGGAAAAAAAAGGAATATAAAATAAAATCGGGGACAACGTGTGACAATGAAAACAGGGCAGACAACAAAAGAAGGGTTGGGCAGTGCCGTCCAAGGAACCTGATGGTAGGCAGTAGTGATGTGCCTTGTTGACAGGGAGACAAAGGAGTATCGGAGCCGACCCGTCTAAGAAGAGCCTCTGTATAAGGCCCTCCGAGGATCTTGCTCCTTGGGGAAGGGTTTAAACACTTGATGAAAACATTGGACGGTGCGTGTGGGGGAAGGGGGGGGTGTTATTTTTGCATTTTATTTTCTTTTTTTAAAAGTTAACTACTTCCTGCTCTTCCTCCCCTTCACCTCCGAGGGTTGCATGATCTCCTGGTCATCCTCCTCCTCCTCTTCTTCTTCCTCCTCTTCTTCCTCTTCCTCCTCTTCTTCGTCGGACTCGCTCTCCTTCTTCTCCTCTTCGGACACAACCCTCGGGGGCCTGTCCACCTTCAAGCTGCCGCCCTCTTCTCTTATCAGTCCGGTCATTTTGGTGATTGCGTCGTTGACAAGACTGAAGCCCGCCTCTCTGTCCAGAGAGGACACCCTCAACACGTAGATGGGAGGAGCCACAAGGGTGATCTTCAGCGGTGTCTCTTCGGTGCCCATGCTCTGCCCTGTGAGCAGCACAGACTTCACTGCGTCGACACCTGCCTCAGTGTAGCATGACACTTCGATATCCGCCCTAATCCTGTACCTGGGCACTTTCAGCTTCTCAGTAATGTCCCTGATAAGCAGCTCCTGCCAGTGTGTTGCAGTTTGTTCCCCATTGGCATACCTTGATCTCCGATTCCAGGTTCAGGGGGTCGAGGACCTTCTCGGGTGCGCCGTACGCCGTTTTGAACGCCTCAAAAGAGGACCCGAAGGTCTTGGCCAAGGGCCACGTCACTTTCTGGTACAGCTCCTCCAAGCTGCCGATAACCCCACACTGCTTGGCGACGTGCATCATGATTGAGTGGATCTGCTTGTTCTTCTGGTACCTCTCTTCGCACTTCCTGATGTCGTCGGGTGTCACCTTCTTCTTCGACAAGTCAATGTACCCCTTCTCCTTGTCCACCCTGAACACCTGCACCACCTCCATCTTTCCTATCCTAAGGTGCTTACCAATACTCCTGATCCTCCTCCTCGACACCTCGGTCATGGGGATCATACCATCCACATTGTTGTACTCCAGAAGCTGCACATACACAGCAGCAGACTCGATGGTCTTCACCTTCACCATCACCAGATCATCGAGGTCGGGGTACTTGTTTTCATAGAACCTGCAGGTCCCGATATCCTTATCGTTCGGCTTCTTGTCACCCATTTCGCTGTTTCCTGTAGAAGCTAAACACTAAGAAAATAACAAGAAGAGGAAGAAGAAGAAGAAGAACAAGAAACAAAATAGCATGTGTTTTCAGAAGAAAACTGCAAAAGAAAAGAATGAATAGAAGAGATCGAAAGAATATTAGGCTGGCAAGCTTTCGCAATTTGAGTAAGCTGTGGACCGTGTGCTGACCGACCGAACAGATGACCTTGAGTGACTCCCCGTTGACCCTTCTGTGCTTTGCCGCAATCGGGGTGTCATGGCCAGTAGATCTTCCATGGACCGCGACACGGGGTCATCGTCCGGGTCATCGAGTGCCCTGGCATTTTTTGGGGGCCGGAGGGACCGCTTGGGGAGAAGGCGAGGACTGCCGGAACACGTTGAGGGGGTAGTATTATTGTTGTGAACTGGGCTCCCCGAACAGCTCCCAGGTGGGGTTGACTGTGATTGACGTAGGAAACCAGACTGAGACAAGTCAGTGTGGCTTATCATCGAGCGGGAATTGGACAGGGAGCTCTGCCGAGAAAAACTTGACTTGGAGCGTTTCTGCCGCTCTTCAAAATTGACCATTTTGTCTTTCCTCTCACCGCCTATGTTCGACATGGTGGTGGCGTCGCCTTGTTGGAAAAGGAAGAACCCCATCCCGCTGCTCCCTTCTCTCAGGATTACTGACCCCTGTGACCCCAGTCCACTGCTGCTGCCGCTTTCGGACGGCTCTGCAAACCCATAACTTGCATGGTACGTCATCCACGCAGCAGACTTTCTCCTCGACGCGATGTGGTCCAAGAGGTACGGGTGCGAAGACCTGTGAGTGGATGTACTTTTGTTTTGTTTCACATACAAGACAGCCTGGAAGTCAGACTTGTGTAACACGAATAGAGTGCATAAAGTGCTTGTCGTGATAGTGCTTGAATGGATGAAAGGCATCAGAAGTGCCTTCTCACCATAACGATCTCCTGCAGCGAGGACTTCAACGAGGCTGTCCGTTTCGTTGATGACGAGCAGCTCACCGGATACTATGAACAAGCACTCTTCACCCTTTTCACCAGCGTTGAGCACCTTGATGTTCGGCAGCAAGACCCTTGGCACCAAGCAGCTGTACAAGTCGTCCATCATCTGCGGATCGTCGACACCTTCGAACAGGGGCAGCTTCGAGAGGGTCTGTCTGCCCAACTCTTTGCGCACCCTGTCAAGCAGCTGCTCAGGGAGGTCATCCAATATGTCCGATGCGCCAATTGTACCGGCCATTTTGAATACGTAGTAGTAATAAGACTTGATCTCTTCCCTGTACTGCTTAGGTAGCCCTATTTCCTTCAAGGCGTCGCTCACTTCGTCTAACTTCTTAACCAATCTGTCTCTTGGGTTTCTTTTTGCCTTTTCCACAATCCCAGCAGAAACAGTTGCCAGTATAATAGCATACAGCAAGGCACCGATCACAGCAATGCATAACATGAGCAGCACCTGATTATCGGAGGTGGGAAAGGTCCCTGTCGAGCCGTAACCAGACATGTGTTTGACGGTCCAGTCGCACCCCAGGAGCCACCTGTGGAGCGCAGAGTAGTTCTGCACATTCGAGACTTGTGTCATAGAGTGGTAGGACTTCATGTCGGACTTAAGGACAAGTTCCCAGGCGCAGGCAGAGGTGTGGATAAGGAGGGCTACGGGACCTAAGGATTTCGACAGCCTGAAGGATGACATGTCTTCCGGGTTCTCCGTGTTTAACCACTTCCACCATTTCACAGGAGCAACAAGAGCCTTATTGATCCTGAGGTATTCTGACAGCCCTAGTGCCCATGCCACGACACCCGTGGGAACTGCTGTGAATAGGTCAAGCGCAAAACTCTTCGATGTTATGTATCTCTTAGCAATGTGAAACTTTTTGTGCACCAAGATCCCGTTCTGCACATAAGGGGTGCCGAACTTGATCGCGACGTTTGCTACATAGATGAAATCAGCAAAGAGGTCGAAGGCTGTGCCATAGCCGCCATCGTCAGGTCTGAAGACGATGCGGAAAGGGATTAAGAACAGGTCAATAGTGGCGACCACAGAGATGATGGTGGTAAGGAGAGCATTCAAAGCTAAGGTGCAGCGGGAATACGCTTGGAGCCGCTCCTCTTTCCGCTGCCTGTCAACAAATGCAGACTCCTTTTCGAGCCTTGCAGTGAATCGAGCTCTTTGAATGTGCTTTGCGACAAGTTGCCTTAGCTTCCTATTTTCCTCAAATAAGTGATTGGGCCCTTCATCTGACACAGGAGAATTCAAATTCGGGCTGCCTTCTTCGGACTTCGCCCTCGTAGATTCGCTATCTATTTCTGAACCGGCAATGTGTATGAGGCTGTTTGCACTCACTATTTGCTCTTCTACATTGTCCAATGACATTCCCGTTCTGTAAGCATATGGGTGGAGGACTAATTTGAAATACTGAAAAAACAGGAGCAAGAAGGCAAGATGTGACAACTGGCATCTGGTCGGCAAAGAGGCCGACAAAGGTCTACTGGCGGATATCTCTTACGAAGCATTACCCTAATTGACCTAGGAAGCTCACAAATGACTTCTCGGGCAGGTATGTCATCCTTCGCCGTCGTCGTTACCTGACGTGATCGCAACGTCTGCTTTGGGTGCCTGCGGGGTGTTGTGTGTGTGCTGTGTGATACCTGTCTTGTTGCACTGCCGAGAGCGTTCAGGGATGAGATGATCTCATCAAGGTGCCCTGACAGGCCGTGGAAGTTGTGTAGAATGTAGTTCATAGACTCGTTGTCTTTGTAGATCTCTTCAACGATCCCAAAGAACTCGTTTGACGTGTAGCGCTGTAATTCCTCATGCAGGGCGTCAGTGCCCTCCGATCTGTTTGAGTCGGATAGGTGTGTGTACACGAAGTAATGGTGCACCAGAAATGTCAGACCATTGAGCCAGTACGTCCACTGCCTCCCGTAGAACAGGGTAATAAACAACGTTCCTGTAACTACACCCGTTGCCTTCTCTCTTGACTCGAACACTAGCATGTGTGGAGATTTAACACCCAAGAACGCAAGCTTCGAAAGATCTAAATCAGCAACAGCCTCTTCCCATGAAGTGGCACGCTTCAAGACCTGCTTCCTGAGCACGTCCCAGTCAGACACGCCACTGATCAGTTTGTGGTTCAGGTTGTCGAAGACGCCCTTCTTCTCCTTTCTGCAGCACATGCTTGAGATGTAAAACTCATGTGTCGTAGAAAAGTCATCGTACAACTTCTTGATGATGAGCGGCAGGAAGCCCATTTGTGACTCGTGGTACACATTGTCCTTCCCTATCACCGTCTGCGACTTTCCACTGTATGGCATCCCCGCGCATGTAATGGTGACTTTCTTCCCGGGCGTCTTGCCACGCATCAGTGTATGTATCACTGGATAGCCGATACGCCTGAACAGCTCCTTCGGTGTTGTCTTCTCGTTGAAAAACACGTCAAACTTAAACGTACGTTGTTCGGGTACAGATTCCATTACAGCTTCCTGTGAACTAAGGTCCAACGTGATCAGCCCGTCGGGTGTGCCCGAAATCTTTACGTAGTTAGCTGCATCCTCTGTCATCATGCTCTCGGAGCCCAACCTAGTGTTATAAAGTGAGGGGGGTGACACGAGGCCCTTCGGTCCCTGGTTTCCTGATGCTTGCAGAGGAGACTCCATCGAAGCAGACATTAGGTTGCTGGAGCTGTTGGTCGGTTCTATCGCACCGTCACGCCTCTCGAAAGTAGTGAAGAAGCCCTTCGCTACAACATCGTTGCAGTGGTGCACAGCAATGAACAGCCCACACATGTCGTCCTGTTCGTCATCTGTCTCGTCTGCCTCGTCGGGAGTCTTCAACACCATCAGCTTAGGGGTTGGTGTAAACCACCCTTCCGGCGGCTCACGTGCACCACCTACAGCCTTCGCTGGTGATACTTGCACCTGTGGGCTCTTCTTCAATTTTGACATTGATTTGCTGCTACTAGGGTTAGCAGCTAAGCCCAAGATGGGCGACGCAGATGGGACCGCAACTGCTGCTGTGGAAGCGCTAGGCTGCATAGGGGGGCTGGCAATAGCAGGATCCCCTAAGATGAGCTCGGTGTCTATCCTTGTTGAGTCTAAGTTGGTGGTTTTGAACAGCATGTCCATCGTTGACAAAACAGGTTGTGTGTCCTCATCCTCGTCTTCTTCTTCCAGCTCTTCATCCTCTTCGTAGTCCTCTTCATCTTCGTCGTGCTCGTTCAGGAATGGGTGGTGCGGGGGTTTGAGAAGTTCGACACAAGTGGCTCTTTTTTTCACGTCCCTTTGAAGACACCCGACTAAAAAGTTCTGACAATCATCTGAGAGAAAGTCGGGAATTGGTGGTGTCACCTCAGATTCTGCAACCTGTTTGATAAAGTCCCTGACGTCTGTATAAGTAATGACACCCACCCAAGGGGTTTTTGCGGTGCACAGCTCTAGCAGCGTGCACCCAAGCGACCATATGTCTGCAGCAAATGTGTGTTTGCCCCTAATCGCTTCCGGTGCTACGTAAGCCGGCGTTCCTACAAATTTTGTTTCATGGAGGCCTTCTGCTCCATCCTGTACTTTCTTGGAAGCACCAAAATCAGCCAATTTTACAGTAGCGTCGATAGAGACGAGAAGGTTTGCAGGCTTGATGTCACGATGCATGACGCCGTTTCTGTGCAGATACTCGAGGCCACACAGCACCTGTCTCATGTATGTTCTGCAGACATGTTCGCTGAGCCTGCCGTATTGTTTGACGATACTTGCAAGGGACCCACCATCGATGTACTCCAGGTAGATACGGAGCACTGTGTTGTCCCTGTTGTACTCGAAGTCAATGTACCGTACGATGTTCTTGTGAGACAGTTTCTGTAGCAAGTCGAACTCATTCCTCACTTCTTCATCGCTGTTCAAGTTCTCCACCCGAACCTCTTTGATGGCCACAAACTGCCCCGTCAACTGATCAATACCCTGGTACACAGTTCCAAAGGCACCTTGACCTAACTGCCGCCCCTTTCGATACCTACCTAACCCCTTCCTCTGCCTGGCCAGGGCATGCCGTGTTGACTGTAGTTTGTATTTGGTTTTGCTTGCAACATACCTTTCCCTCTTCTGTGTCGGCCACAGTTGACATTCTCAGACCTTGCTCCTGCAAAAGATCATTACATGTCCATGAGACAGTGTTTTAAAATGATAACAAACTAAACACTAAATGCAACACTAATCCCAATATCCCAGAGGCTATCGCCTCCTAGTTGGATAAACAGGAGAGCATTTATGATCTAAGTTTTAGTCTGTAGGGGACTAAGGGGTAGTTTTGCTCCAGAGGTCCAAAAGCTCGGTAACTCTGCACTGAAATAGCACCTCGAGTTGCGTCGCTTGGGTGTCGTCGATTTGTTTGAGCCTTTCTGCTGCAGCAAAGGTCAAGGTGTCGAGCAGGGTCACGGGCAGCACCGCTGCGGCTGTAAAAGCGTCCGTTGTTTTCCCAACCAGCTGCCATCTAAGGTACTCTGATGCGCACATGACAGCCTCTGCCATGCAGACTAGCATCCCGCTTCGCATGTATTCCCTGATAAGGAGATCAGGTCTGTTAAATTTCAGAGGTCGTGATGCCCTGCTTGGCGGCAACTGTGCCCCACCGCATTCCTTAAGGAAGACTTCAATCATCACCACATGGTACTTCCACTGCACTTCTTCGATTGAATACCTCTCGAGCAGCAGCAGCACTTCGTTCCACAACTTGTCCTGAGATGGCTATTAAAAACGTATCAATGCATACCTTGGTCGTGTTGCTCACAGTCATGTTGTCAACAGCTAAACAGGCCTTGGTGGCCTCCATAAACAGGCGTTGTTGGTCCAGCTTCCATGAATCAGCAAAAGTTGCCTGTTTTTTTTTTTTACCCCCCCTTTTTTTCTGGAGAGAAACAACAGAACAGGGTAACTTCAAGTTGAATTTGACGCAGCTCCCCTGGCTAGGGGTTACACTTTTGTCTAACTCCCAGTTTGTGGTTCATCCAGGTTTCACAATTCTTAAAAACAAAACGGTGGATGAAAGTTAGGTATTCAAAAGTTACCCTGTTCTGTTGTTTCTCTCGAAGTAATAAGGGATAACATACAGCCTGAACGAAGAGTTTTCTGGAGAGTAACATCTCCTGTATCTGTTCCCAGGTTGATTGTTGTAGTTGGAGTGCTGTATGGATTGTCGTTAATTAATAACAGCAGCATACGAGTAATCGACGCATCTCCAGCTCGCAGCAAGGCTAGTTCTGCCTCCACAGTTACCCTTCTATTCTCTAGATCTTGGATTGTTACGATTTCTTGTTCCTCCTGCTTTGGAGACAGAGGGTCGTCGCCTAACAAACTCAGGGAGTCTCTTTTTCCGACTTTCAGGAAGTTGATAGACATTGACAACGCGCGCGCCGCTGCCTCGATGTCTGTCACCCCTGCACGTGGTGCGGCTCTGCAGTGTTCATGTCATGCTTTATGGTATGGGATACCTTATTTTTTCAGCGATTCTAAAGGTGGCTCTCGCAGCAGCGCAGTATTCGGATCGGTAAGCGAGGAACTGTCAGTGTCGATGTAATACCACTTTACACACCTGCGCAAGGACGTGGAAATAGTTAGGACCACCATGTCTGCCCGTCAAGTCGGTACTGAATTTATCATTCCCTCTTGACCACAGCGCCTTGCAGATGATGGAGGAAGGCTGCGCGTGATACGCATGATCACTAAGCAGCGACAGGGATGAGGATGTGGTGTTGCAGCGGGTCACTACAGGCATGAGACCTGCAAAGCTAACAAGAAGAAGGAGAGGCCTGCTTTCCGTTCTGAGCGCATCTTGCACCGCAGCGACACTTATCTGGTACTTTTCCGATGCGGGCGTGGTCTGTATTCTGAGGACCGTGTTTGAGATTTCGGAAGCATCACAGCCATGGACCTTCTTAAGGGCAACACCGTGCCCACAACTTACCACAGATATCACAATGTCCCTGTGTGGTTGTTCTGTAAGTTTGTGCCAACATACCCCGCAGCATCCCTGGCCGCCGCGTACCTTTCGGTCAGGCCATTCCTTGCAGGGAGTGTCACTGTGAGCAAAGAAGCAGAGGGATCTTGGTTGCTGATGTCTAGCTCGATTGGCGATATCTGCAGTGGTAGTGGAATAACTGAAAAAGAATTACAACACACCATCTTGTTGGTCCAGTTTGCTGCGATGAAGCGTTGGATGGACAAGCTGCCCGATGTCACAAGCGTCTCCACCAACGCTGAGAGGTGCTGTTCCGTGACACGGATATCGGGGCAGCTCAGCACCGTTCTGAATACGGTATCCCAATTGCTGCTTTTATCCAACAATGTATTGTTGCTAGCAACCTGCGCAGCCTTTCCGCATCTATCTAAGGCAGCGTCGAAAGACCACTTATTCACTTTCGTGACGATGTCCCATGACTGCTGGGACCAAACTGGCACCTCGCTGAGCAGCCTTTCAACAGGTGGCATTACTGCCACAGCGGCAGCGCGTACAGCAACAGCCATCGACGTGCTTCGGCTCAAAAGATCTATGTTATCCAGTCTCCTGCTGTCGTCGAGGAAAACAAGTGCACACGCCGAGAGGTACAGATAAAGTGTGACAGTGTCAACTCCAAGAGAAGCAATGCCCCAGTCGCAATTCAAAGTACACGGAAGCAGTGATACGATGAAATGCAAGAACATCGTCTGCTCTCCCGCCGAAAGGCTCGTAATGGACTCAGCAACAGGGAAGAAGCCTTGCGTTTGGTCACTTTCTAAGACCATGAGGTTGGCGCAGATGTGCTTAATCACCAAAGATTTGTAGTCCTCCGTAACTGTTGTGCAGCGCAGGTTGAGTATAGCCTGGATGTGTCCCGGAGTGGTCACGGGAGAAGAAAGTAGAGAGATGAGCAACGCAGAAGGAGACGCATTATCAATGCTCATAAGCATGTGTATGATGTCGCGTAAAGAGTTGAAGAGATTTGTCGAAGTGAGAGGGGCATTGATGAGGTAGGCAAGCAGAGCTGTCTGCACACGTTCGGCAGCGAGAACAGCGTGCACATGCGTGTACAGCACGACACTGTCGATAGCTTGCTGGTGCTGCTTCTTCACCTCCACAAATTCGTCACCTACAGCAATGTGTCTTGCAACAGACAGCAATGCAGCTCTGTGCAATGACAGCAGCAACATCGAGAAAGCAATCTGCTGAGCAGTGCCAAACGCTGCAAGGGGTGTATCTGATACTTCTCGTGTGTAGCCTTGGTCCACTCGACGACGTATTTCCGCAGCGATCTTCAAAATGCTGCAAATATCCACCTGCACCACCTCATGCTGTCTGTCGTTCTCGTTCTCCATGAAGAGCAGGAACTCAACGTCAACAAGCAAAGAAGGGAGGTCATCCGCATTTGCAGACAGTAGCTTCACAAGCAAAGTGTCGATTACAGGAGCTGCAAGACTGATGACGGTGTCTGCTTGTTTCCACAACCTGAGAAACTCACCTTGGTGAATGCCTTTATTGCTCACAACGCTGTAACTTATGAAGGGATGATCCAAAGGTTCAGACGCCCCGAGCAGATCATCAGGGTGTTCAGTAACACACTCGATAATGCCTTCGGTCTCTAATGGGTCAGCCTCCCTAAGTACACACATTCCCGACGGGCGCATGATGCAGCACACATCAGATACGTCATCAGCAATATCACGACCATCGATCACACACAATCCCATTTCGCCTTGACCAGGTGAAGTGTATCCTAGAGCAGCTCTTTTTTTGCTCTCAAGATCCACCATTTGCCATTCCTTGGGAGTGCTCCCTTCTAGGGGGAGACGTGTAATGGCTAATTGCGGGCATGGCGCAGAAGGAAGAGCAGCGAAAAGTAAAGGTACAGAAAGGGATTCTTGTGTCGTGTGGTGGGGTTCAGCTTGCCAAACGATGTAAAGAGCTGTTGAAGTAGTGCGGATAGATGCTCTTGTTGGGGCTGAGGTTCTAATAGGGCATGGGAGAGAGGGCATCGCGGTGTGGGTGCAATCGATCAGGTTTACTTTAAAAGTGTGGACTGAGTTAGTGGGACGAACTTTGATGAATGCGACTATCAAGGTCTGCCCCGACACAGCTGTGCTGATGTCTGTATTGAACTGCACGTCGTTTGCAGTGTCCACGCTAAACCTCACAACCAACTGGGGTTGTGCGTCCTTCTGAGCCTTATAAATCACAGCATCGTTTCCGTGAAGAGTTATAATTATGTGCCTGCTGGGGTCACACGGGTCGGAGCATGCAGCGACTGTCGTCACGTTTTTACTGCCACCAACCCACCCACTGAACTTAAGGGCAGGGCTATCTTTGTAGGAAAGGTCTTTCTGCTGGATGTCAATGATCTTAACTTCCGCCAGCGTACCATCTGTGTCCCGTTGGCCCCAGTAGCTGGTTCCGATGAATGCTTTTACAGATCCGTCTGGTTTTTGGATGAAATTACAACTTGTGACCCGTTGTGTGTTCCTATAAGTTTCTAGCATTGCCTTGCAACATACTGTAGAGGGATAGTAGGGAAGGGCGACTGGTTCGTCTCGATGTAGTTGTCGTACAGCTTAAGAGGAACGATTTTTAACTCACCTGTGTTAAGTGTTATAATAGGACAAAATGACTGACCCTGTTGAGAGTCTGGCTACGTACTTTATGCTTGCCTTGGATATTAATCACGCAATGCAAGCACAATTGGGCAAAAAAAAGAACACCAAAAGAAACGCCAGTGATTGGGGTACAAAAATTACACATTAGTAAGAGTATTTTACGGAAAAATACCTGCGTGATGACTTAATTGAATTGAGGCTCCCGAAAGCCAAGACTTAATTGAATTTAGGCTCCCGAAAGCCCAACAAATCCAGCAGATGGTGGGGTTTCACAGTAAGCTGGTTAATACTTCGCTTTCGAAACACCTCCAAGGTTCTTAAAATCTGAGAGGTCGTCTCTTATTACTAGAGGCGGCTAATGCCTCGAGGCCCCTGGTGGGTGGGATCGGTTTTGTCTTATAATGAAAAGAGCGTCGTGAGGGGGTCCAAGTAATGTACTACAGGGAACAGCGGACCAGGACTCCTCGACCAATACCTCAGCAACGGAGATTGCTTTTCACGAGTCGAGCTGTCAAACACCACTGCCGCCTGGTTGTGGAATATTTATTATTGTTATTCCCGCGTGATTTCCTATAATTTTAGAATAAGTAACCAGTAACTTTTTCCCTTCCCCCATTGGTTTCCCTTTCTTTCCCTACCAGGCGCCTTTACTAACAAACCAGCAGAGGTGGGTCCCTGTGGCTGGATAAATCAAAATTAGGGTACCCATCGCCGTCCTTTTATTTTGGGGTTGTCTTTATTTGGTGACGAGTGATGCCTTCGAGGCCCAAAAGCTACATGGCGGACACTACGTTAGCTGGGTCTGCTTCAGCTCAAAAGAGCACTTCTAGGAGTCTGCGGCTGTGACGCAGCAGTCGAGTGGTGGGGGTTCTTGCAAGAACGGGGATTGTGCCCCACTTTCTTGCAGTTGCCGCAGGTGTGTCCCCTCTCCTTCGCTCAGTTTCCTCTTATCCCCCAACGAGGGTCTCCCCGTTCTTGAGTTACAACGGGGGGTTATCTTCACACACCCTGACAGAAGGCAGGCGGGGGGTGGCGTAATACATTAAACGCCAAGCGGCGACCCGCAAACACTTGGGAAGGAGATCCAAGTGGTTCTTGTGCCCCGCGGGCCACAGCACAAATGTGGACGCAGGGTGTTTTCAACACATCCAACCCTGCAACATACTCAAACCCCCCCCCTGGGCACCACTCAGGGAAAGAGACTGTGGCCCTTTGAGCAGAACCCAAGGCCCACCTACGTTGTGTGCTTGCCACTTTCGAAACTGTGGCTTGCGTTGGTGGAGACAGCGGCGCAAATGCGCATGTTGCAATTGCCAACAGGGAAAGAAATGGTGGCACGGTTGTTTTTTCTGACGCTCTGCTTGGCTCTGCGTTCGTCAAACCCAAACAGGGCCACTGCCGTCCCCACAATTGTGGCGAAAACGGTGTCCTTGGCCAGAGGGTCAGTTAGAACGCCGTGCAACGTGGTTGTGAATAAGGAAGAAGGCGAAATAAATCAAAGAAGGCTGTGGTAAGTAGTGATAAAGGTTTGGGAAGGTGGAAAAATTTTTCGAGAAAACCGTGGTGGTGGAAATAATTTTCGAAGTTACCGTGGAAGGTGGAAAAAGCCTTGGTGGTTACCGTGGATGGTGGGAAACATTTTTGAGGTTACCGTGGATGGTGGAAATATGCCGCCAAGTTGCCGTGGTTGGTGGATTTCAAAAGTGGTTACCGTGGATGGTGGACAAAATATTTTGAAAACGTGTTTGGTGGATATGCAAGTTTCCGTGGACAATAGAGAAATATATTCGAGTTACCGTGGACAAAGGGCAAAAAACAGGTTACAGAGTTTGGTGGAAAATCCAAATTCACTTGTTGTGTAGTTTTTCTCTTATTATTATTATTATTATTATTCATAGTGTCCAGGGTTAACCGATCACCTTCGGGTTTTGAAACCCGACCCGAGCAATTTTAGATTTTCGATCACAGTCGGGTTAATGATCGGTTTTTTTCTAATTTCGGATCGGTCTGATCGGTTTTTTTTAATTTCGGATCGGTTTGATCGATCCAAAACCCATATTTCTGGCAAAAAATACCAAGACCATGCTCAAATTTTTTTTTTTTTCAAAAACCCTATTTTGACGATCTGAGCCCATTCCAGCCATTAAAACCCAAAATAGAGCCTTATTTAAGGCCTTAAATGCAGTTTTGAAAAAACTGGTTTCAGACCTGTAATTCTCCTGGGTCAGGGAGGTCCAAGTTAAAAACAACAGGATTTATGATCGGTTTGATCGATCCAAAACCCATATTTCTGGCAAAAAATACCAAGACCATGCTCAAAAATTCTTTTTTCTAAAAACCCTATTTTGACGATCTGAGCCCATTCCAGCCATCAAAACCCAAAATAGAGCCTTATTTAAGGCCTTAAATGCAGTTTTGAAGCTCAGAAAGCTGCTCTCCCTGTTTTGCATGACAGGGCCTTGTCGCTGCTGTATACGCAGCCTGTGGTAACAGCCGTGGACGCGGTGTTCTCCTCGATCGACGCCAAGTTCGGAGAGATGCCTCGCGTCCGCCTCACACCAGACGTACGAAGGCAGCTGTTGTTCTTGTACCTGAACCAGGACATCAGTGGTGCTCTGTCTTCGTCTGACAGGCACCACGTTCTCAGGCACGCCGGGTTGCAAGCAGGGAGGTAAGAAATTGTGCGTTCATCGCTGTGTGCGTGCATTCAGTTCTCTGTGGGTGAACATCCTGCCTCAACGGGCACGCTTCCGTATGTCCCATGGAGCTTTTCAAGGCGCCCCCTTACTTTGTGCGTTGCTACTTCCCGTTCAAGTTTCAATGTTTTTCATTATTGACTTTCGTGCCCAGTTA
The DNA here is from genome assembly GCA_964019335.1 of Diplonema japonicum. Classification (NCBI taxonomy): domain Eukaryota; phylum Euglenozoa; class Diplonemea; order Diplonemida; family Diplonemidae; genus Diplonema; species Diplonema japonicum. The sequence continues at coordinate 45,403 of OZ025685.1, forward strand.
AAAACCCGCCAAAAACAGGGAGAATGCCGATTTTCGGGAAAATAATCCTTTTCTAAGTTGTTTCGATGCAGGCGTTGTGTACCTGGGAGGTCCGGGAGACGAATAGAAGGGTTATAAGTATGGTTGCATGCTCTCCTCCCGTTCTAATTATTGATTTTTGATTTCGCTCCTATTTAAACAGAAAAAAGAAGAAAAACCGCCAAAAAAAAGCGAAAAAACAGCTTTTCGGGAAAATAATCCTTTTCTAAGTCGTTTTGATGCTCCCTGGGGTCGGCTTTGTGTATCTGGGGGGCCCGGGGGATGAAACGAAGGGTTTTAAGCATGATTGCATGCTCTCCTCCTGTTTTAATTTTTTTTTTTTGATTTTCGATTTTTTTTGTTTTTTCGCTTTTAATTAAAAACCCGTCAAAAAAAGCGAAAAAACAGCTTTTCGAGAAAATAATCCTTTTCTAAGTCGTTTTGATGCTCCCTGGGGCCGGCTTTGTGTATCTGGGGGGCCCGGGATACGAATATAAGGGTTTTAAGCATGGTTGCATGCTCGCCTTTCATTTGACGTCAATTTAAAACCTGGTTGTAATTAAAAACCCGTGGGTGATTGGTTAACCCTGGATACTATGATTATTATTATTAATATTATTATTAGTTCGTGATTTCGTTCCCTGCCAAAAAACCCCTCCCTCCTTTTAAGACGGTACAGTGTATTGAAAAGAAAAAAAAATAAAAATAAAAAAGAAAAAGAAAAAAAAAAGAAAAAAAAAAAAACTATATAAATAAACAACAGAAAGAAAGAAAAACTATTCAAGCCCCAACGACAAACAAAAACCGGCATGGGGACGGCTCGGGGCCGGTCGAAGGCAAGAGTCGCCCCGAAATCCTTAAGACGATCCTTCCTATTGAGGGGGATGCGCTACCAGGGGAAAGGAAAAAAGGTGGCCATGGGCAGGTCAGTCGAAGGAATATACTAGGGGGCCAAGAGGCAGACTGATTGCGCCATAGGCGATACAAAAGGAGTAGATTTTGACCAAGAAAGAATGGAACAATGGAATATCTGAAAGGAAGTATACACACACTCCCCTTACTGAATACCGTCTTGCTTCACCCTGTGATTTGCCAGGCACAATTATGTCACCCTGTGCAACACAGACTTTTGATGTTTCAAACCTCTTTATCTTCTCTCCACCTTTTGTCTCCCCCACTGGCAGTGGAACAAATATTATTATTATTATTAGTTCGTGATTTAAGGGGTCGAATACACACACACACATGAAAATGTAAGCCCGACCCGAGTGTGTGTGGTGGCTGCCCACCTCCCTGTGGTGGCCCTGGGCAACGTGTACGCAAGGTGCACGGCTAAGAGGCAGCTTCCCTCTTGTTGCGTGGGGTGAGTCGTGTGGGGACGCTGGACTCCTGGCCGAGCAAAACGAGGGAGGTGCTGGAGCGAAGACGGTCTGTTTGGCACAAGCCGCTATCGGGGCACCGGTAGCGGGGGAATAAGACCAACAGACTCGTTCTGAGCGAAGGCATCTCTCGAGTGGAGCGGAGCCGGGGGGGCGTTCGTGCTGATCCGGGTCCCGACCGGCCCTCTACTTCAACTATCCCTCTCCCAACCCCTTCCTTCCTCTCACGAGTTGGCCCTGCCGCTCCAACGCGCTGGTAGCCTGACGCCAGCGCCGACGACGACGACGACCGGGGCCCTCGAAATGGGCAACTTAAATGAGTAGAGTAGAGTCATTTCCCCCCCAAAAAAACCTCACCCGATGTCTCCTGTTCTGCTGCCAGGTCTTTTCTACCCCTTTTGATTCAATATGAAGAAAGAGGATTATTTAAAAAAAAATTTTTTTTTTATATTTTTTTTCCTGCCCCACGACCCAACAAATCCAGTATGGGGATGGCCACGTGCTGGTTACGGTCTTGGTCACCCCGAAATCCATAGGACGTTCCCTCAATAGAGGGGGAAGCGCTGCTGGCGGGGAATGTGCGGAGTAGGCCGTGGAGCACCAGTCAAAGGAATTTATTAGGGGGCAAGAACCAGACTGCGTGCTGCCACCGGTGTTCAATAAAAAAGAAAAAGGTGATTATAAGAGAAAGAAGAAAGGAAGAAGAGAAAGAAGGGGAGAACTGGAAAAAAGAAGGAAAGAAGAAAAGAAAAAATAGAGAAGAAAAGGAAAGGATGAGAAAGGATATATGAATGCCGAGGTACTCACGCTCCTCTCTGTGGGCGAAAGGCTACACGGAACCTTGCTTGTAAAATTTTTATGAACTGATCCTTATAAAAAAGAATGAAGAAAGACCAGAAGGAGGGAGTGCTTTATTCCCCTTCCCCAAGGTGCTCTCTTGTCATCTTCATGTAGCGAAAGGCTGCTTGATACCTTTGATTACTTTTGCGATTTGGACTTATTTTTTCTACTTTTCTCGAGCTCGGATTTTCAAGGCTCTCTTTTGGCATTTTCTTTCCCTTCCCCCCTTTCTTTTTGCACCCTTCTTTTTAAACCTTCTCTGGTGCACCCGATCTGGCAGTCGGAACATATATTATTATTATTATTATTAGTTCGTGATTTCCGAGCCCACCAACAGCGACTCCCCCGGCCACCACCGCCTCGTCACCGGTGGCGAATGTCTCTCTCTCCCACCACTCAGTAGGAGGGATGAGGTCCTGATCATTCGGCTCCGGACCGGACACACGCCTTTGATGAGGGGGTACCTCCAGCTCAAGGGACCCCTGAGGGCTGAGGGGAGTCATCACCTCACCTGCCCCGCCTGCAACGTTCAATCACCGCTCGACGCTGATCACCTGCTGAGGGGCTGTCATTCTCTGGCTCCCACAGCTAAGTCCTTCTACGACACTGGGCTGCCGCTCCGCGCGCTGCTTTCCAAGCACTCCGCCGAGGTCTGCGCCTTCATCGAGGCCTCCGGGCTCTTATCATGGTCTGAGTGTGGGATCTTCCCCCCGGCCGACGCAGCACAAGGGTGATCGTGAGCCCATTATAGACCCCCCCCTACCCCCCCCCCCCCCCCCCCCCCACACACACACACACACTCACACGCAAATGGGCCAAGAAACAACCTCCCGGGAGGCAGCCACAGGGAAGGCCGGGAGGGCGCAGGGCGCAGCAAGAGAACGCCCCTGCGTTCAGCCTCGAGGGGACCGCCCCGAATGTAATCAGCCAGGTCGGCTGTCCCAGGAAGGGGGAACGGAGCACCGAAGGGAAGGTTCAGCCCACGTGGTGGCCCTCTCGGTTACTCCAGACAAAAGACTGGACACACCCCACACCCCTCCCCCCCCACCCCCAGTTTCCCCCCAGTGGTTATTATTGCAAAAAAAATCCTCTTGGTTTGAAGTGATGTCCCATTCCCTTTCTCTACTCCCCTTCGATCCTCCCGCCTGGTAGTGGAATATTTATTATTATTCAAAAAAAATTCCGAGCCCACCTAGCTCAGCGGTAGAGCGTTGGACCTTTAATCCAATGGTCGTGGGTTCGATCCCCACGGTGGGTGCTTTTTTCTAAGGCAAGATTTTTCTATGGCAGCAAAAAACTGTTGCAGTTGGACAAAAAAAACTCCCCCTGTTGGGTTCGAACCAACGACCTGCAGGTTAACAGCCTGACGCGCTACCGACTGCGCCAAGGGGGATCTGGGCTTTAATTGGGACAAAAAACGATGGTGATCCGGATACCTAATATTGGGTGAAATTAAAAAGAAAAGTGACGAGAGTGGGGTTTGAACCCACGCCTCCGAAGAGATTGCGGCCTTAACGCAACGCCTTAGACCGCTCGGCCATCTCGCCCTTAGTTTTTTTTTTTTTTTTTTTTTTTCAAAATACCAATGCAGGGCCGCCATGGAGAGCAACACCTGAGAAAAGGGTAAAAAAAAGGTGAAGGGAAACCATGGGGAAATAGGGAGGGCAAAGGACCAGGCTTCTGCAAGCAGGAGGAGCCCTGGTCCCCCACCAACCCGTGCTCTGCTTTGGGACAGCCGAAGAGGGCTGAATTACATTATTCCCTCAGTCAAGTGAGAGAAAAACGGGGGCCTACCTTCCAGCTGGATGTCCTTCTTTGGCTGGAACCTCCGGCGGAAAGCCCCCCAGGGAGGTATTGCTCCTATTGAGCGAATCATTGGTGAGTGTGAAAATAAGAAAAAGGGGAAATGGGAAACAGTGAGAGGAAGGGGAAGGAAGGGAAAGGAAAGTGGGAAACACAACATTCCATTTTACACACACTCGCGGGGCGATCCCTTAGCGCAGCACGGGGGCCGCGGGACCGGCGTCAAGAGAGACCGGAGGAGGGGGCGGCACGTTTGAAGGTGCAGTGACGTCAGCAGACGCCAGGGATGATGGCGAGGTGAACAGTCCGGAGCGAGACCAGGCGAGCAGGCCAGACTCAACAATGAGGTCGTAGATCTGGGTCACGCGTCTCGACAGGGAGAAGGCTAGGGAGGGAGTACCAGCAGGAGTGTCGATCGCCCCCCTCCCGATCACAGGGCACCCACCGACAACATGCTCCCTGGACATCGGCGCTGCGTGGCAGGCTGGGCACCGGAGCACACCCTTGTGCTTCCTGTTCGGGCCAGCGGTCTGCAGGAAGCCGAAGAAGAGAGCCGAGTGACCAATCCGCAGCCGCGAGATGACCGTTTCAGCTTGTCTGGGGAAGCCAAGGGGGAAGTGCGCGGACCGAAGCTCGGTCGCCACCGCGTAGTTGTGGGCGAGGGATGTTATGAGCTCCGCGGACCTCCGCACCACCCACCGTCGCACCAGGGCCCTCACTGATCGGTAGTCAAGGGAGGGCCTGTCCTGCTTCCGCTTCGTTCCCTCCACGGCCAGAGCGTCAGCCTTCTCGTTCCCGTCCACCCCACAGTGGGAGGGCACAAACTGGAGGACCACCGGTGTCCCCTGCGTGCGCGCCGCGGACACCAGCCGGCTCCACGTCTGGTGGTCGAGCTTCTCCCTCTGTCGCGTTGGGCCAGCTCGCAGCTGCTCGACGAGGGAGAGGGAGTCGGTGCAGATCGACAGCGGGGACTTCGCCAGCGAAGGGTGTGTTTTTCGGAGGGTAGCCACCATATCCAGCGCCGTTTTTACAGCCATGCCCTCTGCCCGAAAAGATGAACAGAAGTCGTTGACGCCATGGCACACAGACACAGGGGTCAGGGGGGGAGGCAGCTGCAGATGAACCCCAGAGCCACCTTTCGCCTTCTGTCCGACCTGTACAACCGAGCCATCCGTGTAGGCATGGATGCCCGGGGGGAGAGCCGCAAGAGCAGCCTCGGCCGCCTTCCGCCTGTCTGTGTCTGGCGACGATCGCGTGACCCCGCCGGGAAGGTCAGTTCTGAAGTCGACCATGCCTGTCTGCCACGGGGCCGCCAGGGGCGTAGCCGACAGGTACTCGAAGTGCACCTTTGGTTCCAACCCGCATCGACGCAGTGCTTGGTAGCCAGAGCGCAGCCACCCACACCCCAGCCTGTTCGCCTGCTTCAGCTTGACCGTCTCCCTGTGAACCGGGGAAGACTGCCAGCAGAAGGCCTTCGCCGTCATCGTCGCCGCAGCACCCTCCGCCATTCTTTCGAGGGGAAGCAGTCCTGCCTCTGCTAGGAGCTTGTACCCTCCGGAGCCACTCCAGCAGCCCGTGATCAGCACCGCCGCCTCCTGGTGAAGCCCAGCCAGGTCCTTCCTCCCGACCTCATCGAGCCTGCTGTAGTAGACCCCCATGCAGTAGCGCAGCAGCGGGAGGATGTACGTAACGTAGAGAGACCGCAGAGTGTCCCTCTTGCTGCCCCAGGACGTGCCGGACAAGAGCTTCAGCACCCTCAGCCTTTTGCTGGCCCGCCGTAGGATGTCCTGCGCGTGTTCACCGAACGTGAGCCCAGAGTCCACCGTAACCCCAAGGTACCTCGCGTGTTCAGACAGAGGCAGGGGACGGGCCGCAACGTAGTCCACGTCGGGCCGTCGCACGGCTGCATGCATGTCCCGCACGCAGCGGATCCGCACACCACCCGCCTCCACAACCTGAAGGCCCGCCAGCTCCTGGTCCCCGGAGATCGTGCCATCGGCGTTCACCCCCAGGCCGAAGAGCGGGTTCTGGAAGGCACCTGGCTGAAGGGGGACTCGTGACGAAGTGAAGTGGACCCCGAGACGTTTCTGGGGGGGGACGCAGACTGCCTGCGTCTTGGACGTGCTCAGCAGCATGTCACGCTCCCTGCACCAGTCCTCAACCGCATCCACCACTGCCTGCGCCTTCCGCTCCAGCCCAGCCACGTCCCCTTGTCCAGAGGAGATCACAACCGCCACGTCGTCGGCGTAGAGCACCGAGACGTCCGCCAGTCCCTCCAGTCTCCTGGCGAGTTCGTCGACGTAGATGGTGTACAGGATGGGACCCAAGACAGAGCCCTGGGGGACACCCCGTCGCACCTTCGTCGTCGACCCCCTCGACCGTCCAATCGTGACCGCAGCAGTACGGCCGCATAGAAAGGACCGCGTCCACTCCACGAAGGGTTCGGGGAGACCCTTCCCTCGCATCTTGTCCAGCAGGGCACCATGGGGCACCAGGTCGAAGGCAGAAGAGAAGTCGAACAGCAGAGCGGCCGAGAGACGTCGATCGTCTTTGTTCCTCGACATGCACTCAGTGAGGGTTGCCACCTGCTCCTCCGTGGAGCGGCCGCGTCTGAAACCAGCCTGGCTGTCGTGGAGTCCCTCGACTCCCGTCCCGTCCGCGTCAAGAAGAAACGTGAGCCTCTCCTCGATCATCCTCTCCAGCAGCTTGCAGAGGCAGCTGGTCAGGCAGATCGGCCGGTAGGAAGCCAAGAGAGTCGCATCTTTTCCAGGTTTCGGTACCGGGACGATCACTCCCTTCTTCCAGGCACCGGGGACGACACCCATCAGCCAGGAGCGATTGAGGAGTAGAAGGAGGACACCGAGGGAGTCCGTGTTCAGGTGTAGGAGCATCTCCGAGAAGATTCCGTCTTCCCCGGCCGCGCTGCGCGTCTTCATCCTTCTCAGGCCGCGGGTGAGGTCGTCCACGGTGAACGCTTGACACCCGAGTCTGCTTGCAGAAGGAGCGGCGTCCTTCGAGTTCCCGTCACCACGCCTGCCGTAGAGCTTAGCGAAGTGCGCCCCCAGCCGGTCGGCCTTCGCCTTGTCCGACACAAATCTTCCCTCGAGTACAGGAAGGTGTGTCTTTCGGTGCCTGCCGTCCAGCTTCTTCACCGCTCTGAACGCAGCCCCGAGGTCCTTGCTCCGGCTGAGGTCGGCCGCCATCCTTCCCCATGCCTCACGCTTCGTCTCGTCAAGGAGTCGGTTGACTTCCTTCACCTTCGCCCTGTACTCCTCCACCACGTCGGAGCTCAGCAGTCCACCAGGGGGTCGGGCCACGTCGCATCCCACAGAGGGGAATGTGGTCGTTCGCCGCAGTCAAAAGGGCTTGTGGCTTAGTTTTTTTTTTTTTTTTTTCAAAATACCAATAGGTGCCACCACGGGGGAGCAACACCTGGGAAGGGGAAAGGTGAAGGGAAGCATATGGAAATATTACAGGGAGGGCGAAGACCAGTTCTTCTGCAATCAGATGGAGCTGTGGACTCCGCCAACCCGTGCACCTGTTTGGAACAGCCGAAGAGGGCTGAATTACTTTAATTCCAAGCCGCGTAGACCTACGTGACTCGGACGGGGACCTTGACCCCAGTTCGTAGTTTTTCTCAACTGGGACCTCTGGTGACCGGAACTGGCCCCGGTCGCCCCCTCGAGAGGGATTTGCTCCATTGAGCGAAACATGAAAGGGTGAGAGTAAAATCTCTCAAAATCAAAAGAGGAAGCGAGTGTGCGTGTGCGCATGGGGATGATAGGGGAAGTATTTGCTCTCCCCGCTGCACTCCGGCAGGCGGGGGGAGGGGATGGCCGTACCACACTCGTTCGTGCGAAGATGAGAGGACTCATCAGGGCAACTTCAGAGTAGGTCGGGCCATCCGTTTTTGACTACAATGTCAGGGCACACGGCAACAAGAGGATGTCAGACCTCTGCTGAATCTGGCGACGGACCAGGGCCCTGACCGACCTGTAGTCGAGAGAGGGGCGAGTCAGCTCGCGCTTCGTGCCTTCCCCGGCCAGCCTGTCTGCCGCCTCGTTGCCAGGAACCCCGCAGTGGGACGGCACAAACTGGAGAATGACTGGTGCACCTTGCGCACGTGCCGCGGCCACCAGCAGTTCCCAGGTCTCGTGGTCGAGCTTCTCCCTCTGCCGCGAAGGACCTGCCCTCAGCTGATCAAGGAGAGAGAGCGAGTCGGTACAGATCGACAGCCGGCTGTCTGCCAACGTGGGGTGCTCGCTCCGGAGCGCGGCCACCATGTCCAGAGCCACCTTGACAGCCAGACCCTCCGCCCGAAAGGAAGAGCAGAAATTGCTGACGCCGAAGCTCTCGGACACGGGTTCGTGGGGGCGGGGGAGCTGCAAGTAGACCCCGGCACCGCCCCTCCACCTCTGGCGGTCCCGTACGACAGAACCATCCGTATAGGCATGGATGCCCGGTGGAAGGGCAGCCAGAGCCTCCACGGCCGCCTTCCGCTTATCCACGTCCGGCGACGAACGCGTGACCCTGCCGGGAAGGGCAGTTCTGAACTCCACCAGGATCGCATGCCACGGTGCTACTTTGGGCGAGGCAGTGAGTAGCTCGAAGGTGTCGTACTTCCTGAAGCCTTCCTGCGTCGTCCATCCCTGCAGTCCGCAGCGCCGTAGCGCAAGGATACCCGCACGCAGCCACCCATTGCCCATACTGGTCATCCGCTTCTGCTCAAGGACCTCGCGGTGAACCGGGGAGGTCCTCCAGCAGAACGACTTCGCCGTCAACTCCGCCGCAGCTCCCTCAGCCATTCGGAGGGGTAGCAGTCCTGCCTCAGCAACAACCTTCGCCGTGCCCGAGCCGTGCCAACAACCCGAGATCAGCACCGCCGCTCTCTGGTGGAGCCCAACAAGCTGCTGTCCCTGAGCCTGCAAAGTAAACACCCATGCAGTACCGGAGTAGCGGGAGAACGTACGTGAGGTACAGAGATCGGAGCGTGGCCTTCTTGCTCCCCCAGGTCGTGCCCGACAGGAGCCTTAGAACCCTCAGCCTCTTGTCAGCGCGCTTCAGGACATCCCCCGCATGCTCGTCAAACGTGAGCCCAGAGTCTACAGTGACCCCAAGATACTTCGCCGACCCACACAGAGGTAGGGGGCGAGCCGCTATGTAACCAATGTCGGACCTCCGGATGGCGGCGGGAATGTCGAAGGACCGTTTGCCACCCGCCTCCACGACCCGAAAGCCAGACAGCTCACGGACGCCAGACAAGGTCCCACAGGCCCCAACCCCAAAATTAAGGACAGGGTCCTGGAAGGCCCCCGGGCAAAGCGGGACACGCGACGAAGAGAAGTAGACTTTAAGCCGCTTTTGATAGGGAACGCACACTGCCTGCGACTTGCTGGAGCTCAGCAGCATGCCCCGTCTCCCACACCAGCCCTCAACCGCGTCCATCACAGCCTGGGCCCCTCGCTCAAGACCAGCCAGGTCGCCCTGCCCGGCTGAGACCACCACCGCAACATCGTCGGCATAAAGAACCGACAGGTCCGCCATCCCAACCAGCAACCTGGCTAGCTCGTCGACGTAGATGGTGTAAAGGACGGGTCCCAGCACAGACCCTTGGGGCACCCCTCTCCTCACCTTCGTCGTCGACCCGCGCGAACGACCCACCGTGACCGCTGCCGTACGACCGCAGAGGAAGGAGCGCGTCCATTCGACGAAGGGCTCAGGGATCCCCTTCCTCCGCATCATGCCCAGGAGAGCTTCGTGCTGAACCAGGTCAAACGCAGATGAGAAGTCAAACAGCAGGGCAGCCGACAGACGTCGACTGTCTTTGTTCCTCGACAGACACCCGGTCAGGGACGCCACCTGCTCCTCCGTGGAGCGGCCCCTCCTGAAACCAGCCTGGCTATCGTGGAGACCCTCAACGCCCGACGCGCTAGAGTCTAGGAGAAAGGTAAGCCTCTCCTCTATCATCCTCTCAAGCAGCTTACAAAGACAGCTAGTGAGACATATGGGACGGTACGATGCAAGCAACGTGGCGTCCTTCCCTGCCTTCGCCATGGGAACAATCACCCCCTTCTTCCAGGCACCCGGCACAATCCCCGCCTGCCATGAGCGATTGAGGAGCAGAAGTAGAACCCCGAGCGAGGGTTGGTCGAGGTGGAGAAGCATCTCCGCGAAGATGCCATCATCACCCGCTGCACTGCGTGTCTTCATCCTTCCCAGACCGCGGGTGAGATCATACACCGTAAAGGCGTGGCACCCAAGCACGTTCGTCGAAGGAGCTACGTCCACCGCGTCCCCATCACCACCCTGGCCGTAGAGCTTGCCGAAGTGAGCCCCCAGGCGGTCGGCTTTCGCCTTGTCCGTCACGAACCTCCCCTCGAGAATGGGAAGGTGCGGTCTGCGGTGTCTGCCGTCCAGCTTCTTCACCGCCCTAAACGCAGACCCGAGGTCCTTGCTCCGACTGAGGTCAGCCGCCATCTCACCCCAGGCCGCGCGCTTCGACTCGGTCAAGAGTTGATTCACCTCTTTGACCTTCGCCTTGTACACCGCCGCTACGCTGTCATCCTCTGTCTCAGCCGACTTGAGGAAGCGATCCCGCAGGGCGTTCCGTTCTTCGAAAGCGTCTTCGAGTTCGGCCGTCCACCAGGGGGTCGGGCCTCGTCGCACTCCGCAAAGCGGAATGTGGTCGTCAGCTGCATGCAGAAGAGCCTCTGTTACCTCCTTCGTGAAGGAGTCGATGTGACCCTTCGTGTCGATCTTGGTCAGAAGGGCGGCAGCGGCCGCGGAGAAGTCGTCCCACCTGGCCTTTTTGAAGTTCCAGGTAGGGCAGGGGCGCTCCGAGCAGTAGGCGTCCTCAAGCGGCAAGCGGAAGGAAACCGGGCTGTGATCAGAGCCCCACGTCCCCAACGTCCTCGGCTCCAGTTCCGCACAACGTCCCACCACCAGGTCCAGAACGCGTGGCGGTGAGTCCCGCGTCGGCTCGTCTCGGTTGTTGTAGACGGTGTAGCCGTGGGTGTCAAGCCAGTCCCTGACCACGTTCCCCCTTTCGTTGGGCGTTGTCACCTTGGCATCCCAAGAGCTGTGGTGTGCGTTGAAGTCGCCAGCAACGATCGTGTTCTTCCCCACAGGTAGGCTGCCCGGCCGTAGGTACTCGGGGTCCCTTGTTCCTCTGCTTATACTCACAGGCGTGAGGTACACGTTGGAGAGGGTGACCGGGACGCGCTTCACACAGGAGATCCTCACGTCTAATCGCTCAGTGACACTGTCACCTTCAGGGAGTACGAAAGGAGCTTCCTCCGAGGCAAGGCAGTCACGGACATACGTGATGACACCACCGCCTCTCGTCGCAGAGCCGTCCGTCACCGGTGTTGTGCGGTCCCTCCTGTAGGACGTGTATCCAGGCAGGTATGGTGTCTCATGCCCCTCCCTAAGGTGTGTCTCCTGGATCATAATGATATCCAGCGTCAGTAGGACAGCGTGGTAGGACACGGTTGACCACTTGGCGGCAAGACCGTTGCAGTTCCAGGACAGGACCCTGAGTCCCTTCGGCTTCGGGGGTGGGAGCTTCTTAGGTGGACCGGGGTTCGTCTCAACCAGCCCAAGCAGCCCCAGCAGGTCCCTGGCCGACATCCGTTCAAGTAAGGAAGGGATCAAGGAAGGGAGGACGTCGTACAAGTGATGTGGAAGGTGTCTCCTCGGCTGTATGCGCGGGAGACCAGGAGAGGGGGCGTGGTCGTCGATCTGCCGCCCCCCCTGCTCAGCGGGACCCCTTCAATTGGCAGGGGCGGGGGCCGGGCCCACAGAGGCTGCCCGTCCACGGCCGACCCCGTTGGGGGTAGCAGAGTCGCCAGCCAGCGACTGGGCGCGTCCCCTTCCGCCCCCTTGCTCCGTCGATGTCGGGTAGGGGCCTGGCGTGCTTACGCCCTGCGCCTGGTGCCCCTTCGTCCCTGCCTTGGACCCAGCCTTGCCGCCCTTGCCCTTCCCAGCAACTGCCGTCCGCCCAGCTCCGTCTGCAGATGACGCCGGCGCGCCAAGTGACGCTGCCATCTTCTCCTGGAGGTCGCGGACCGTCGCCTGCAGACCGTCGATGGTCGCCTGCATCGACTGGATCAGCGCGAGGAGCGCCGGGACCTCAGGTTCCGGTGCGGGATTCTTCTTCTGGGAGTCACGGGGAGGTGTCGTGGTCGGGGAAGCCGCAGAGGAGACCGGAGTCACAGTGCCAAGTGGCGGAGGGGCAACAGAGCTCGGTGGAGATGACCACGGATTGGTGCTCGGCAGCCCTGTGGACTGCACCGTGGGGCCAGGGGCCGGCGTCGGCGTCTGGGCCGTGGTTGCCGCAACCGGCGTCCGAGCCGCGGGTGGAGCCTTCTTGTTGGTGCGGGGCGGGAGCGTGACGCTCGGGTGGTCCTCCGCGTCGTGCAGTCGAACGAGACGAGAGCCGAAGAGCCATGTCCTGGCCTTGGGGGGCGGGGCGTCGGCGACGATGAAGAACACGAGTTGCCTCGTGCCCTGGAACGCCGTGTCAGAGCGTCGGATGATGGACGACGGCTTCCAACCGATGTGGTCCATCATCCCGTCGAAGGCTGCCCTGGTAACAGACAGCGGGGCTCCGGTGAGCAGGTACCGACGCTTTGTCCTCTGCTTGGCGAGGGCCTCCCTCAGACGCTGCTCTGTCTCCGGCACCTCACGGTCCAACCCTTGCGATGGGCCACCCCCAGACAACCCGCCCAGTGCCTTCGCCAGCTGGAAGGCCTCCGCCCTCCCCTCCGCTACGATGGGCACATAGGTGTACCCCCCGCGCCGCTCGGTCGTCCTGACCATGCAGCCGTCGCCCGAGGCCCGGAGTACCGCATGGACGGATGCAGCCGGGAGCCGCAGGCCCACCTCGTGGCTCCAGTGCCGCGCCCGCGGCTCGTTCCCGTCGATCTTCTTCGGGCGGAAGATCGCCTGCTCCTCCACCGCCACGCCCTGGGTCGCGACGAGGTCCCGAACCCTGGCCTTCGCCGCGTTCACGCTGTCAGCTTTCACGCTGACGTACACTACCTCAGAGCCGCCGTCAAAAGAAGCGAGTGGGGTGTAGGAGGGGGGGTTCGACCCGACCGAGAAGGTGTGCACGGCCTTGTGCACGGCACGCTGGCCGGCGAGTACGATGACGGTGCATGGGGTGGTCGAACCGGCAACCTCCGTCAAGAGGACGAAGGTCAGGGAGGCCGTGGGCCAGTGCGAATCGCGTCCACCTGCTGGAGGTCGTCGAGAGCGACGACGGCGCGGGGCACCTCCTCAGGGGGAGCAGTGTTGGTGTAGATGGGGGCGTCCCACGTGTCGGGGACCAGATCCCAGTGAGGCTCCGGGGCCGGTGCGGGAGCGGGGGCCGTGTTCTTCTCGTCGGTGTCAGAGTCCGACATGGGGAGGGCGGTGTCGCAGGCAGCGGCAGTGAGGACGGCAGTAGACCACACGGCTGCAGTAGAGGCTGGAGCAGGCGCAGGAGCAGGGGAGTCGGCAGCAGCAGGCGCAGGAGCAGTGGTGTCGGCAGCAGAAGGTGCAGGAGCAGTGGTGTTGGCAGCAGCAGGTGCAGGAGCAGTGGTGTCGGCGGCAGCAGTCCTCATCCTCGCCCTCCTGACCTCTGGCGTGTCGACCGTGAACGAGGTGACAACGCCCGGCGACTCGCTAATTAAGACGACAGAGTCGTCGGAGCCCGAAGCGGCGGCGGTGGCAGCGTCAGCAGCTGCTGCCTTCTGTCTGGCCCTTCTGGCCGCCTTCTTCCCCTGCCCGGGGGAGGGTGTCACCACCGGCGTGACCCCCTCTGCGCGCTTCCTCTCCACCTCCTCGCGCGTGCGCTTCGCCCTGGCGGCGGCGTTGTCCTTTACCCGCTCACCGCGGGCTTTCTCCAGGATTTCTTCCGTCCTGGACTTGTGGTGAGCGGGCCTCTTTTTCTTCTTGTTGGAGGTCGACATGTTTCTTTTCTTTTCTTTCCTTTCTTTTTTGAGTTTTTTTACTTTTTTGAGTTTTTTACTTTTTCCTTTCTTTTCTTTTCTTTCCTTTCTTTTTTGAGTTTTTTTCAGGACGATACATATTCCACCATCAATCGGAAGGGTCAGTAAATTTGGTGAGCAAGTTTCATACCTTTTGAAGTGCAAAGAACCAGGTGGTGTGTCATGCCAAGATCTTTCTGGTGGTCTTTAATGGTGAAGAGAGATGGTTTCGGAAGGATTGCACCTTCGAAGCGAAGCCTTCGTGGCTGCCTTGTTTGGGTTCTTTCCTGAACGCGTTTTACGTTTATTGCGCAAAGAGAGATGGTGTCGTCCCTGACCTGCCAACAGCACGCAATGTCACTTCCTTTTTCGTACCACACACCATGGAGAGTGTATCCAGGAGCAGTTGCTGGACCCCCTTCTCCTGACTCTGCAACCACCGGAGCATTTTGTCCAAACTCAAACACAGGCACCTCTATCATTTTGGACCCCCTCCTGTGATGATGGTCATAGTTATATCAAATAAATTGACGCCGGCTTTGAGCATGGAAAAAAAAAAAAAAAAATAACTTTGAGGGGCCGAATACACACACTAATATGCAATAGGACAAAGGTGTGGTGGTGGCTGCTCACCTCCGCGTGGTGGCCCTGGGCAACGCGTGAACGCTGAAGGGTGCGCGGCTGAGAAGCGGCTCGGGGGGCGGAGTTGGAGGACGGGGTAGCGTTGGGCGGCCGAGGACTGTAGCCGGGCGCCGTGTTGGAAGGCATCTCCTGGGGAGGCCACCCACGCACCAGATGGAAGGCCGGAACGGAGGACGCCGTTGGATGGCACTCCTGGGGAAACTGACCTGCAAGCCCGAGTGAAGTGGCCGGACCGGGGGGCCTTGTTGCAGACAAAACAAGATTAAATGCAAATATGTCCAGAGTGGTCAGCAAGGTTCTCCCGTGAAGGGTTTTTCCCCGAAGTAAGATCGCCAGTCGCTATAGCGGGCTGGGACCCCTGCGGAGGGGTAATCGGAGCGAAGGCGTGCAATGTCTGGTCGACCACTTTAAGGGATCGTAAGCCCATTGAGTGACACAGTCGTCTGTGAAGGTCCGGTGTTGCGAAGGAAAAGAAAAAACGCCGTTTTTTCGGCAACAAGGGGGCATAAGAAACAGACGGGGCACCGGTAGCGGGGGTGTAAGACCACTCAGACTCGGTCTGAGCAAAGGCATTCTCTCCCATCGCGCGGCGTGTGCGTGGTTGCGTGCGGCGGCGACACCCACCGTTCCTGTTCATTCCACCAGCGTCGAGAGGCTGAGACCGATCTCGCGCACAGTGGAGGCCACAGGTTGTTCCCGGCGCCCTTGTAGCGTTGTCAGTCCTGCCCCAACTGAAAGGCCAGTCAGGACACAGGCTAACTGGGTACAGGTACTCGGACAACGGTGGGGTGAACAGGAGCGGTGGGTTGTGGCTGGTGTCGCTGGTGAGTGGCGTACGGTTTGTGCTGGTTCCGCTGTGTTGTGGTGTGATGCGTGCGGCGGCGTCGCCGCCTGAAGGGCGCCGGGGGTGTTCCAGCGTACCCCATCCGAGAGACGTGAGGCTGAGACCGGTCTCGCGCGAAGTGGAGGCCACAGTGTTGATCCCGCCCTTCAGGCAATGACCGCCCTGTCGCAACTGGAAGGCCAGACAGATCGGTAGCCGAACTGGGTACAGATAAACGGATCGACGGTGGGGTGCACGGGGACACTGGAAGAGAACTGGTTGCGGTGGAGGTGCGCTGGTCTGTCTGTGTGGCGTGGGCTGCTGGGTGCGAGGCGTGCTTTGCCGGGCCGGCAAGAAGTAGAAGTAGATTTAAACCTTTTTAGTAATAGTTTTGCCCTGTCGTGCGCCCCAACTTCTTTCTTCCTCTCTGGTTATGTTTTCTTTACATTTATTTCCAAAGGCTCCACAGCCCAACAAAACCGGCTGAAGGGGATGCCTCCGTGCCGGTGTGCCTACGAGCACTGACGAGGTACCCCACCCCTTGAAATCCCGGAGGTTCGGCCAAAGGGTGCTGTTGTGCGATGCGGGCTGGTGAGATGCCGAGGGACGTTGAAGGTGGGCACAGTTGCGAACGCTGGGAGCCCCCGGGCCTGCCCACCTCCCTCGCCCGCCTCGGTACGTATGGATAGTTGTGGGAGGGTTTTCTTTAAACTTTTACAAAAAAATTGTCACCCCTCTTGTTCCCCCTTTCACTTGCAGGAGGCCCTTCAGGCCTCCTCCCCAGCCTTTAGCTTCGCACGACAGTGGTACATTTATTATTATTATTATTTAAACTTTGAAAACCCGGAGGTTCGCCCGAAGGGTGCTGGCTTGGGAAGCGGGCTGGAGAGCTGCCGGGGTCACGGAGGTGGGCGAAGTCGCGAACACTGGAGCCCACGTACCGGCCCCACCTCCGTCCTCGGTACGTATGGATAGTTTAGCGGAAGTTTCAAGGTTATCTCATTCCTTTCCCCCTTTCGTTAGATACAGGGAGACCCTTGGTCCACCTGTTCTGTCCCCCCAGCCTTTGCTTCGCATCAGTGGTTCATTTATTTTTAAAAATATTATAAACTTTGAGCGTGATCTCATAAATCTCGTTAAGCAATCGTCCGCGGTGGCAGATCTCCTATGGTGTAGTGGTTAGCACTCGGGACTCTGAATCCCGCGACCGCGGTTCGAATCCGCGTAGGAGAATTTTTTTCGGCCCTGAAACACCAGCTGCTAAACTGTCATCACCTCAACTAGCTCTGGTTTTGACACCAACGTTGCCACCCCAGCCTCTGGCAAAAGGGCTAGGAAGAAGGCCACCAGAGCTGCATACACTGACGCCGCCGCACCTTGAGAAAAAAGAAAGAATCAGGGATTTGCAAAAATAAATAAAATGTTACTAATTAATTATGCAAGCACAATGAGGTTCTCTACAGTGTATAAATTCAGTTTGCTGCTGTTGTTGCTGTTGCTGCTGTTGCTGTTCGTACCTCCTGCTTCTGCTGTACAGTGATTTCCTAAGAGACTGCGCTTCTTCGCTTCTATCTCGCAGCCGCTGGTTGACTGCCTCGTTCTCTCTTTCAAGGTCCCGGATGTGGTGATATTGTCGTTTCAGAGTCTCCTCCATCTGTTTGACACGCAAGTCATCTGAAGTACAGAGAGGCGACAGGATCTGAGGAGGGTTGTGGATTTCTGTTTTCAGGTCACTTGAAGTGATATTGCTTGTCGAGTCGAAGGCACCTTCTGAACTATTGACTGCAAACCACACTTCGATTATGCAGGTGGCCTTGGGTGAGAGAGTGACTTTCCCTTTCCGTCTGGTCGGGTGGTAGGCTTCTAGTACAACGTTATTTTTTGCAACTGTATGATAATATTTTTCAATAACGTTGTAGCACAGCAACTCGAAAACCAAAGTAACGGCTGGTCTCAGCTTTCCCTTTGCCGTGTACATAACATTCTTGCTAAAGGTATTCATCCCCTCCCACGTGAGTTTCACAACACGCCCTTCATGTTTCATTACAACTTGGCCCTCTGCCAGGGGTGCATTCAGCACTACTTCTTTCTTATGCTGGATCTTTATGGTGTATCTATTATATGCTGTGTCGATGACGTTGTTGTTCAGCACTAGTTCACATGATTTGAGGAACAGAAAGGCAGTCGCCGGCATCTTAACTGCTTTGCTACTAGCACTCGAGACAGCGGAAGGCGTTAGTGAGCAATACACCGGATCAGGTTCCCCTTCGCCTTCTAGAGTGGCCAGGGCCTCAGTGGTGAGGTAGGCCATTTGTGTAAACCTGCTGGTTGCAATAATGAAGAGAACAGACAGACAAATACGTGCGATCTACTCACTCTTTGAGTCAACAAACTTTTGGAAAGCGCTGGCAGTCCTCCCACCGTAGTACTCGATCCCGGTTTTGTCGGTTTTTGTGAAGAACTGTGATAAACTTCTTTTTCTTTTTTTTTTTTTGTATTTTTATACCTTTAGTGTAGGGTATCCATGCACGCTGTATTTCTGACCAACGGCCGTATGCTTGGCAGCATCCACTTCCGCGATGACAATGTCGGCATCGTCGGTCTGTGCTGCAAGGCGGACCCATTCAGGCTCGAGGGCTTTACAATGCCCGCACCAGGGTGCGTAGAACTTGACAAAGACGTTCTTTGTGGGGTCGTTTATCACGCCTTCGGCATTAGCACCAAGTACCATCACCTGCCCCGGTTTATGTGGTTGAGCAACTTCGTCCTCTTCCTGCACAACAGAAACAGTTCCAAGCTCCACGCCGAGATAAGAGAGCAAGCTCTGCGTATCCCGACCACCTGTGTACTTCTTGAAAGTACCATCCTCCCTAATCAGCATGATAGAGGGAAAGCCCTTCACCCCGTACTTCTCAGCGATACCTCCAGATCCTTGCTGTGTGGCGTCGAACTTTCCAATGTGAATGCCGTCCACTGTCTCTGCAGCAGTACCAAGTTCCTTCCACACAGGGACAAGCTTCTTGCACCACCCACACCATGGTGCATAGAATTCGATCAGCCAATCTTTGCCATCAACCTGTCCATTAAAGTTACCGCTTGTCAGTTCAGCAACGCCTTCTATCACTGCCGATGGATCATCCCCGTAAACACTGACACACAGGAACAACAGAACAGCAAAGGTTTTCACCATTTTAACCTTTTAACTCTGGCAGTTGTTCGGTAGAAAGGCACTAATAACAAGCCCACGAAGGGCGAGGGCATGTGACCTTAAGGTCTACGGCGGATATTTCATAGTACACAGCATGTAGATAAATCATGGTGTCAGCACAAGGCGGGGGGAGCGTGTTTTCTTTTGATAATATGTTGTTAACCCAAGTACACTTCGGACACCAGTCCTTCCTGGTAGATTCTAAAATGGACCTGAGTGTTCCTTCTTCATTCTCCTGATACAGAACCGCTCCCGTCTCGGTTTTACCGCCATAGAGCTCGTCGTTAGAGATGGGGTACCCCATGCAGCCCAGGTGCACACGGATTTGGTGACGCAGCCCTGTGACAGGGAAAGCTGTGATTATCGACTCATCAGTTGCCTCCCGGTAGTGGAGGAGCTTGAACTTTGTGAGAGCATCTTTGAACTTGCTGCCCTTACCTGCCACTGCTTTATTGAGTTTGGTATCGAAGGTGATACTCTCAGAGCAGGACACGTCAGCTCCACAAGGGAAGCGTCCTCTCACCCTGGCCACGTACGATTTGACGGCTTCACGTTTGGCAAGCGCTTTCATTGCTGTCGTAAGCAATCCGCCACCCCGACTCATAATAAGAACACCACCAACGGGTTTGTCAATGCGATGCACGAGGTGGAGTTTAGCTTTCCTGTTCTGCTTCTGAAGCATCTTCTCAGTAATCGTAACAATGTTGTTGCGGCCGCCTTCTGCATCGACACACGGGACCCCTGGCGGTTTGTTTACAACGAAGAACTTATCGTTGTCAAACAATAAGGCAGGTTCCTCGCCGGCTATGACTCGTTCATGAACGTGCTTGGTGATCTTGATCCTGTCTTGTTTCTCAACCACAAATTCATTGTCCACCCTGCAAAACCCCATTGCCAGCTCTGAAGTGTCATCTCGGCTTTTTTTCGATCTCCTTAAGCTCACCCTGCCCCCATCGACAACCCCTTTCCAGTACTCTCGAGCCTCTTCTATGTCTTGTTCACCTTTATGCAATCTAAAAACTTCGGCAAGCACTTCCGCTACTCTCATCTCGGCATATTTTTCCTTGACGGAATATTCTTGATCTTTTATGTAAGGTATCACGTACCGCAATCCATTGACAATCACATAGTCACCTTCAACATAAGCACACTTTTTGTCCATTTTATTTGTCCTGTCTGGTTCTTGGGGGGGGGGGATAAAAAGATTCCCCGGCCGGGAATTGAACCCGGGTCATCCGCGTGACAGGCGGATATACTGACCTCTATACTACCGAGGAGGACAATTCTTGTTCGTGGAAAGTATTTGATAATATATCGATACAATAAAACATAGGGGGAGAGAAAAGAGAACAGAATAGTATGTTTTTTATTCAAATCATACTTCCTCATCACCTACATTGTGCTTGCCAGAGTTTTGAAAGGTTGTTTGAAAGGAATAAAAAGCGAAAATAGTAAAAAAGAGGTGAAGAAGGATAAATACTGCATACAAAAACAGAAAGTCGAATAAAAAGAATAAAGGTGACTGACATCCTCAAGAGGAGCCTTCCCATGTACCAGGAATTAAGCAGAGGTTGCTTCCATGGTGTATCAGTCTATTACCTTTCTGGAGAACAGATGGTTTTTTTGATGCACTTGTTCTTCATTGTGTCCCACAGTCTGGCAGTTCAGAGGCTGGCAACGGTCCTGCAAGCAGATGCTGCTGCAGTGTTCCACAAGTAGCAATCACAAGCCTTGCAGTCTGCCTGTGTCCTCACTGCTGTGCACTTCTTCTCCATGTACATCACCCATCCATCCACAGTCGCTGCTCACTGCAGAGCTCCCTGGGTTGGGTACCATGTCTGGACACTGAGTTCTCACAGTCCCAGGTGCAGTTCATTCTTGCACACGACTGTGTCTGTTGTCACCATGCACATTGTGACTGGCATGCACATGGGCATCTGAAAAAACCGCAGCAGACCACAGACCAGAATCAAAGATATGATTGCACAGGACCAGCAGTAGAAGTAAATAGAATAGTAAAAAAAAAAAAAAAAAAAAAAAAAAAACAGGAACAGAAAACAAAAAGAAAGGAAATAGTGTGAGAATTGAGATATTTAATGGGGTGAACAGGACAAATGAAAAATAATAAGAAAAAGAAAAAAAGGGAAAAGAAAAGAACAAGTGCAAGATTATAAAATATGGATAAGAAGAGTTCCCCTGGCTGGGAGGAGGGAAAAAGAAAGAAGAGAGAATGGTCTGGCCAGCCTAAAAAAAGAAGAAGTTTATTTAAAAAAAAAAAAAAGAACAAAAACAAAAAATACACAAGGGTGAGAGGGTAGGTTTTAAATGATGAGAAGAGTTAACAGAAGGAAGCCAAAGAGAGCAGTAGTGAAAAAGTGAATTGACAAGGGGGGAAAGAGGGAGGAGAAGCAGATGAAAGGGAAAAGAAACATGCAAGAGTGACACTGCCCCCTTTTTTTACCCTTTTTTTTTTTCTTTTTGCATTGCTTTTGAGTCCCCTCCAGAGTGGTGGAAAGGTGTTTGAGGATCTGTTTGAAGATGAAGATTTCCAGCCAGTAGGGTGCCAGGAAAGAAGTGATGCTCAACCATAGGCAGGTGCAGCAGCTGGAGCAACACAACCCAGGGTAACCAACATTCTGTGCTCATGCAGTTTGCTGCCAATTCATCACCCTGAGCATCTGCATTATGTTCTTCCAGGAGCTACCAGTGATGACTGATGAGGAGGTCAACAGCAAACATATCTGATGTTTTTCTTATATTTTCATGTTATCCCCACCACCTGAAAAAGAAACTCCAATACCTGATAAAGGTTTTTTTTACCAACAGTCAGCACCCTGTACTCTGCACGATGTGCTGTTGCTAACCACTTTGTTCCTATCATAGTGAATTTTTTTTTTCTTCGTTTCTCATTGTTGTTGTTGTTGTCGTCTCTCAGTACCTGTGTAACATCTTTTCTTGTAGACATCTGTTTATACATTTGAACTCTGCAGCAAAAAAAAAGGGGGGGATGTGGTGTTGTGGTTGTATCTTCTGGTCAGTCTGGCATAATTGGGTCGAAATTCATGCCAGATCCAGTCTGGTCCAGTCTAGTCTAGTCCTAATTAAGATTCATGCATCACTGCTGACATTCCACTTTTCTGACCACCCACACATGTCCAGCACTTCTTACACTTGGTGATTAAGGAAATGACATGGAATGCAGAAGCTGTGGTGCACCCCCTGTCATCAAATAGACAGTTCTTTTTTTTTTTTTTTTTAAATAAACCTCTTTTTTTTTGGCTGGCCAAGCCCTCTCCTTTCTTTTTCTCCCTCCCTGGCCTTGGGTAGGGGTGGGTGGGCCCAGGTGGGTGAAAGTGAAGAGGAGTGAAAAAAAGGGTACACAAGTTCTTGTGCAGGGTGCTGCCAACACTGGCCTCTTTAACTCATATATTTATCTCCTATATATTATTTTCAGGTGGGGGGAGGAATAACATGAAAATATGTGCAACAAACAGGCAGTGCAATGCAGGGGTTGAGCTGTACATTGCACATTAGGGGCACAGTGCTGAAAGCAAGGAACCAATCTGTTTACACAGGTTGTATAAACATACACCTCCTCTTATATGTTTGATGACCAGCCTGATGATGGAATGGAGACTATGAAACAAGCAGTGACAATGACTGGACACTACTGGGTCCACTACACAAAAGAGGGTAAGAAGTGAGATCTCAGAGCAGACAGGTGCCATAAGGCAAAAACAAAGGATGGCACCCCAGCCTCATCTTGTACAAGAAGCACAAGACCAAGGAAGCAGAGGAGGGCCACCCAAGGCACAACAGAGGACATGGAACCTCCCCAACACAGCAGCAACAGCACCAGCAGCAAAGACAGTAGTGACATAAAGAAGAAGACATCAGTATCTCCTCCCCCCCCCTCCTTCTCCCCTTCCTGCTGTTCTACTTTGGGTGGATCAAGTGTCTGAAGAAACAACAGATTTTTCTGGTGACTCTTCAGTGTACTAGAAATGTACATGATGCACCCCTGGAACAGATAATGGAAGGAAACACTCATGTGCACCACCTGAGTAGCTCAGGAAGTGGGTTTGTGGACTGAGGAAGATGACAGTCACCACAATAACCAGGGGTGGGTCATTCTGTTCCCTTCCACCAAACTGAAAAGTCAGAACTTGGCAGAACGGTGGAACCGGAACTTGGTGGAACATGGTGGAACTGGCAGAACATGGTGGAACTGGTGGAACTGGCAGACAGGTGGAACATGGTGGAACATGGTGGAACATGGTGGAACTGGTGGAACAGGGAATTCCTTATTTAATTTTTTTTTTCTTTCCCCCCTTTTTTCCTGCATCATCAAGGTTGAAAGTGGTGACTATATAGAAGAGCACCATGAAGAGAAAGAGGAAGAAAAAGTTTGTGAGCAGCAGCCTTATCTAATCCCATTTACCCAAACAACCCAACTCGTTTACCCCAGAAAAAGAAGAGGAACAAAAAAAGAGAACAAGTGTTAAGAAGAGTGCCACAAAGAGAAAAAAAAAAAGAAAGGAACAAAGAAAAAAGAAAAGAAAGAGAAAAGAAACAGTGAGCAGCAACCTTATTTAACAATACCCAAATATTACCCATGTTTTACCAACAACCCCACCCCCAGAAGGAAAAAAAAAAAAGAAGAAAGAAGAAAAGAAAAAAAAAAAAATAAACATAACCCCTCAGGAGCTACTGGTGATGACCAATGAGGAGGTCAACAGTGAACAACACATCTGATGTTTTTTCATGCTATCCCCACCACCTTTGGAATAATATACAAGAGTTAAAGGAGGCTGGTGTTGGCAGTGCCCTGCACAAGAACTGTCTACTTGATTACAGGGGGTGCACCACAGCCAAGTTGTAGCTTCTTCTGCATTCTGCATCGTGTCCTTAATCACTGTGGCCGAGTTGTAGTTTCTTCTGTGTTCTGTGTCATGTCCTTAATGTGTGCGGTGTTCAGCTCAACCCTAGCTGGGGCGCCCCAGGAAACCAAGATTCTGCACTCATGTGGTTTGCTTGGTGATGACCGATGAGGAGGTCAACAGTGAACACATCTGATGTTTTTCTTATATTTTCATGTTATCCCCACCACCTGAAAAAGAAGATAAAAGTTTTTTTTTTTTTTTTTTTTTCTTTGTTTCTCGTTGTTGTTGTTGTTGTTGTCTCTCAGTACCTGTGTAACATCTTTTCTTGTAGACATCTGTTTATATGTTTGAACTCTGCAGCAAAAGGGGGGATGTGGTGTTGTGGTTGTATCTTGTCTGGTCTGGTTCAGTCCAGTCTGGTCTGGTCCAGTCTGGTCAGTCTGGTCAGTCTGGCATAATTGGGTCGAAATTCATGCTGGATCCTGTCTGGTCTGGTCCAGTCCAGTCTAGTCCTAATTAGGATTCACCCATCACTGGCCTTGGTAAGGGCACTGCTGGGGGAAAAAAAATTTTTTTTTGCAAAAAAATAAAAAAAAAGTCCATTTTGAGGGTGCCTGAGTGCCATGTGACCCCAGAAAAAAAAATTTTTTTTTCACCACCAAGGCTGTTCCCTCCATTCCCCCATTCCCTTGGTTCCCCCATTCCCTTTCGTTCCCCCATTCCCCCAAATTCCCTCAAGGGAATCGTTCCCTTCCCTCTGTTCCCCCAGATTCCCTCAAATTCCCTCAAGGGAATGACCCAACACTGCAATAACTCATACTAGACTTCAAAAACTGGGAAAGGGGTAGATAAGTAGAGATAAGTAAACAAGGATGTTCCAGAACTTTTTTTTTATTTTAAATAAACCTCTTTTTTTTTAGGCTGGCCAGACCACTCTCTTCTTTCTTTTTCCCTCCTCCCAGCCAGGGGGCCCTGTGCAGCATAGTGGTACATGTTATAAAACACGTGCTGTGTTGTGCACCCTGTGTTGCATACATCATGTGTGTCGAAAATTTGCAGTGTTGGGGTGGTTTGTGGGCCAGACCTCAGACCACCAGTCTGGCCAACATTGCCCATCCAACCCTTTTTTTACTTTTTTTTTTTTTTTTTTTTTTTTTTTGCATTGTACTTTTCTTGCAAAGGCCTCTTTTTAATATTTTTTTCAAAGCAGGTCTCCAAACCCCCTGACATTTTTTTAAATTTTTTTTTTTTTTTACATAGTCACAACAAGGTAGTATGAGCCTTGCCTCACATCCCACCCAAACCTAGGACCTCTTTTTTTGAACCTTTGAAACCAAAAGTACCAAAAAAATGCAAGCCCCAGCCTAAATTTGGGCCTTTGTGACACAAAAAACACAAAGAAATTTTTTGGTCCCAAGAGTCCCCTGAGTCCCCTCCAGACCCCTGAGTCCCCTGAGTCCCTTGAGTCCCTCCAGTCCCCTGAGTCCCCTGAGTCCCCTCCAGACCCCTGAAAATTTCAGGGGACTCCTGTCCTGTCCCTTGGAGTCCCCTGAGTCCCTCAAGGGTCTGGACCAACACTGGGTAGAGTGGTTACCATGCTCACCTGTCAGGCCAGTGTTGGTCAGTCCCATCCCATCCCCTAAAACGGAATACAGACTCAACAGGACTCACAGGACTCTCCCCAACACTGTCATTATTTTTGATAGTTTTGCAACTTTTTTTTTTTTTTTTTGTTTCCCTTTGGAAAAAAAAAAAAAAAAATGGGGAAAAAAAAAGAGAAAAAAATCCTTGATTTTTTTTTGACATACATGATGTGTTTACCTTTTTTTTTTTTCCCTTCTTTTTTTCTTGTCTTCTCACATTTTTTCACACACCTAAGCCAAGCTGTTGTTTCTGCTTTTGCATCAAATGTTGTATTTGGATGTAATAGAAAAGGGGGAAATAATAAATAATATGTAGGGTGTTTGTTTATACAACCTGTGTAAACAGATTGGTTCCTTGCTTTCAGCACTGTGCCCCTAATGTGCAATGTACAGCTCAACCCCTGCATTGCACTGCCTGTTTGTTGCACATATTTCATGTTATTCCCCCCCCCACCTGAAAATAATATATAGGAGATAAATATAGGTTAAAGGAGGCTGGTTGTAGCTTCTTCTGCATTCCATGTCGTTTCCTTAATCACCATGGCCAGGATGTAGCTTCTTCTGTGTTCCACATCATGCCCTTAATCACTGCAGTCAGGTTGTAACTTCTTGCATTCCATGTCATTTCCTTAACCACCATGGCCAGGTTGTAGCTTCTTCTGCATTCTGCATCGTGTCCTTAATCACCATGGCTGAGTTGTAGCTTGTAGTTGTTCCATGTCATTTCCTTAATCACAATGGCTGGGTTGTAGCTTCTTCTGTGTTCTGTGTCATGTCCTTAATGTGTGTGGTGTTCAGCTCAACCCCAGCCAGGGTGCCCCAGGTAACTAAGATTCTGCACTTGTGTGGTTTGCTCAGTGATGACACAACAACCCAGCTATGGTGATCAAGGAAATGACATGGAATACAGAAAAAGCTACAACTCAGCCACAATGATTAAGGACACGACACAGAATGCAGAAGAAGCTACAACTTGGCTGTGGTGCACCCCCTGTAATCAAGTAGACAGTTCTTGTGCAGGGCACTGCCAACACCAGCCTCCTTTAACTCTTGTATATTATTCCAAAGGTGGTGGGGATAGCATGAAAAAACATCAGATGTGTTGTTCGCTGTTGACCTCCTCATCGGTCATCACCAGTAGCTCCTGAGTGGAAGAACATAATGCAGATGCTCAGGGTGACAAACAGGCAGCAAACTGCACAAGCGCCGAATCTTGGTTACCTGGGACACTCTGGCTGGGGTTGAGCTGTACACCACACATTAAAAATATGACACGGAATGCAGAAGAAGCTGTGCAGGGTGCCACCAACACCGGCCTCTTTTAACTCATATATATATATCATTCAGGTGGTGGGGATAACATGGAAATAGAAGAACCCATCCATTAGGTTCTACAGATTCTTAGACCACAAAGGAGGTGTTGCACAAATGGCAGAAGTGAAGAAGCAGAGCAATGAGCTAGCAGGTACCTCCTTACTTTGGAAGAGCAAGGTACCAAAGCATAACAGAGATGAGATTTGGGCACAAATACAGGACTTCATTATTGAAGGGGGTAGTATCTCTGAAGATATTACCTTTCTTGGAGATCCAAGTTTTTACCCTAGAGAGTTCAAAGGTGAAGCTGAACATAAAAAGTACACCCTCAACCCCCCTCTTACACACATAGTTAAGTGTTCTTATCTGAATCTGGCACCTGGAATTGAAAATTTTAGTACCGTTTACCCTTTCCTTGCACCTTCCTATGGTTGCTGCCCTTTTTTTGAGTTTTTAAAGCAACAACGAAAATGGGGGGGTACCGTAGATAGGCTCTGGGCCTTTAGGGGTTATCTTTCCTTTTCAGGTAGGGATAACATGAAAATATAAGAAAAACATCAGATGTGTTGTTTGCTGTTGACCTCCTCATCGGTCATCACTGAGCAAACCACATGAGCGCAGAATCTTGGTTACCCAGGACGCCCTGGCTGGGGTTGAGCTGAACACCGCAAATATTAAGGGCATGATGCGGAACGCAGAAGAAGCTACAACCCGGCCGTGGTGATTAAGGACACGACGCATTTTCTTTGGGGAAGGTCTCTGGACGTGGTACTGTCGATCCTGGTGCAAGCGCACCGTGTAGACCCGCTGTGTGCCGTGGTGTACAGCACCTTGATGATGCTGAGGAGGTGCTGGCTGAGGCGAGACAGGGCAATGGTGGCATGGACGCAGTTGACGCAGGCATACGGGACTTCAGGGCAGGTGAAGCCGAGGGGGGTCGTAGGAAATGTGCTCCTGAGGTGGCTCCCGGCGATCGGTTGGAAGTGGGTGAGGCTGGCGAGCTGCGGTGGGCGGAGGAAGGAACGTCCGTGTCGGCGATCGAGCTGGCGATTGACTTCGAGTGCTACAAAGAAGACGTTGGGGTCAACGTCAACACGACGATTGACATCGACAAGAAGGCGGTGAGGATCAAGCGGATCCTGGATACGCTACAAGCGACATGGATGAGGGAGAAGAGGAGACGCGCTTTTCCGGCGCAGTCATGCAAGAACGTGAGATCACTACGATCCATTGGCCGCGACCACGTCGTTGGCTTTGATAGGAGGGCCCTGTTTGCATCGGGACTGACGGCGACCAAGCTGAAAGGACTGAGAGAAGATTACCGGAAGGAAAAGATTGGAAGATATAAACGACAGCTAGGCACTACGGTGGGTAGCAGGGAACGACCCTAAAAGGGGAGCATCATAAGGTAGGCACGCCACCGCGGCGGGCCGTTGCTAACCACTTCGTTCCTATCATAGTGAATTCTTTTTTTCCCCTAACCCTGTACATACAGCTTAGCCACTCCTTATACTTCCCTGAATTGAGGTGGTGCAGAGTCTTGGTTTGTACATGACACCACACCTGCGCTCCACAGCATCATCGGAGTTTAATTTTTGGTTCTTCATTCTGTTTTCAAATGATTTAGGATTTTCCTTAGAGTAATTTTTATTTTGATCAATCCTACTCCTATCAGACATAATGTCACTGTCAATCTCCTCCTTCTTGCCATCATCTGCAAACGCTTGGTGTTACCCTGCATGTCTCAAATGTGTGTTGACCCTTTTTTATTTTGAATTCCCCTCTTTCCCCTTTTCTCTTTTTTCTTCTTCTATTTCTTCCTTTCTTTAATGCGTTGTGAAACATTGCAATCTCTTAAGCTTCCAACAGGCTCTTAAAAACAAAAGAAAATGAAAACCCTTTTGCTGCTGTTGGTACTCCTCGTCTGCTCGTGCGAAGGTATGTTCGGCAAAGGGAGTGCAGTGCAGGAACTCACACCGAAGACCATTGGCAAGTTTATGTCGGGTCACAAGCCTGCAATGCTGCTCTTGTATGCACCATGGTGTGGGCACTGCAAGTCCATCCACCCAGAGTTTGAAAAGCTTGCAAAGTCGGTGAAAGGCATTGTGAAGATAGGTGCCGTAGATGCTGACAAGTACAAGGAGATTGGCGGGCAGTACCAAGTCAAGGGATTCCCTACCATCAAAACCTTCGCTATGACCGACAAGAAGAGCAAGACACCCCTCGACTACCAACAGGAGCGCTCATTCAAGGCGATGAAGGCCACAGCTCTGTCCCTCGTGTCCTCAAAGAACGTAAAGAAGCCCACCAAGACCGCCGATATCACGAGCAAGCCACACGTCATCCTCTTCACAAAGAAGAAGGCCTCGCCGCCTCTGTTCAGTGTTGTCTCTGCCTCCCCGAAGCTCAAGGAGAAGTACACCTTCTACATGATCACAGAGAGCAACAAGCTCAAGGACGCCTACGCCCCGCCCACGTGGCCTTCCGTCGGCATCTTCGTCGAGGGCGAGGAACCCAAATACCTTGAGATGGAAAAGGGTGTCGAGTACCAGAAGCTCGCAGAATTCATCCTTGGCGACGAAAGCAAGAAAGAATAAAAACGGACAGCCCCGAAATTACTTTTACCCTTTACCCCCCTTTACCCTTTTGCCCCTTTACCTCTGGCTGTATTTTGAACGCCTCAAGCAAAGTCTGAACACAGCTACTGCGCTTGCAAAATACAGCGAAGTGTTGAGTGTCGTTGAGGCTTACCCCTTCAACGTTGATGTTGTTCTGCCTGTCATATTATTCGTTCATCCACACACACCACAGGACGATGTCGAAGAAGAACCACATTGTGAACGGGATCGACACGACCCAGGGTCCCCCCTGGCTGTGTCACGCGGGGCTCCCCTCCGATGGGAGCGTGATGGGGGCCAAGGAGTTGGAGGTGTTCGGTGACTTCATGAGCCCCACGAAGCGGGAAGTGGAAATGAAGGCGGGGGTAAGGGAAGTTGTGCAGAGGCATGTGAGGCAGTACGTGTCTGGCGATGCAACTGTGAAGCTTGTGGGCGCGGCTGCCTGCGGCATCGAGAGCTATGCCAACGACACTGAAATGGTGATCGAGCTGCCTACTACAAAGGACGAGGTTGATGTGCTGCGTGTGGTAGAGCACCTGTGCACAGACTTCGAGTGCGACTTAGACGAAGAGGCCGCACGGTTGACGATGAAAATACCTGACGAGCAGATCACAGTGCAGCTCACGTGCGATACTTACAACTCGAAGAAGCGACGCGAGGCAAGCATTATCCGCAAGCACCTTGCCGCCAACAAAGGCACTGCCAAGGTGGTGCGCATCATCAGGTCTATCATCAACCAGATGAAGCTAGTGAACCCTATCGGGCTCTCCTACGATGCTGTCACCGTTCTTGTCATCGCCTTTCTGGAGCACATGTGGCGCGGCGAGGACCTGCTGTGGACATTGAGGAGCTTCTTCTACTTCTACTCCAACTTCGAGTTCGGGAAGTACTCAGTGAGCATAACGTCTGAGGGGCCAAAGTTCCTCCCCAAGACACACCAAAACCAGATGGTCGTGCTTCACCCCATGGACGGAGGAAACCTCTGTGAGAAGACCATTGTGGGGCCCATCACGGCTACCTTTAAGTATGTGCTCCTGAGCATTGCTAAGTGGGACACAAGTGCGTCCCTCTCGCGTGGGAAGTCGCTGCTGTTTAACCTCCTTGCCCACAAAGACTTGTGGCCCAGGTACATGAAGCTGAAAGGCATCCCTATAGAACCCACCGTTCCGAAGCCTGCTGCCGTTGCCAGCACCAAGCCAGCTCCCGAAGAAGATCCCTCCCTCGCAGAGGCGTCTGGCCGGTGCGAAGCGTGAAACAGACTGTCCAGTATCTTTTTTTTTTCTTTATACTTTTTTATCCCCCTTCCCCCACCCCACCATTCCCTTCTTTTTTTCAGCAGGGCGCCGCCAACACCGGCCTCCTTTAACTCATATATTTTTTTTCTCTCTTTTTCTTTTTTGGCATTTTGCTTCGCCGGATTTATTTCTGCCCCCCCCCCTTTTTTTTCTTTCTTGCGCAGCATGCCCAAAAGGTTCTCCTTTGGTCCTCGTTTTGGTCCTTTTTTTATTTCTTCTTTTCCCCCTTTTAAGTACTTACTGCGTGTGGCATTGTGACATGTAGCCCCAAGGCAATAAGGTTAGATACCACCCTTTCTTTTCTTTTTGTCTCATCCCCCCTTTTCTTTGACATTTTTTTTTTTTTTTTTTTTTTTTTTTTACTTTCGCATAAGGGACTTGCAGTCTATATCTTCTCCCTTCGGTTTGTTCTCCCCTCATTTTTCTTTTTTTCTCTTTTTTTTTTACTAACTTTTCCCCCTTTCCTTCTTCCTCCCTCTTTCTTTGGACATCTTATTTGTTCAAAATTGTTCCAAATCAATAAAAAGCGATTTTAAAAAATACTCCCGCAGTAAAACGAAAAAGAAGGGGGAATACAAAATTCTCTTGCTGACTCTTCCCTTTCCCCCAAACATTTTCTTCCTTTTCATTCTTCCCTCCCACTAACAAAATTTTTGCTACTGCAAGAGTAAAGGTAAGAGACCCGTCCCCCCCCCTTTATTTTCAAAGAATAAACCCCCTCCTTTGCCCCTTCTTTTTCTTCTTTATTTTCTTCTCCCCCCCCCCCCCCTTTTTATTCACGCTTTACAAAGATAAAAATGAAGCAAAAATCCTTTCCCCCTCCCCTCCTTTCGGTCTCCGCTCTCTTTCTCTTCTCTCCTCTCCCTCCTTCACTCCCCTCAACTGCATTCTATTCTACGAAAAAATTGAGAAAAAAAAAAAAGAAAAAAAAAAAAAGAGAGAACGAACCACCACGAAATATCCCGCCACTCGTCAGCTTAGCTGTCTTCTTGCATCTTTTTGTTACCTTTTAAAACATAATTCGGTGTATCTGTTTCCTTTATTCCCTGCTGGGGCAGAGCGCAGAGGAGTCACCATCTTCGCGCTTGCTCCATCCCATGTTCCCCTTTTAGTCCACAGAGGAACCAAATTACTGAGAAGGGTCACTTAGACAACAAGAATACAGAGAGGGCTTCCATGCCCGAGGCATGGTGCAGCAGCCTAGTGACACGTGCATACGTGTGGCGCTATTTATTATATTATTTTACAGGAAAAAGTAGAATTTTTCAAGAAAAAAAAAAAGAAAGAAGAAAAAAAAAAAAAACCATCAGAATGCAGACCTGTTACACATCCTTTTCTTTCGGTAGGTGATTTTTTTATTTTTTATTTTTTTTATTTTTACATTTAAATCTACATTTTGGAGGAAAAAGAAACGGAAAAAAATAAAAAGAAAATTAAATACAGGTTTTTGTTTTCTTTTTCTTTTTCACCCTCTTTTTTTCTCCCTCCCCCCTTCTTTTATTCTTTTTCTTTCCCTCCATATCTTCCCCGCATCTCTTCTTCTCCTTTTCCCTACGTGGGTGGGGTGGATTTAAAAAAAAGGAAATGTAAAAAGAAAAAAAAATGGGAATAACTGAGCGGACGAGGGCGAAGTGGTGGGACTTCTCCAAGGGAATGTCTTCCCTCCTTCCCTCTTCTCTCCCCTCCCCCAATTTCTCACTTTTTCTTTCCTTTCTCTTTTGGTCCTCTCTCGGTACCCTCAGAGACTCCTTGTTCTTTCTTTAACAAAAGAATGCAGCAAAAAAAAAAAAAAAAAAAAGTGGCAACATTTTTCATGTTGCTAGTCCTTCGTGAGGGAGAGATTGTGGTTCCTGTTGCACTGGAGGCCTCGCAAGTGCAAGCTTTTCTTCTTTTTTAAAATTTGGTCTCGCTTGCCATGGCAGCTTGTGCATCTTGGATGAGTGTGGCATGGCATAACGTGTAGGTTGTGCAGCAACCTGGTCTCCTTCTTATGTGATCTCATCGCGCTTCTGGTTCACTCCTCTAGTCCTTTGTTCCTCTGGACAGTAGCAGCAACAGTGCTGCCCCCCCCCTCCTTTTTTTCTACATCCAACCCACTCATTTTTATTCCATTCCTTTTTATTTCATTCATTTCATTCAGGCCGCCGTCCCTTCACTGTCTCACAGGAGCTACTAACTATCTAGCCCACTAGCTACACGTACTCAACTACACTTATATTTCTAATATGATCAGCACTACCGACAGCACCGGTCTGCAGGAGCAGGTTAACACGATGAGCATGCAGCAGTTCATGGGGCCCATGGCTGTGAACAACCAGATGAACGTCAGCCAGCCTCTGTTCCAGGACGGCATGTTCCCTGCCCAGTTCGCAGGCTTGCCCCTGCAGCAGCCTAACGTGCAGAACAACAACCAGATGCCCTTCCAGACGGGCACCACGTCGCCCCTCCAGCACCTGCAGCTCCAGCCCAACATGATCCAAGCACCGCTGCAGACGTCCATGCCCCTTCCCATGCCTGTGGGCACTGCGCCCATGCAGACTATCGCCACGCCCACCTTGGCCCCG
This sequence comes from Diplonema japonicum, assembly GCA_964019335.1. NCBI lineage: Eukaryota > Euglenozoa > Diplonemea > Diplonemida > Diplonemidae > Diplonema > Diplonema japonicum. Next base: position 78,404 of record OZ025685.1, read on the forward strand.
TCTTCGCCCAGTGTACCCGTTGCCACTACCATCGCTGCCCCCCTCGCTGCAAGCACGGCTGCTCTTGCTGCTGCCCCTGCAGTCCCCACCGTGCCCGCTGTCCAGGGTGGTGAGGGCGAGGGCTCCAGACCCTCCCTCTTCATCGGAGGCATCCCGCATGACTGGACCTCCGCCGACGTCGCCGACTTCATCAACACAAAGGACGCGACCTTCCACATGAAGGAGGGCTACTGCTTCGTCAACTTCCCTGACGACGGCATTGCTGAGCAAAAGGCGGCAGAGCTGGATGGCACGAGGCTCATCGGCGGGAAGACCCTCGGTGTCAGGGTCCAGACGAGGGACAACCACCAGAAGGCCAGGGACCACGCCAGCAAGAGGAAGGCCGCTGCGGCAGCAGCTGCAGCAGCAGCCACGACACCCACCTCAGTGACACTCGCACCGCAGCCGCTCCCCAACCCGGCAGGCGATGAGGCCGGGAATGCGACCCTGCCCACCGCGACCACTATTCAGAACAGCAATGGCAACAACGCGCTCCTGCAGCAGTTCGGGGGTGCCGTGGCCCAGTGGGACTCCCCGTCCATTGCGTACTCGTCGATGCCCGTCATCCAGCAGGCCAACACGCAGGTCATGCTGCAGCCCGCACAGAGGCTTGCCCAGACCGTGCAGTCCCAGCCGTTCTACAACGGGTCGCAAGGCTTGGTGCAGACGACCAACCTCATGTCCAACGTCCCCAACCAGCAGCAGCTGATGCCCTCCATGCAGCCCTTCATGGCCATGACGTCGCAGCCCATGGACCAGACCACAACACAGAACATGCAGCTGAGCCAGCCGCTAGAGGAGCTTATGTTCCCTGGTGTGCAGGGCATGCACAATGCTCTGGCGCCTGCGCCGGTTGTGAACAGTGGTGCGAACACGTTCGTTGCGCAGCAGGGGCAGCAGCAGATGCTCCAGGACGACAAGGCGAAGAAGTTCAAGAAGGTGAAGAAGACATGCCCGTCAGTGTTCGTGGGGGGACTCAACAACAGGGTGACGGAGAGGGACCTGCGCTCAATCTTCGGCCCCATCAACGAGATCACCAACATCACGATCAAGACGGGCTTCGCCTTCATCGACTTTGCGGATGATGACGCAGGCCTCATTGCCGTCCAGAGGTGCAACGGATGCATGCTTGACGGGAAGCCCATCGCCGTGCGTGTGCAGACCCAGGACAACAGGAAGACCGCACAGGAGGCCAAGAGGAACGGCAACAACGTCCCTGCTGTGTTCAAGAAGCTCGAGGACTCGGACATGGGCATGACGGAGATCGCTACCCCCTCTGCACCGTAGGCTGCTAGCGACGTGGCTACCTCCCTTCTTTTTTGTTTTTTTCCCTTCTTCTCTGGGTGTTTCCCCCTTGTTTTCTCCCTCTCCCCCTCTTTTTTATTTTATTTATCCTCCCACCCTCCTGCTCCTTCTTCTCGTTACTTTATACGCCTAATTTTGTTTTCTCGAAAATCTGAACGAAGGAAAAGAAAGAATAGCCAGTAATAATAACTACATTTTTACCCTCCCCTTTCCTCCGCACTGAAAAAATTGGGGGAAAAAAAAAGAAAAAAAAAAAAAAAAAAAAAAAAAAACGCCGAATTTAATTGCAACCCAACAGTGACAGGGGTGTATTTATTTTCTGTCAAAAAAGAAAAAGAAAAAGAAGCTAGCTTGTCAAAGCAGGAGAGGTACAAATCCTTTGTTGGAGGATGAAGTGAGGGGTAAAAGGGGTATTGTGAAGTATCGCAGCAAAGAAAAAAAAAATTAATCACATCGGCTTACTTTTTTTTTTTGGGGGGGTATTAATATCTTATTAATTTTCCTCCCCTTATACCATTTCCCATTCCCCTTTTTTATTTCTCGTTCTAGTGTCAAAAAAAAAAAACCCACCCTTTTCAAAAAAAAAAAAAAAAAAAAAATGCAACTTTTTTTTTTTTTGCTTCATTTATTCACAGATTCCCCTGCCCGCTTTTTGTTGCCCCAACTAGCAAAATATTTTGATTGCTACCTATACCTCCTTGCGGGGTAAAGAAAAAAGGATCTCAGCCCTTTTCGCTCCCCCCCCTCTCCCCCAGGTTCACCCCTGCCAGACGCTCATTCTCTTTTTTTTTACCCCCCACACACACTCCCCCCTGCAGTACTTCCCCAAAAATTCGCTTTCACCTCTTCCCCCCATTTTTTAAAACAGCCATCGCACACACATTAAAGCCGTAAGGTTTCCCCCCCTTTTTTTTCCCCTCCTTTGAAGTAACTCACCTGGTTTCCTTTAGCTCTTGCTATTTCTTTTTTCAAATCCCCCCTTTTTTTAAGTCGATAAAACACGGTTTCCTTTTCAATATATTTTCCAGTATGAAAAATAATGAGAAAAAAAAGTTCGGGAAAAAAAAAAAAAAAAAAAAAAAAACAATATTGGATGCCCTCAATCGAGGGTCAGAGTCAGTGATCAAATCTTTGATATTCCGTGTTTTTCTTTTTTTTTGACGGAACCAATTCAGATGACATGTTAAAAATTGTCCAAAAAAAAAAAAAAAAAAATGCCATTCCCGAAGACCTGTGGCTTCACACGGATCAGCCCCACCCCGGGGCCATCCCTTTGGCCAGTGCCAATGCCAGCATCGGGCCAAAGGTGGGGAAACCGTGGTAAAAGAGGGGGAAGAAGAAATAGCAAGGACCAAAAAGCTGAATTGGCAACCACATGCTGTGCTTACCTTTAACCCCCCCCCCCCCCCCTCCCTATTTCTCACCCCCGCTTCCCCTCTCTTATTGTATCCTCCACCTGCGATCTCCTCATTAGGTTTTTTTTTCCTTCTCTCTGACAGGAAGCCCAACTTGGGACTGTTAGTGTCATTTTTTTTGTTCAGCAAATGAAAAAAAAAGCTATTCCCCCTTCCCTCTTTTTTTTTTCTCTTTTCATAAAAAAAAAAAAAAAAAAAAAAAAAAAACGCTATGTCGTGTGCAAGGCTTCGGCCTCTTTTTTTTTGATAGTTGCAAAAAAAAAAAAAAGAAAAAAGAAAAGAAAAGAAATGCATCACAAACCTGAGCCCAGGTCGGCCACATGATCTTCAAACACCTGGAAATGTCCATCACCCTTCCAATACTCTTTCTTTTCTCTTTTATGTGAATTGGGGTGTGCATGAGGGATTGATGGGAACAACACCAAATTGATGGCTAATAGGATGATGTTCCCCCTTTTTTTTCTTTTCTTTTTTTTTCTGAGTTTGCTCTTTTTATTTATTTTATTTTTACTTTACTGCTGGACTGGAGTTTACCTCCCCCCTTTTTTTTTTCTCTCCCCTCCTTTTCCCTTTATATTTTCTGGTACTATTTTTTTTTGTGTTTTTTTTTTTTGAAAGAAAGAAGTCAAAAGAGTGGAAAAAAAAAAGAAAAGGAAATGCAAACCGAGGAACAAGCTGCAATAAAAAAACGACAAAAAAAAAGGTAATTTGCGCAGAAGGAGGAGGGGGAGAGAATGAGAAAGGTTCCACCCCCCCCCATTTTTTCTTCTTTTTTTTGCCATGCAAAAAGATAGAAGTCTTTTTATTTGTGACAATAATGAAATAGGCATTTCTTACTTAAACGAAAAGGGGAATGCAGAAGAAAAGAAGGAGAAGAGGATAATGAGGCACAACATTTGTTTCTTTTTTTTTTCTTAGTTTTTTCTTTTTCTTACCCTTTTAGTTTTCCCCAAAGTACAAAAAGGGTAGGGGAAGTCCAAACAACACCAAGCACTATGAAACAAGGGAGGAAGGCTTGTTTAAAAAAAAAAAAAAAGAAAAAAAAAGGAAAAGGAAAAGGGAAAGAAACCACAAGAAAAAAAAAAAAAAAAAAAAAAAAAAAACTTCTTTGATTTCTTACAAGATACCTTGCACCCTTTTTTTTATACCTAAATCCGGCTACTTTTTTTTCCCCCTTTTCCCCTTCTTAAGGATATTACAAAGGCGTAAAAAGTTTGATGGCAACTGGCTGAACACATAAACACTAATCTCTCTTTTATTCTTTTACCTTTTCTCTACTCTAGTGCCCAGGGCTTTGCAGATCTACCTACTTGCCCCTTGGTGTTACCGCCCAGTGCTCGGTATTTATAAAAGAAATAACATAGGGCTGTGTAGCATTAGGGGATGGCCCAAAAAAAATTTAAAAAAAAAAAAAAAAAAAAAAAAAAAAAAAAAAAAAAAAAAAAAAACGGAAAGGGTTTGCTTTGTCGCACTCTTTCCTTGTATTCTGACACTCCTTTTATTTATTTTATTTTTTTTTTATATTCCTTTCTCCTTCAATCCCTTTCACCTTTTTGGTAATATTTTGCCATTACGGTAGTTTTTTTTTTTTTAATTTTTCTTTTTTTTATAACCATATCCTTTAAAACCCATTTTTCACTGGTATTTAAACAAAGTGACTCCCCCAAGCCCATTTTTTCTTTACACCCCCCCCCCCCTTCTTCTTTTTTTTACAAAATTCTATGGTTTTTTTTTGTCTCCAGTTGCCACCATCCTTTTTTTTTGGGGGGGTGTTTTTTTTTTTTTTTTTTTTTTTTTGTGCCTCTCTGAACCCTCGTTCGTGCTGCTTTTTTTTTTTTTCGTTCTCATTTTTCTCCCTTGAAACCTATTTCGCAGAAAAGAAAAAAAAAAAAGAAAACAAAAACGGGGGGTCATTTTTTCTCACCTCTCCTCCCAAGTAAGCTAGAAAAAAAGTTTTTTTTTTTTTGGTATGGGTTTTGCTGTATACGGAACCACTTTCTATATCGTCCCGCCCACTGCCTCAAAAAAAAAAAAAAAAAAAAAAAAAAAAAAAAAAAAAAAAAAAACTACTGTGGTCTGGCCCTGTTCCTAGTGCAGTTCCCCCGGTGTCAAGGTGGACAGGTGCCTCGGCAGGCAGGACCACAGGGTACTCAATGACTTGTCGGTACTTGACTTTCCCCCCTTTTTTTTTCCCCTTCTTTTTTCTCCTTGTTATTCTGGTTCGTTCCTCATCTCCCTCATCCCTCCCCTCCCCATGATGGCCAAGCTCTAGTGCAGTTGGGAACGGGCAAAAGATTGAGAATCAAGCCCCCCGTCAGTCCTATTGTTTTTCTCCTTTCTTGTTTTTCCATTATTGCCTAATGACTGGAGAATTCTTGCAACGGGGCACTGAAGAAAAGTAAAAAAAAAAGAAAAAAAAAAATCTAAGGCACAAATTCCTCAAAAAAAAGTTTTTTTTTAACTCCCTCTTCTCAACTGACTGGGTTTGGCCACCCTTTTTTTTTTCTTTTTTTTCTACTGTTCTTTATTTTTTTATTGCTCCAACATTGTTACTGTTTTTCTTTTTTCTTTTTTTTTTTCACTTTATTTTTTTCTTTACTCTCTCCAGTTCTTTTTCTTCTTTTTTTCTTCTCTTTCCATCCCCCCTCCCCGCCAGCTCACCTGTTCCTAGTTTCTTTTTTGTTGACCCCCTCCCCCCTCCCCTGGCTGGTTGTCAGGAAGAGTTTTAAAAGAAGAAGAAAAAATTGGGATTTTTTTTCTCTAATTTCCCTATGTGCCCGTCCCACCCCCCCGTCCCCCTGCTCTGCTCTTCTTGTAGGGCTTTTATCTAAAAAAAATAATAATAATAAAAAAAAAATGATAATAATAACATAAAATATTAGCTTGGTTGGACATGTGGAAATAAAAAAAAAAAAAAAAAAAAAAAAAAAAAAAAACAAAAAACCAAATTAAAAAAAGAGCCGCTGAGGGCAGCACCTGAGCTGATGAGCTTGCCATTCCCACCACCCCCTTTCCCCTGTTTTTTTTTTTTTTTTTTTCTTTTTTTTTTCTTTTTTTTTTTTGAAAGCACTTGTATGTGATGAAGAAATTTTATTAAAAAAAGAAGAAAAAAAAGGGGGAAGGAAATAAAGAAAGGAAATAAAAAAGGACGGGTGTGATTTCTCTTGTTTGCCATTCTTGAAAGTCTCCAGAAATGGTTTTTGGCCCATGGGAGGGATAGGCATACAAGAGAAGGTCCTTTTTTTTTAATTCTACGAAAGTCATACCTTCTCTTACTGCAATTAAAAAATGGGGGGGGGTGTTAAATGTTGGCTGTACCCCCCTCCCCAACGTTTCCACTCTGAAGCGTCTGTGGCTTATAAGTGCAAAAAAAAAGGAGAAAAGGGTTTACCCTCCCCCCCCTCCATTCCAAAAAATCGCGGGCAGGCTAATTGACACTCCTTGAGAAAATCTGGCAAAAAAGAATGCATATAGAAGAACTACGAGGGGGTTTTTTTTTTGTTGCTTTGAATGCTGACGCCAAACTATTTTCTTTATATAAAATTTAATAAATATTTTTAACCCCCTCCCTTTAAAAAAAAATACCGGAGCACTTTTTTTTGTTGCCAGTTACCTATTTTCCTTCCCCCCCCCCCTTCCCCCTTTTTTTCCCACAGTACTGCAGTAAACGTACCTGAAAGAAAAAAAAAAGAAACAAAAAAAAAGAGGGACAGAAAAAAAAAAAAAAAAAAAACAAAGAACGCGCAGCTACGCGTACCAAGCTATAACAAAAAAACGACCCTTTAAGAAAATACCCAAAATACCCCCCATAAAATTTTAACTTTGAAAAGCCCCCTAAAAGCCTTCCCCTACTATTTCCCCCCTTTCTTTTACCCCTTTGTTGCATTGCCTACCCATCCCTCTTTTCTTTTTTCTTTTCCCCCCTCGCTCCTGCTACCTGAAAATTAAAAAGAAATCTACTCGGAGCTTACGAGGAGAGAAAAAAAATCATTCACCCCCCCCCCCCCTTTGTTTACCCTTTTTTTTAATCGTGGGTGGCCCAAATACTCCTTGGGCTTCCCTTCCCTCCCCCCTTTTTTTTTCTCTCCTACTGCCCCCATTTTTTATTTTTTTATTTTTTCTGCCGTAACCTTGGTTCATTCCTCCACCTCATTCTCAGGTAGACATGGAGACGCCTTCGCTGCCGTTTCTGCCCCAGCAGCAGTTGCACACTGGGGCGGAGGATGGCCTGCTGCTCAGCAGTGAGGAGCGCATGCTAGTGCCTAGGCTGCCGCGGGCACAGAACGCATCACGCCGATCTTCACGAAAGGCGGCCAACAGCCTTGTGCCTGCAGACAGGAACTCAATACTGGCACACAAGGAACAGAACGAAGAAGGAGAACTCCAGACGCTCAAGGACTTGCAGATAAGAAACAGAACGCAGTTCGTGAACCTTCTGATGCGTGTCAAGAGCGACAGTACGAAGTACAACAGTGCTGTTGTGCTGGCAGAGGTCATCCTGAAGCAGGCCATGGTTGCCACGCAGGACCAGCCGTCGCCCAATGCGCTGCGCACCGCCGTTGCCTGCTACGCCCTGGACAGGGTCACCGCGCAGGTGGGCACCGCCTATTCACACGCCTTTGCTGTCATCAGGAAGGAGCTTTTCAGTGCAATATTTACGGAGGACAAACAGCACGCGCTGGCCACCCCCTTAGAGGTCATCCCGTACCGGTGCACGCTCGGGGCAGAGGCTGCCGCCTCGCACAAGTACATCGGCAACACACTGCAGTTTGAGAGCGCAAGGGTGTACAAGCTGCAACTGGAACAGTCGAAACAACTGTTCAAAACAGTAGCTGGGAGCCTCGCGAAGTGCCAGATGGTGGTAGGGCGTGCTGTGGAGAACTGCCTGCGTCCTTACGTGCGCTTGTTCTTCAAGATATGGAGAAATTGGGTAAAGGGGGCCAGGCAGAGCAAGTGGATGCGAAAGAGGCGAACCCTCCGTATCGAGGCAGACCTCGCTGCACACACAAAGGGAAGCGCCTTCCTGCGATGGCGGCTCAACATCCTGGCATCGAAGTTTGTGAAGGCAGAGGAACACAAGAGCTCGCTGATGTACCAGCTGGGCAATGCCAACAACCAGTTCACGCTGCTGTGCTTCAAGGCAGAGCGGTACCTCGTGACGATCGACGATCTGCGTGAGCAGCTGACCTCATCGACGACGTACCTCACACAAGAGAAGCAGAAGAACTACGACGCCTCGGCACTGCTCAACGTCGAGCACAACAACAAAATGAAGGAAGTGGCCAACACAGTCAGCGATCTCGCTGCCATGTCGCAGCAATGGATGGCTCTATGCAGGAGCATGCTGCACACAAAGATCTTGAAGGACATCCCAGACGAGAGGTCCGATGCTTTGACGCACGAAACCCAAAACATCAACAAGACATCGGGAGAGAAGGAGAAGGAGGAGAAGGGGGTGGCGAGCGACATGCAAGAGTACATCACACGTCCTGCGGAAGCTGTTTTGTTGAAGTGGGCGAATGAGCTTGTCTCTGCCTGCGACCTCATTGAGAGCAGGAAGGCCATTGGGAACTTCGGCAGCGACTGGGCGGACGGCGAGTACTTCATCGTCATCCTGAACAGGATATCGCCCACGACGTGCCACCTCAGCGGCCTGCAGGAGACAAGCCTCGCTCGGAAGTACGAGTACATCCTAGAGAGCTCTAAAGCATTGGGCATCAACTTCATCCCACGTGCGCAAGACATGGCCGAAGGGGTCACCGATATGAACTTCCTTTTCCTCTATGAGCTCTTCAGGATATACGCCACGAGGAGCAGAGCAACTAAGGAACACATCGGCATGCAGCAGGACGTCTTCGGTAATGACGAGTTTCTGAAGTCCGACGTACCTGAGGATGAAGCCCTCGACTTGGATGTCTTACCTGCTTTTATCAAGTCCAGCGAGGTGAATCTGGAGCAGTATGTTTCCGAGTTGAAAGAGCACGAGGCACGCGAGGGGTGTTGGCAGAAAGTGCTGGACATGATGGAAGCACAGGCTTACGAAATGCGCGAGGCACGCATCAACAACAAGCCAGTGACAATCGTGGACGGGAAAGAGTTGCAGGCGTACCTTAGGATACCGAAAAGCAAGCTGAAAGACATCCACGCAAACTACACTGTCAGCAAGCAGCAAGCCGTAGCGCCTGCCGCCACACCGCTGTCGTTCGACGTGATGATGGACAACACGCTGGACATTATAAAACAGAACTTCCAGGAAATCAGGAGGGTGTTCCGGCACTACTGCTCGCTCACAACGGAGTCGCCCAGTGCAGATACTATGACACAGGCGAGCTTCTGGAAGTTCTGCACCGACTCGAAGTGCATGGACAAAGAACTGACGAAATCGGTAGTGTCAGAGATATTTAAAAAGGTGAACAGTGTGCCGCAGATGCCGACCAGCGACGAAGCGGACGAGAACCCCGACACAGAACTGGTGCCCGCAGAGTTCGTGGAGAGCGTCATACGCCTATCGGACAAGAAGATGCCAAGCGAGCCGACACTTGACGCACGCGTGCGAGCTTTCATATATAAATATGTGAAGCTCAGTACTACGAGGGCAGAGCTGTCGAAGTTCAGGAGCAGTATCTACGATAGAAACATGCAGAAGGTGTTGCAGAGGCATGGCGTCGAGCTGCAAAGGGTGTTCAAATACTACGCTGGATTCGACAAGAAAAGCAGCAAGAATAGGACTATTAACTTTATAGAGTTCATGAAGTTGCTGCAGGACTGCAACCTGCTCGTCTTCCCGCTGGATGAACAAGCAGCACACAACATCTTCCTTGCAATGCAGGACACGACCCCCATAGATGACAATGACTCGCAGGAGGAGTACTTGTACCACGAGTTCACAGAAGCACTTGTAGCCTGTACGGTGTACCGCTACCCCTGCCCTTATATTCCTCTCGACAACAGAGTGGAACACTTCGTCACCTCGAACATCCTCACGCACCTGCGGCCACGTCTCAAGCACCATGGCATTCGCATCGACCCCGACCTTAAGGTCGTCCCCTTAGTCTCCATCCCCTGACCTTTTTTTTTATTTCCATAAAAAAATCTATTCTTATTGGTTTCGTATTACCGTTGCACTGTACACCTGAGATGTATCCCCCTTACAGACATGGCGGCAAACAAGGACAAAAGCAAAAATGAAGGTGGTAATCCAGGCGAGACGCAGGTGGGCGAGAAAAAAGACCAAAGCGTCGAGCTAGCCAACGAGGTATTATTATTGTTTCCCCCCATCATGTTGAAACGGTCCCCCTCCCCCATCTACAGTGGAGCCTTGTGCTGCTGGGCGCGATCGACGGCATTAATTTGGCATATTTTGTGAAATGCGTTTTGAAGCGACGCAAGCTTCGGAAGGTATGAGGAAAGAAAGAGAAAAAAAAGAAGACAAAGCTTCCCAATACAGACATTCGCGTGGTGCTGCTGCCTGAACCTTTTGGTTGCTCTAGGCAGCGTGTTGGTGCTGCAGTGGACGACTACTGTATTGAGGTGGCTGATCACATCGGACGAGACGTACCACCTCGACGTGATGGCAATGCTGCACAGCGTGCTTTGGAAAGTGCCGCTGTTCCTGGTGAGCTACCCCCTGAACTACGTGTGGCTGGTGGAGATCTTCGAGGAGGCCTACAAAGAGATGTGGAGCGTGAAGAAGGTCGACGTCAAGAACACCTACATGCAATTTCTTAATAAAGCCAGCGATGCTGTGTTGCAAGGCTTGCTGCTGATCTTGGTGGTAATCCAGACAGAGGTCATCCGCTACACTCCTAGCTTGCTGCTGTCTGTCATCCTGTACCCCTTCTCGTTAGGCAGCTTTGGTTGGGCAGTCGGCTCATACGCCACGTTCCCCGTCGCCATCGCCTACGAGGCGTGGGTGTACTCCTTCTACGCATTCGGCTTTCGACTCAACGAGCAACCGGAAGTGACACTCACCAAGAAGATCATCTACTTTGAGCACCGGTGGATGTACTTCCTGGGCTACGGGCTGCTCCCTGTTCTGCTCATGTCGTGGGTTGCGTCTTTCGACACATTTATAGCTTCCATCTTGTACTCTGTACTGCTGCCCATCCACTCTGTTCTCTCTGTCCCCACGCATCCTGAGAAGCAGCAACAAGCGATTCCCCTTCCTATCTTCCACTATGCTAACACCGCACTTGCAATACTGATCCCAGCTTTGTACGCCAAGCTCAGTGTTAAGTAATGTTCCATATTCTCAAAGAAAAGCCTTGCCCCGAGTACACCGCTGCCCCCCCCTTTTTTTTAGACAAGGCTAGCCAAATGTGGGAGGTACAGAATCTTTAGAAAAGAAGAAGAAAAAAAGAAAATATAATGTGCTCACATGCAACACAGGGAAGCAAGACGTAACATGGACGCGGCACTGCAGGGCTTGCATGACACCATGCGGCTGGACAGGTGGTGGGACCACATGGCTGGGGGGACCACGGCAAGGAAGGCCTTGCAAGGGTTGTTGATGGTGATTGTCCCGGTGTGCATTGTGTTCAAGTTCGTGGGAAGCACGCCTGCCTTTATCATCCATCTGCTGTTCGCAAAGGCGTGGTCTATGCTGTGGACGAGCAAGGCGCTGGACACTGTCATGTCCCCACCTAAAACAACGGGCCGTCTGTACATGCTTCTGATGGGGTTGAGTGTTGTGTACCCTTTGCTGGCATACTTTCAGGGTCTTGGTGTTAAGTTTGTACTTGCGGCTGTTGGGTGGTACTTCCCAGTCTCCTCAACCTTGTCTGTGTACCTCCCGTGGTTGTGGGAGGCCTACTCTCATGGGGCTGCCGTGCTTTTCGCGTGTAAAGTTCGCAGTTTTACAGAATTGAAGGAGCTGCGTTGTTTTATGATTGATCATGCGGACTATTTGTTGTTCTTTGGCATCCCTCCAGTGCTCGTGAGTAAGTTGATATACCATGTGTACCCTTATGCTGTTGTTGAGATGGCAGTCCTCGATGCCATGTACTGCGTGCAGGCATGGCTGACCATAGAAGCGGCTCCCGTCGACAGCTCCCTTACCTCTGACCTCATGATGTTCTTCCCTGGTTGGGACATCCTTGTCGCAAAATTCATAGGCAAACCCAAAAAGAAAAACTGATTCACGTTTTGCTATTAACGTTGTTTTTTTTTTTTTTTTTTTTTTTTAGAAATTATGTCTAGGGAGAGGAAAGTTTTTTTTTTTCTTCTTCTTCCTTTTTTGTTTTTGTTTTCAGGTCAATCAACTCATGTTTTTTTTTGACTCTTTGATTGCTTTTCTCCTTTTTTTTTATGTTTCAAATCTTCGTCTTTCAAAAAAAAAAAAAAAAAAAAAAAAAAAAAAATACAAAACGATTTTATTACGCTATGCAAACTTGTGCCGAGCAAAAAGAAAAAGAAGAAGAAGAAAAAACAAACCCCGTGCACCCTTTAAAGACAAGATTTTTTTTTTATTATTGCTCATACGAACAACAAAGACATAACTCATAAAGAATAATGCATATTGCTTTTTCTTTCTCGGCACACATACACGCCACAATGTAGGAGTTTTATGCTGAACTCACAAGTTGTATGCCATGCGGTGCCTGAGGTGACTAACGTGCTACAGCGCATCAAGGAGGGCAGCGAGGTAGCTTCATTGGAGTCTGTCAATGTAAGTTCACAGGCGGCGGTGATCTTCGGAAGGAACCTGCTGGGCAGCAGAGTGACTGTCCTGACGCTGCGATCCTGCAGGATAGGCGACTCAGGCCTTGCGTGCCTTGGGGACGTGTTGCGCGACACCTCCATCGAGTACCTAAACGTCACGGGGAACGGCATCAAGCTCCTGGCGAAGACCTTCCTGAAAGCAATAAACACCTCATGCACTTTGAAGGGCCTCAACATCTCAAACAACCCTCTGGAAAGGGCTTCCGTGGGTGCGCTGTGCCAAGCCATCTCCAACAGCCATGTGACCGACTTAGACTTGAGCATCACAAATGCCCTGACATGCTCACTAGAAGTGGCCACCGCTGCACGTTCTTTACATGTGCTTCGCGTAGGGTATAATACATACTGGCCTGCCGACTGCACTCTGCTGACACTTCTCGACTCACAGTGCACCGTCACAGTTCTAGATCTTACTTCTTCTGAAGTCAGCGGGAGGTGTGACGAAATCAAAAGTGCTGTGCTCGTGATGCCTTGCCTGAAGTGTCTCTCTCTGAAACACAACTCGATATGCCCCACGGGACTTGTTCACATCGCCGCTGCTGTCGAAGGCTCTGTCTCTCTCGAGGATCTCTCCTTGGCCTGCAACCCTCTAGCCACAGTGCCCGGAAGCAGGGCGTACAATGAAAAAGGCGTTGTTGCCTTAGCTACCGCTGTGCTGCGAGCCCCCAAACTGAAGCAGCTGTCTCTCGTACAGTGCTCCCTCGGGTTCGGGACAAACCCCTTCTACGACGGGACGGACCACGGGGGGATATCCTGCCTATGCGACACAGCAAAGAAGAACCCGTCCGTGACAAAGCTGAACCTTGCAGAGAACAACTTCAACGACAAAACAATCTCCATCCTAAAGAGGATTGCCTGCGGGAAGGCGTCTTTCGAAACCCCATGTGACATAGCCACTGCCAAGTCCCCCTCGACCCCGTTCCACTACGGGCACTTCTGCACATAGTTACAAAGTTGAAGCTCACTTGGCGCTAGTTAATGCAGCTTTCTGGTTATACGTGTTTGTTCATGTCTCAGTTACACAGTTTTATTTCTGTCTCGCTTACTGAGGGCGTCATTGCATCACTGCAGATGGGCCACAATGAGGGTGGTGTCGCGATTGCGGAAGCAGAGAACCGAAGCTCAGGAGGTGTTGTCATTTGACAAAGCGAGCTACTCGTTGACGGAGGCACAAAAGCGGCTTGTGAAGCAGGTGTTTGGTCCACCTATGCAGTGCGGCTCGTTGGCGGCAGTGGCAGGTGTGGTGCTCATCATGCTACGCAGTGTGTGCAATGTGGAGGAAGACATCCATGCTGTGGTCGCGGTGGTGTTGTGCAGCATTCCGTGTGTCTTCAAAGCTGAGTCCAAGTTGAGTGGGGCTGGGGCTATGGGACATGTGTACTGCTTCATCCCTTCGGGCTCAGCCATAGGGCCGTACATCACACCAGACTGTTCGAGGACTAGAGGCACCGACGTGGTATGCGGCCCTGAGCGGCTCTTGCCCGCTTGCGATGGCAACTTCGCGGGTGAAGCGAAGCTGAACACTCTGTGTGCGACAGCAGTCGCGAAAGTCCTTGGGAACAGCTTGACCCTGCCTGCTTCGTTGCTCCTCCTCTCGCCTCCAGTTCTCGGACCCGATCCGCCTTGCTTTGCAAGATCTGTCGTCAATATCATCAATAGGATTCTCTGCCAGCCCCAGTGCACGGCCCGTGTGTGGGGTTACACATCGAAGTCGGCGCCTATGACAAAGATCCACGACACAGACAACTGGGCGGGCAACGAGGCAGGCAACGGGGCGGGGCCCTTCGACGCGAAGACCCTCCCCGCGTCCTGCCATGTCGTCATGTCCGCTAGTTGCGGCGCTTGCAACGTGATGTTCATTGCCCTCTCTGGCAACCCTGACATTTCCTTGGCTCGCTCGTCCGTCTTGAACCTGTGCCAGATACGAAAAACCACGGCCACTGAATTCCCTGCCGTGATCAGTCCACTGTCGCTGTTGATAAAGGACAACATGAAGCAAGTAAAGCCGAAGATAACCACAGTCATGCTTATGAACCATCACCTGGACACCGATGAGAAGAAGGCAACGAAGTCAATGGTGAAGCAAACCTGTCGCAGCTTGGGGATACCGTACCTCAAGCCACGCCCCTCCCTGTTCCACACCATTAAAATAGCCTTGTTGTTCAGAAGGCTCTCCGCCTCCAGGAGAATGGTAACCGCTTGCGTAGTTAAGCATCCTGTTGAATTCTGCGTGGCTGGGGATGAATGCTTGTCCTTCATGATGGCTCTCAAGTACAAGAGCGGCGCTCCTGTGCAGCGCGAACTGCCGTACCATGCTACCGCGTACCTAGAAGCCTTACAGGGACCGTGCAACGGGCGGCTGATTGGTGAGACTCGTGTGTGGATTGAGCGGGGTAAAGTATTCTTTGACAACCTGGCAGTCACCTCTCCAGGGGTGTATGTAGTGCAGGTTGTCTTCAATCTCTGCTTCAAGAACGATGACAACATTGATGTTCTGTGCCCCATCACATGCTGCACGAGAGCTATCCGTGTAGCTGACTCTTGCGCCACCCTGGCTGGACTCATGCAGGCACGCATGGGTGTGTCATCCATCGACAGCGACGCAATGAAGCTTGTCCTGAAGCATGACAAACTCTTCTCTGAAAAAGAGACCAAGCTCGAGATGCACGTTGCAAGCCGCTACGACCCATCTGTGACCCTCCTTGTCGACGGTGTTGTGCACCTTGCCATGTCGAAAGCAGGCGCAGCTCCCCTGCCTGCTGCCCTGAAGCGAAGGGCCACTGAGTCAGCCGTCAAACGAGCGCGACGAAGCTTCTGCGACCCCGACCTTACAGAGCGGAAGAAGTCCTACGGCATGGGCATGCAGACCGTGATGTCGCTCAGAGCGAAGCCAGCCCTGCAAGACTTGTTAAACCCCACTGTCAACACCAGTGTCTTGATCACAAACGGACGTGGCGTCACGCCCGTGAAGCTGGCTTCATCGGGGAAGTGGGTTGCAGTGCTGCGCCTCGAGAGCATCAGCATTGTGACGGGTTGTTCCGTAGGCTTGCACAGCGTGGTCAACGTGGCGATGCATCCTCTTGAGGAATGGAAGACGTTCTCCATGAAGGAAAGTGTGGCCCGCATGGAAATAGCAAAGAGCCATACCACACACACTTTAATGTTGGATAGAAAACTGTGGATACTGCTGCTGTGCTGGTGGCATGGTGAGATCTGGAAATTCGAGTGCTTTAAAAATGAGGCTGTGGAGCGAACAGGTGTTTTGGAAGAGCACCACAGGTTCTGGTTGACGTTGCTGGGCGAGGTTGAGGTGCAGTGGGTCCGTGAAGAGCTGCGAACCTGGGACATGCTGAACAAGGGCATCCCAAGGCCCGTCGGCCTGTGCGTCGCGAAAGTGGGAAGCGTTGTAATGGAGGAGCCATTCGAGCTCAGCGTGAGGGTGGTGATGCGGGGTCATGGGAAAAACCTATCGTTGATGCCGTCCTCTAGCGATGCGGTGCTCCTGCAGCTGTGCAACAGCACGACGAACGGGGGGCAGATGAAGATGTGTGTTGTATCGCCTTTCATGCATTTCGATGGGAAGGACGTGGCTCATGCGCAGATCAGGCTGTCGCACGCGGGAAGTGTCGCCTTCAGGGCAGTGATCGAGTTCTCAAGCCCTTTAACGCACAGTTTGGTGTCTGACATTGTACAGGTGCTGCACAGGCCTTCGAAGATTGTGCTACAGCTGATGGACAAGGAAGGCATTGTGAAGTACAAGTTCCGGTCACGTGACCTGATCAGCGGCCGTGTCCATGTCTACGATAGCAACAACGAACTCTGCCGCGAGGTCCACGGGGAGGCCTTCCTCGCGACGGAAAGGCTCGTCCACAACCAGTGGAAGCAATGCACGCTCCTTCCTGCATTGGCAACTGCTCACAGCATCCATAATGGCCGTGGGAAGGTCTCTTTTCCCAGACACATCTTTGCTTGCTCTCCAACAGGCACCTACCGTTTTGTGTCCACCTTGGGAGACATCCGTACTCCGGGGCACTCATTTACACTTTATACCCCCTCTTTTGACTTCTCTGAGTCGTTGCCCCCTGAAAAGGTACATGCCGCCCGCATGGCCATCGAGGACCTGCAGAGCAACATCTTTGGTCATAAGTAACAGTTTTTTTTGTTTATGTTTTTGCTTTTTTTTTTTAATTTCTTTTTGAAACCCCCTCTTAGGAAGAAGGGGACAGACAGCAGCAAACATGCCGAACCCCGTTGTGTTCTTCGATATGACTGTCGACGGGACTGCTGTCGGGAGGATCATGATGGAGCTCTACGCCGACTCGGTCCCGAAGACGGCAGAGAACTTCAGGTGTCTCTGCACAGGCGAGAAGGGTTTTGGGTACTTGAACTCCACGTTCCATCGAGTGATCCCCAACTTTATGTGTCAGGGTGGTGACTTTACTAACCATAACGGAACAGGTAACTGAAAAAAAAGGGGGGGAGGGGAGGGGAGGGGGGAGGGATAAAACACACCTAACGCAGGTGGGAAATCGATCTACGGTGAGAAGTTCGTGGACGAGAACTTCAAACACAAACACGTGAAACCGGGGCTTCTGTCCATGGCCAACGCAGGTCCCAACACCAACGGCTCTCAATTCTTTTTGACAACGGCAGCCACACCGTGGCTGGACGGCAAGCACGTGGTGTTCGGCAGGGTGACCGAGGGCATGGACGTTGTTCAGAAGATAGAGTCTTATGGCTGCCAGAGCGGGAAGACAAGTAAAAAAGTGGTCATTGTGAGGTGCGGGCAGCTGGCGTGAGCTGCTCTACTATATTTATTTCTTTTTAGAAGTGTTTCTTTCAGACTACCGTCATACAGCATCAAGCCCCAAATAGGAACGCAGCGACAAAAAAAAAAAAAAAAAAAAAAAAAGAAAAAAGAAAAAAAAGAACAAAATGGCGTCTGTCCTGGACACAGAAGGCCTGGAGATGAGCATGCGGAACAGAACAGAGAGGTTTAAGGAACTAAGGGCGCAGGCATTGAGGGAGAGACCTAAGAAAGAAGTTGTGGTGGAAGGTGCGCCTGCATTCGGGTGGGTGGAAGCGTTGTCGAAGTTGGAGTCGGTGGAGAAGAAGCTTGGACCGCTGTTCATCGAACTTGACAGGCAGCAAACGAGGCACCTCATGGCACATGCTGAGTTCGGGTCGGAGGAGGACGACGACAGCGACCCCGAAGAAATGGTGAGGCTGCTCACAGCACAGATCACATCGTACTTCAAGGTCCTTGAAACAGCGCTGCGTAAAGTAGTGCAGGATGCAGACAACCAACACCTTCTGTACAACGTGCACAAAGGGATCGCGTCCAGAATCACTGTGTTGCACCAACGCTTCCGTGTCATCGAACAAAGGTACGCAGACGGTTTGAAAGGGAAGAGCAACATGGCCGAGAAAATGGAAGGCATGCTCGTCAGCGAAGAAACAAGGAAGTGGGAGGAGGAAGAAGCCGAAGCGTGCAGAAAGGACCAGCTATACGTGCAGGGTTACAACCAGCACCAGATCGACTCCATGCTCGTTGACGAGCAGGTCGCAAAGGAAAAAGCGGAGGCGCTGGCAGAAGTAAGCACCACGCTGCAGGAGATCCACAGCATGTTCTCAGACCTTCACGCTCTTGTCATCGAGCAGGGCACGATGCTCGACAGGGTCGACAGCAACATAGAGAGTGCCACGGACCACATGAGGAATGCGACTGCCGACATCAGACTTGCACGGAAGGTATGCAGTTCCCACACGCACACGCTTTGACACAACACAGCACCACAAGCGCTGCACTGTCCAGTGAGGTGTTCTTTCCAATGTACCATACCTGATTCCTGCTTAGCGTTTCTTACCCCTTCCTTGTTTCCCATGCATTTGTATCTTTGTTCCACGCAGAGTACTCACAGGGCGGGCGGGGTGAACATGGGATGCGGCCCTTCTGTCGCAGAAACCCAGTCGAAGGAAAAGTACAATGAAAGCAAGGTACGCTTCACTCGCGTCGCATTGCCATTTTTTATTTTTATTTTATATTTTTTTTTTTTCCCACAGAGCCCTGCAATCAAAGGTGGCAAGAATGGGGGAACTACGCATGACAATGTGGTATGGGATACATTGTAGCACCTAACTGCCCAAAGGACGGACCGCCTCTGAAAACCGTGTTGCCCGTCAACGTGTTCACCTACGAGATCCTGCACAATAAGGTAGACAACAACCAACACGCCCCCTCCCCCTTTCTTTTAATGGAATAAAAAAAAAAAAAAAAAAAAAAAAAAAAAAAAAAAAAAAAAAAAACCACAGCACCGATACGCTCTAACCATGGAGCGAAAGGATGTCGCAGTGCAGCCTTGCTTAATACGACTGATCAAAGGGGACGCTGTCGTGGAAAAACCCCCGCCAGAGGTAAGCTAGAAGAAATTCAAACCCACAAAAAAAAAAAAAAAAAAAAAAGAAAAAAAAAAAAAAAAAAAAAAAAAACAGGATACAAATACGATGCTGAAAAATGTCAGACTGGCGACAGACTCGGGGGTGGTGAACCTAAGGATACCTGAGGACGAGATCGCTGACGCATGCGAAGAAGGCACCGAACCCAACTGCCTGAAACTACTGGAAAGACAGCTCGTTCCCAGGAAAGTACGAGACTTCAAGCTGCGCTACGTATCGGGACAGGAAAGGGCCATCAAAGTAGTAGCAATGGCTACAGACGAGTCTGTGTTCATATCAGGCGGCAGCGTGGGGATGATCAGCCAGAGCGTTGTGGACGTCATTGACACAAGAACCTTGAAGAAAGTTGGCGCGCTTCCTGTACACTGCTACCCCATCACATCTGCAGAATTCTCAACATCATCGCAACTACTGATGACATGTGACAACACGGACACCGTAACCATGTGGGATATGAACACCTTTCACGTCAAGAAAACAATCGAGCTCCCTGAAAGCGATGATCTAAAAGAATACCGACTAGCGTGTGTTAAGTTGACACCGGACAACACAACAATCATGGCTGCTGGTGAGGAGATACACAGCACACAGACAACCGGCGTTGTACTGGGCTGGTCGATGTCTTCTCATGAAACACCCCTCTTCACCTTCACAGAACACCCAGAAAGGATACAAGGCATGGCCGTACGGTCATGCGGAAAATTAATAGTTTCATCGGACAAAGGAGGGACTGTTCTGGTGTGGAAATGGGAAGATATGACTGTTGTGCACACGTGGAAGATGCCAGGCTCCACCCCATTTGTCAACTTTACACCAGATGGAAAGAGTGTCATAGCTGTATGTGAGAGGGTGCTTGCTGTATGGGACGTCGAAACAGGAAAACCGTTGGTGTCGCGGCATCTGGAAAGCGATCCCATATTTGAAGATCCCATGACCTTGTCTTGTAAGGATACTCCAGGGTCTCTCATTGCTGTGCGGTACTTGGTTATGAGTTGGGTACCTGGAAACTTTATCATCTGCAGCACCTCTCAGAACTTTATTATTTTGTACGATGTGGAGACGCTGGAGGAGGTTTCGCGTTTTGTTGTACGGAATAAAGTGATCTGTGTGGCGTGCTCCCGGAATCGTATAACATTCGGGGATCTGTGGGGGAATGTGGGTGTTATCGATATTTTGTAGTCCTCTTTTTTTTTTTTTTTTTTTTTTTTTTTTTTTTTTTTTTTTTTTATTCTTGAAGAATTTCCATTCTTCAGTAGACTGCCTCTCTCTTTTTTTTTTTTTTTTTTAAAGCTTCATTTTTCCTTCCTCCCATACACGCGTTAAAAACAAAAACAAAACAAAAAAAAAAAAAGAAGAAAGAAAGAAAGAAAGAAAGAAAGAAAAAATCCCAACTGACTAGTTACCACTTGTCCTCTCTCTCTCTCCCTCTCCCATCAGCAGATCTTCTCAGAGACGTGAAAGAAAAAGAAATAGAAGAGGGAAAAAAAAAATGGAAAAAAAAATGCAGGAACCCCGGTGCCCTTTCAAAGCGAAACAGATCTTTTCCAAGGGAAACGGGGCAAAAAAAAAAAAAGAAAAAAAGGAAGGAAATAACGGAGTATTTTATTTTTTTTAATTTTATTTTTTTTTATTTTTCGCCAACAATAATGAGTCGCTGATTAACTCGCAGGTTTCCAGACTTTTTTCTTCTCTTTTTCTTTTTTTTTTTTTTTTTTTTTTTTTTTTTTTTACAAAAAGCACATCTGGGCTTGGCAAGCCTGCAGGGTGTGATTAAAAAAAAAAAAAAAAAAAAAAAAAAAAAAGAAATTGGAAGTTACAAAGGTCAGCTAGACACTACGGTGGGTAGCAGGGAACGACCCAAAAGGGGAATAGTATAAGGTAGGGCACACCACCGCATAGTAAGTTTTTTTTTCTTTTTTTCTGTTTACTATTTGGGAATGGGGGTGTTGTACTTTAGTTCACAAGACATTCACCCTCAATATGACTCGCTGCTTCGTGACACCGACGAAGGGTGAAGATGCAAAAAAGAAAAAAAAAAAAAAAAGAAAGAAAAGAAAAAGAAACAAAACAAATGGTTCAGTTGCCTTTCCCCCCCCCTCCCCTTTTTGTTTGTTGTTTTGCCAGTTCTTTCTCTGTACTTCTCACATACCTATTCAGGGAGCATATTGTACATAAGGTTAAACTTGCAACTATGACACGGGACCTGATTTCTATTATGTGTGGCAGCAGGATGATGTGCATGCCTGTCGATTTTGGGTGGACGGTGGATAAGCTGAGAGAAAAGATAGAAGCTGTGAGCGGCGATCCTGCAGAGAGGATGAAGCTGATCCTTGAAGGCAGACGGCTTGCCGAAGGAACCCTGGCTGACAATAACGTAAAACAAGGCTCTGTTGTGCATGTTGTTGTTTCTCAGCCTAGCGAGCAGGTAGAGACCGATGCCCCGATGCGCAACGACGGGACACCTCAGACAACTGTGCGGCAGCACTTCAGGATCCTTGGAGGTGTCCCGGACCCTGCTTTGCTCCAACAGCTTCTCAGCTCCCAGCCACAGCCGCCCCCGCGGCACCCTCTCGTCAGGGACATCAATGTAGTGGTGCATGCGACGCCCTCGGAGCTCGCAGACCTCCCACAGCAGCTCAGCACATTCGAACAGCAGCTGCGTGAGCTGCAAGCTCAGAACATCGAGCAACAGCGACAAGTGCAGCAACAACAACCGAACCGAGTTGCCGTGTTGCAGCTGCATCTTCACCACCACCACCACCACCACCACCAACAACAACAGCAGCAGCAGCATCAACAGCCCCAACAACAGCACCACCAACAGCAGCATCAACAACAACACCCAATGCAACAAATACGGGTGCAGTACGTCCCCCACCACCACTTCCATCACTACCAGCACCTGCACCAGCACCAGCAACAACACCTACACCACCACCAGCAGCAGCACCAGCACCAGCACCAGCACCAGGGTCAGTAATCAACCATAGATTAGAGTGCTTACGAGCGGTAGTTGACCTCAGACACTATTTTGTATTCAGATGAACTTTCTTACTGCCAACAGCCACAAGCACCAATATGACGACCATTCTCGCGTCCCCTGTCCAAGATGCGGCTGACTTCCAGGTATCAAATACCACGGAAAAAAAACCTTTCACTCACAGGCGATCCAGGAGGCCCTGGGCTCGTTTGGGGAGACCAGTGCGCAAACCGGTGCAAACCACATGAGCCTCGTGAAATGCGTCACCATCCCTGCTGTGAGCAATGCGGACGGGACCCTTGCCATGTTGAAGAGCAAGTTTCCTGCTTTCTCCTTTGAGTTCGATGGTGAGGTCCGTACCTGCAATTAGTGTTCTTACCAGCGAAACACCTTCTTAACTGTTTTTGTATATCTGCCAGAGTGACCTTGTTTGCCGCAGTACACGTGATAACTGCTGCTGTGCACCTAGTACGTGTTGTCCCCTTGCCGGGCAATGTGGAATTTACCCGCTCACGTTTTTCATTCTTATTTTTGAGAGCACCCTTCAGATGTTCGTTTCATACCACACAGACCATGGAATGCTCCTAGTCGCACATGGCGAAGGTGGATGTCTGTGCCCTCTGTACACTGCTGTTAGTTATTGGTGTAGAGCTCAAACTATACACGCAAGACGAGCCTCCTCATCCGCCTTTGCCTGCTATCGTGACTCAACCCAGCCCCACGCATGCTAGAACGAGCGTAGAAGTGAAGCACGTCAAGACAGAATGCATGGCAGTTGAGGTACCGCGTGTGCTTCCCACTCCCGGGTACCCAGAAGTGAACACGGCCCAGCCTTCTTTGTGGAGAGTGTACAGCCATAAACCGCCTAAAACCATGTACAAAACAGACAGCGAGCACGCTGCGGTACTCAACAAAGTAGACAGAGTGGTACCGTGTGGGAAGTGGGTGAATGGGAGCTCTGAGTTGGAAGCATCTGTGCAAGGCAAAGGATGTCGGGGTGTGGACGAGCACCTTCCGATGAACGGTCCTGGCTTGGCCAGCAGTGCGAGGGAGAAGGTGAGCAGGTGCCTTGCGAACCACACAGTGCTCATTGTAGGGAACTCGCTTGCCAGGCAGTGGGTGTTCAGCTTCCACAAGCTCATGACCGGTACCAACACGCTGCGGAAGAAGCAGAAGTCTCAATGTAGTTACAGCTGCGGGATGTTTCTCCCTGGTCCCTTGCACGTTGTGTACATACAGTCGCTGTTGCTGTGGGGCCGTCCAGCGGTGTCTACGTTTGAGAAGTCGGGAATGCACAATTTCTTGGTATCGATGGGCGTGCCCTTTGGAATCAAGCCGACAGTGGTTGTGGCTGGGTTTGGACACCAGGACGCCTTTGAACCAGGAGACCCTCTGCAGGCATTGAGGAAGCTGGCGTGCCACCTACTACGGCTCGTGCGAGAAGGGGTCACTGTTTTGTACCGCACAGCAGTCCCTCTGCGAAGGTTCTTCACGCAAGGCATGTTCGGGAACAGTACGTTCATCAGCGAGATTAACAAAAAAGTTGCAGCTATCAATAGTGAGGCGAGACGCCTGTTCAAAGGCAGTGGTGTTGCCATTCTCGACGAGGAAGCTGCCGCTCTTGACGTCTTCGCGCAGGGTGCCGACAGTTATGTATACGAAGACCACATCCACCCGCCTGCAGTGAACACCGTGATGCTTCGGGAAACCTTACATGTTTTGTGCAGCTAGTGTACTTTTTGAGTTTAATTACACATTCTGTTCTAATCCCCTCTCCCCTTCCCCTTCTTACGATTACTAACACTCCATGCATTAGATACTTTCCCTGGCAAATGAGCACACTGCTCTTCAGCCCCTCGACGTCGCCGCAGAAGAATAGGGGCATTATCCCAGCGTTGCTACCTTTACTGGTTGATACTTATAACGCACCTGTGCAGAGTCCGCCGAAGCAGGGGAAGAGGAACCCCGTAGCACGGACAGGATGTTTTGGGGTCTTCCCCTGTGCAATACCTAGAAAGGGCCTCGTCATCAGCCCTGTGCAAGAGTGGGCACGCGAGCCTAGGCAGTGCGACACGGAAGAAGTACCTGTGAAGTTTCAGTTTACAGGAAGGAGGACCAGAGTTGTACTATCGTCCTCGAAGTTGAAGGCTGCTGTTAAAGAGAAACCGAGTGCACCAGTGGCAGGGGTGGCAAGGAGGAGAATGCACCTGCCAACATCCTTCAGGCGGTACTACGATAGAGGAGATCTGCCGCTGAACGTGCTGCACAAGGGGACAGTAAATAAGTTGGAGTGGCGGGTGTCGCCACAAATGCTGGACTACCATCACTTCTTGCCCATCTTCTTCGATGGTGTACGAGAACCTTACGAACCTCACAACGCCATTGCTGTGCAGGGGTGCTACGACCTCATAAAGATGTGCCCTCAGCACTGTGTTACCTGCATACCGCAGCTTATCATCCCTATCAAACTGGCGCTGGATACCAGGGAGCCGAAAATCGTCAGCTCGATGTTGAAAATTATTCAATTCTTCACCATCAGCCACAACAGCGTGGCGCCCGCGCTGATCACGTACTCTCGGCAGCTGCTGCCTATGTTCAACCAGTTCAAAGCATGGAACAAGTCCACTGGCGACGGCATCGAGTACTCTCAGGCGAAAAGAACAAATGTCGGTGACCTCGTCAACGAAACCCTCCAACTCCTAGAGGAGCGTGGCGGCCCCAACGCCTACGTCCACATCAAATACATGATCCCTACTTACGAGTCTTGCGAGTGATACCCTCCCTCGGTTTACGAATACCATCGGCAACTTTCTTTCTAGCAGGTTGCCTGTATTTCTTACTATTCCTTTTCTCCATTTTCTTCTTTGTTCTCCATAGTTTCTTTCTGAGCGCAACGTATTTGTAATATTACCCGATCAAACCTCCCAGGATGCCCCCCAACCTCAATGATGCTGTAGAAGCTTTGTACAACGGAGAATGGCATAGGGGCAGGGTGGTGGTGCTCCCGGAAGGTGGCGGGGGGAAGTACATGATACAGTGGGACGAGGATGGATCGCACTCCTTGGTGATACCGGACGAGGTCCGAGCTGCAGAGAGGGAGTTCCCGAGGGCATACGTTGCAGCAGGCTGCATGACGGTGAGAAAAGGAAAGGAGCTGGAGAGCCCTATAGTGACAACAGAGATTGGGAGGGGGGATGTGGTGGTTGTAGGTGCTGTTGAGGACAACCGGGCACGACTGATAGCACCTACAGCAGGCTGGTGCTCTGTCGTGAGCACCACAGGCGACACATTACTGTACGAATGTGTACAGAAAGAGTCACGGCTGAACGAACTGCTCAAACCATGCGCCAATGAAGGTCTTGTGCACAAAAGCCCGTGGCGATCTTCTTCACCCGTACCAGGAAGCCTGCCCTCGCCCCCTCGCAGCCACAGCCCGTCAAAGACGTGGGATCCGCGGTACACACACCACCTACACGCAGATCATAAGTCCCGCCTCGTGCGGCTAGCAGCAGCACAGCATAGTCAAAGAGAGTCGCGCAAGAAAGAAGAGGAACGCCACCTCACCTTCCGCCCCACTATCACGCAGTCGCCTGACTTCCATTACGAATGGGGCGACGTCACGTCACGCTTGTACTCCGTCAAGAAGATGCCTGATAAGAAGGAGGAGAAAGAGAAAAGAGAGCGGATACCCGAAAAGGAAGTAAAAGAGTGCACCTTCCAGCCAAAGGTTAACCTGCCGGAGAACATGCGATTCAACAGCAACGTGCACGTGTCGGAAAGGCTGTATGGGGACGCGAGGAAGAGGGAAACGGTACTGGAGAAAACAGAGAACGAAAAAGCAGAGCGGGAGAGGGGGATGTCGAGAGGAAGGAAAGCAAAGGAGGCCAACAGGGAGGAGTTCTTCAGCAAGCTGGCGAAAGAGGTCCCGAGGCCTGTGGAACAACACCCGTTCAAACCGGTGATCAGCAAGGCTGCGGGGAAAGTGGTGTTTAAAGAAAAGGTGTTCGACAGGCTGAGTGGCGTGAAGGATAGCAACAGGTACAGCACTGCAAGCACGCGTGTGAAGGACAGCACCAAGAAACCACGGCTGTCCACAGATGCTGATGAATGGTCGGGATCTGAAGCGGACAGCTTCGAGAGCAACGGGGCAGGCAGCCTGCCGCGTCCCTCGACTACCCCAGCGCATGGTGGTATATGCCACCCCTCGTCACCCTTTCCCGCTCCGCCTGGTGCTGAATCAGCTGCTGTGCTGATGAAATACATGAACAATCTGTGCACCACCCCATTCATCTTGTAGGCGCTGTATTTTTGATTTGTTATTATTATTATTATCTTTTTTTTTTTGATTCCTTTTCCCCTTCTTTCTTCGTATCCCTATCACAGGGCACACATGGCGCCCTCGACGCCCCCCTCGAGATCCCCCACCAAGTCGGTGCGCGTCCGCGGATCGCCTCCTGTGAAAGGCGTGTGTTTGTTTTCAAACGGAACAGCAGCAGCTGGAAGGAACAAAATGATCAGAGTGGAGTACGGGGGTGAGAGCGTGGAGGTGTGCATCCCGACTGCAGTAAACACTGTGAGCGGCGTGCTCAAACTTGTCGAGAAGGCAAGGGGCGTGACGGGAGGGTACGGGCTGAAAGACGCAAAAGGCGCAAAAGTGACAGACGTGACAAAAATTGTGGGAAACTGTGCCTACACGCTCGAAATCTTCATGGGGGTCGGCACCACAAGGATAGGCATCCTGCACGAGCACAGCAATGAGGTGAAAGAAGTACAAGTGAAAAAGCTCTCTGCTGACCTTTTTGATGGCCACAAGTTGTACACACTTGAAGGTGACCTCGTGAACCCCTCTGACGTCTGTGACGGGTGGCTTGTGTACGCTTCAGTGTCGGGCATCCCACCGCCATCCCTCCCATGGCGTACTAGCCAGCCTGCCCTTCGCTTGACAATGTGTATGGATGTAAAGGTGCTACGAAACGGAACCGACTTACGTCGCTCGGAAAACATACGTCTCCTCGCTTGGATGACGTTTGATGATATTTTGGCTTTTCTTGCCGCTTCTTATAAATTGGAGAGTGTGCTCTTGTATACTTCTAAAGGGTCGTTGATTGTTTCTGTGAAGGATTTGGTCACTGGTGGGCCTAATGTTATTTTAGCTCCTGAGGGGGAACCCTTTTTGAAACCCACAAACAGTTTCAGTTTGTCAGCGAGCAAGCTATCAAGACTGCTGGATGTGCCCATGGGCCCCGCGGTTTCTGCTTGAGAATCAGAAGAAGGAAAAAAAAAAAAAAAAAAAAAAAAAAAAAAAGAGAGTAATGGCCCTTTTAAAGGCGCCACACGAAAAAAAAAGAAAAAAAAAGCGGGGAGGGGAACTCACGATAGGAAAGAAAACAAAAAAAAGTACATGGAAAAAAAAAAAAATATTCAAAAAATCATAAGGGAAGGGAGGGTACTTTTAAGTTTTTCTTCGCCTGTATTTGGATTTTTTTTTTTTTTTATATTGGGGGAAGTTGCTCAAAGGAAGCGAAAATTGTATGCAAACTAAAAGTCCTTTTATTTGGCTGGATAGTTTGACTCTCACCTGAATGTCATGGTATGTGTCAAGATCTGCCCAAAGTCCACCTAACCTAATATAATGTTTGGAAAAAAAAAAGGAAAGGAGAAGGGTGGCATCCCCCCCCCTTTAATATTTAGTTTGCAAGAAAAAAATATAGCCCGGTAAAAAACCTACTCTCTTTTTTTTTTCTTTTTTTCTTTTTTTATACTTATTATTGTATTAATTTGCAGAATTTCCCTCTCACACCCCCCCCCCTTTTTTTCCCCTCTTCCTTTTTAAGTTTTGCTATCCATTTTCTTTGATGCTGGAAAATGCTTTGCAAATGTCCCCTCTCCCAAAGATCTGTTTCTGCCCCCTTAAGGGAAGTGCTCATTGTAAGATATTATTCATTTTAGCACCTTCACAGGGGAGAAAGAAAAAAAAAAGAGAAAAAAAAAAAAAAAAAAAAAGAGGAAAACAGGAAAAAAAAGAAGAAGAAAAAAAGACTAGGGCGATGCTTCTGACGGGGAAAAAAAAAATAACTATTGTGATTTTGGTAAAAATAAAGTGGACTTTATTTCCCGCGGCCGTTCTTTCCGTCCCTCGGGGGACAGAAAATAAAGCCAAGGGAAAGGGGTAAAGTCCACTTTAATAGCAGAATCTGTAATAATTTTCTTCCTCCCGACCTAGTGTTTTTTTTGGCTGGGGACGTTTTATAGTTGGCGTGCTAAAAAATAAATAATGGCAGGAAATAAAGTAAAAAAGGGGGAAAACGTCATAGAAAGCAGTCTTCCCCAGCACTGCTTCAGTTGGCTTGTTATCTCTTATTTGGACGAAGAGACGCTTGTTCTCTTTGTTTCAGCTACCACTGCTCACAAACCTGCAAGAAACATGAGGGAAAAAAAAAAGTTACTTTATTTGATGTTTCTAGCCAAAACAAGGGAAAAATAAATAAAGTCTACTTTATTTATGGAGTCCCCAGCCAAAAACACTAGGGAGGGGGGGGGGGCAAAAAGATAAATAAAGAAGAGGGGGAAAAAAAAAAAGAAGAATGGAGGGAGGGGATGGTGTAAGGGTTCGAGAGAGATCCTTCATGCTCATGCTCTTTTCTCTTTTTTTTTTTTTTTTTTTTTTTTTTTTTTCAAGGCTTGTCTTCTTCTGTTTCTATCAGCTATCGTGTGAAGAAACGAAAATATGTAGTGTATTGTTGAAATTCAAGAGGAGGGGTTCTCTCTCAAACAAAAAAAAAGTTTTTTTTTTTTTCCCTTCTTCCCAAATGGCTGGATAAGTAGTTTATGGTTATCAGTTTATTTCACAATTCTAAAATTACTTACCTCCCCTCCCTCAACTCTTTTATGTACTGTGGCGAAGTCACCACTGCTTCACGGAAAACAGGCCGTTGCTAAACATGAAGTAACGAAATTAAGCCGGTGAAGTGAAGTAATGGAAACCCCTGAGGTTGCGTTGAGTTATTTCATTTTTTTCCCATCCTTCTTCTTTTTTTTTTTTTTTTTTTTTTTTTTTTCCATTTCAAAAAAAAAGAAAGAAAGAAAGAAGAAAAAAAAAAAAAAAACTCTAATTTACAAATATGGCAAAAATAACTAGACCACTATTTCCGTGTGTCCGGGAAAAAAGGGGGGGGGGAAGGACTAGGGGGGAAGGGGTCAAACTTACCGTGTCTTTTTTTTTTCCCTTTTATTCTTTATGTTATAATAAGTTTCAATTTACTCTATCAATGCAAGTAAGAACTTTGAGCCCGCAGTTTGCCTCAGGTGAAAAAAGTATCGAAAGAGGGCTGCGCCAGTAAATACTGTAAAACGAGGGGAAAAAAAAGTAGAGAAAAGTGTCGGACTGACAAATTCTGGAACGCAAAAAAAAAAAAAAAAGGAAGAAAAAAAATAGCTCATGAATAAGAATGGCACGCTCCAGCTGTATCTTCATGCAAATAATAGAGGAGAGAATAAAAAAGTTTCACTTAAAAAAAAGTTAATTCTTTTCAATTTTAAATAAATTATCACACCCCCCCCCCCCCCCTTCTCCTCCCAAAACCTAAATGTCTTGTTTCCCCCCCCCCCCCCCCTCCTCTTTCTATCCCTTTCCCTCCCCATGGTTTTTTCTTTTTTTCTCTCCTTTTTCTTCTTATCTATCTCTTTTTTTTCCCTTTTTTTTTCTTTCCCCCCCCCTCTTTTTGTTCTTTTGTCCTCGGTGGGTGAAGATTTTTCAACATCAAAAAAAAAAGGGGGGGAGGAGACAGCATTGTTGCCGATCCCCCCCAACACCAATGGACCCAATTAAACGGAACAAAAAGAGGGGAAAAGAAAACGGCTGAGAGAAACAAAAAAAAAGAGCTTTTTTCTTCTTTTACTCCATGCACTTTTTTTTGTAAGCTCGGGATATGTCCGGAGGGAGAAAAAAAAATCTCTCAAGAAGAAAAAGAAAGGCGGGGTAAAAAAAAAAAAAAAAAAAGAAAAGAAAAAAAAAAAGCCTGTGGTATGAGTGCGTGGCATCAGTGCTTTTTCTTTTTTTCTTTCCTTTAATTTTTTATTAAAAATTTCATTGCGGGATTCGCAGTAAATAAAAAAGGGGGAGGGGACATCCTCTCTCTTCCCCCCTTTTGCAGAGCATCAAGAAGAGAAAAAAAAAAGAGAAAAAAATGCCCGCGAAAAAAAAAAAAAAAAGCCTCTCCTCCTTCCTTCCCCCATCTTCTTCCTAAAATTACTTCAATACCTCCTCTCTTTCTTTTTATATAACTCTTAAAATAAAAAAAAGAAAATACCAAGTGGCGGGGAAAAAAAAAGGGGGGGAAAAAAAAATGCTTCTAAGAACATTTTGTATCATGGCAGCTGCTCTGGGCAGTGCTGAGGCTGTTGACAGGGTGGTGGTGGTGGCTGGAGATTCATGGGCGGACTACCAAAATATTCCTAACGTTCAATTCCCGAAGGTATTTGAAGAGAATGGTGACAATAGAATTATTAGCAATATCGCAGTGGGAGGCAGCTTGTGCGTGGACTGGGCCGGGAGATACCTTCCTGCCTTACAACAGGCTGTAAGCAGAGCTGAGGTAGAAATTGTGTGGATGACGTGCGGTGGAAACGACGCTACCTACCAGCTCCAAACCTGTGCTGCAGCAGGTACCCCAAGCAACGTTTGTGTAGGGCAAATAATGGAGAAGCTTAAAGCAGATCTTCAAACTATCTACAACGCTGTACACATGGCCAACCCCACCGCCAGAATGGTTGTTTTTGGATATGATGTTATGGGCTTTGGTTCCGACCCTTGCAATGTGTTGCCTCAGATGCTTCTCCCGGACTGCGCAGGAGATGCCTTTTGTGTCAATACGCAATTTGCGCAGATCCAAACTGTGGTGAATGAGCTTGCCGCCACCAACGCCAACTTCGACACCGTCAATCTTCTCGGTTCTTTCCAAGCAGCTGGCAACATCCCGAACACTGCTGTGGGGCAGCCAGATCTCAAGCAATATTCCCCCGTTACCTCGTACGACTCCACCTGCATCCACCCCACCCAAACGGCCTACCACACTATTTTCACTAACTTCTACACCAAGTATTTCGAGGCCACAAAACCGTGATGATAAAAGGATTTCTTTCCCCCCCCTTTTTTTATTTTTTCTTCCTCCGGCGAACGTTGTGTTGGTCCACACCCCCAACAAAAGAGATATATAGTTCCCCCTCCTCCCCTCCCCCCCCTTTTTTTTACCGGCATTTTGATCGAGCAACTCAAATTGTTACAACGCGTCCTTCTCAAAACCTGTTCGTGGTTTTTTTTTTTTTTTTTTTTTTTTTTTTTTTTTTTTTTTTTTGTATCTCTTCCTTCTTTCTGAGTTTTAGAATTACCGCCTCTGGTCACTCTCATGACACCCTTTTCAGCGCACAAAATGAGCAGTTTCAAGGATCAGGTGCCCTCAGGCATGTCCGACGAGGAGCAGAAAGGCCTGGACCTCCTGGTGGCAGTGAAGCAGACCCATTTACTTGGGAACTGGCCGAAGGGCGATGCGGAGGCAGAGAGGAAGAAGGAATTCCTGCAGCAAGTGGCTGGAGTGGACGCCAGGTACCCTGGTGGGCTGAAAGCGTACATCGAAAAAGGGAAAAAACTGATGGTGGCATCGCGAGAGGGAAAGAACCCCTTGCATGGCGTGGTACCGCATGTGCCCAACGGGCTCCATCTCGGCCTCTTCAGCAAGGAGTTCCTGAAGTACGAGAAATTGGGAGAGTCGGCCATCAAAGGCCTGTGCTTTGTCCTTGTGGCGGGTGGGCTCGGCGAACGCCTCGGCTACAACGGGATCAAGATCGAGCTGCCCACCAACCTCGTGACAGGCGAGTGCTACCTTGAGTACTATGCACAGTGCATCCAAGCACTGCAGGACAGAAGCGGTGTGCAGGGCCTTGAGATCCCTTTAGTTATTATGACGTCAGGCGACACGCACGACAAGACCACCAGGCTGCTAAAGGCCTTTGGGAACTTCGGCCTCTCCGAGGCACAGGTGACGCTCGTGAAGCAAGAGAAGGTGCCCACCTTCTCAGACGAGCAGGGCAAGCTGTCCGAGTCGAAGCCCTACGTCCTGAACACAAAGCCCCACGGCAACGGCGATGTGCACCTCCTGCTTCATCAGCACGGCATCTCCGAAAAGTGGGTGGCGCAGGGTAAGCAGTGGATCGTCTTTTTCCAGGACACCAACGGGTTGGCCTTCAACACAGTGCTGCCCACTCTCGGCCTCTCCATCGAGGCGAATAACTCCATGACCACGGTGTGCGTGCCCCGCATGGCGGGCGAGGCCATCGGGTGCATCACCAAGCTCGTCAAGGAAAACGGCTCATCTGTCGTGTGCAACGTGGAGTACAACCAAATCGACCCCTTGCTGCGGGCACTGTCGGGTGGGAAGCAAGGCGACACGGCAGACCCAGCCACAGGGTTCTCTGTCTACCCGGGGAACACGAACACACTGGTTATAGGAACACGCCGCTACGCAGAGGTGCTGAGGGAGAGCGGCGGGGTGATGCCGGAATTTGTGAACCCAAAGTACGCGAACAGCGAGAAGACTAAATTCAAGGCGCCCACAAGGCTGGAGTGCATGATGGAGGACTACCCGAAGCTGCTCAGGTCGGAGGACAGCGTGGGGTGGGCTTCCTTCGACAGGTGGGCGTCCTTCTCGCCATGCAAGAACAGCCTTGTAGAAGCAAAGGCAAAGGCAGACGCTGGGCTCGAGGCGTGGGGTGCCTTCTCTGCAGAGACGGACTACTACAAGTACCACGTTGAGCTGATGAAGCAGCTGGGGTGCAGGGTTGCCACACCGACCATGAGGACGATCCATGGTGTCAAGGCACCAGTGGGCGCATTGGTGTGGTTCGCACCGTCGTTTGGGATGTTCCGTGGGTCCTTTGCAGGACACTTCCCCACACCGAGGAACGTATCTGTGTCCTCACGCTCTTCGTTGGTGGTCGACGGTGCCGGCGTCACCATCAGGAAGCTCAACCTAGACGGTGCGCTTGTCATCAGTGCCTGCCCTGGTGCCTTTGTTGACGTAGTTAGCCTCACAGTGAGAAACGCTGGTGTTGAGATCGAAGAACTTGACAGCAGCAAAGTCACCACAAGCACCACAAAGATCAGAGGGTACACGCTCGCACGACATGATCAGATGGTGTGTGTGGGGTTTTTTCTCTTTTTTTCAAACACTTTTATATAGGTTTTGCGCTTCTCCAGACCAGGAAGGTACGTTATCAATGACCAGGCTAAGTTGTAGGGTTGGGAAGTGGGGGGGGGGGAAAAAAATTGTGCGTAAATGTTCCCGTTTTCTTGACTTACCCTGTATACAAAATTGTGCGGGGGGTTTTCGGGGGTTTTTTTTTATTGTTCGTTTTTCTTCTTCTTTTTCCTTTCTCTGGGGGATTGTCTTTTGTTTTTCCTTCCCTTTCTTTCCCCCGCTTCTCGCTTCTGTCTTTCTTTCATCTCCCCTCTTCTTTTTTTTTCCCCTCTTTTTTTTTTTTTTTTCTCCCTCGCTGATCTTTGCCTAGATGGCCCGCGGCAAAGCTATCACATCCCGGAGAAGTAAAAAAAAAAAAAAAAAAAAATTAAAAAAAATGAAGAAAAAAAAATGAAAACGACAAAAAAGCTTCAAAAAAATTAAGATTTTCAGTCAGTTCCGTGTTTTTTTTTTTACCCCTTCTACTCCTTTTTTTTTCCCTTCTTCCTAACGTGGTTGAGTACCGAAAAATGTCGTCACCCTAGGTGTAAGCAGCGTCACCTTTCATGGCCTTTGGACAGAACAAAAAAAAAAAAAAAAAAAAAAAGAAAGAAAAGGTGGCCTTGTCTGCTGGCAGGTACCTCTCGATCGTCCTATACTGGCGAACTACCCGCTTTTCCACTTTCCTCTTCTTTTCATAGGAGTAAAAACTCGCGGTTTTTTCTTCTGTTCATCCTTCCCCCCCACCTATATACCTTTTTTTTTTCTTTTTTTTTTTTTTTTTTTCCCTTTCTCTTTTTCTTTTTGCGGTTTCACCAAACCCAACTCAACTAGAAACGTGCTACATGTGCTGCAATGGCCTCCGATTCAGTGTATGCAGCAGGCGAAGCTGTCCTGATAGTGAGTGGGTGTCTAGGGTTGTTGTTCCTGCTTGCTGTTGTGGGCTTCATGGTGGCAACATATGTGGGTGATTCAGGAATCTTGCAAAGGGTGTGTCTTGGGAGCGATACGCTTGGCGTTGGGCTGTTGTGCCCAACCCGCATCCACTCTGACGAGCTTTCCTATGAAAGACTGTCCTTGAGGCGTCGTGCTCAGGTACGCGAAGGGCCTCGCGGGAACTTCTTGTACCTCCGGGGCTACAGCTTCTTTATGCGCTACGCCACCGACTATATGCTGCACAACCACAATTATGCCAAGCTCGTGACATCTACCTGCTTCACTTCTATACAACGTGTGGTTCTGCTCAGCAATCTCGTCGCCACTGCCATGCTTGCTTCCCTCCTCCACTCACGCATTGAAGGTCCAGCTGCCATCCCCATTGGGGCGTGCTTGCTCAGTGTGTGGTTTGGCGTTGTTGTGTTTTTCTTTGAAAACTCCGTTCCAGCGCACAAACCTGTGAAGAAGCGTGAGCCCACACCGAGCATCTCGGTGGAACAGCAGTATGAGGAACAAGCAGAGCTCACCGGGAAAGACCACAACCGCGACAACACCGACGGCGCACCCCTCCCCGTGCCCATGCCCGAACCCCTTGACCCTGTAGAGGAGGACTACGCTACTCATGAAGCACCCGACACTGACGAGGAATGTGTTTTCCAGATGCCGGACATTGCCGACAGACAAACTGCCGAACAGTATCCCAAGAACCCCCTGAAGCACAAGCAGAAGAGTACTTTGCACGCGTCGCGCAAGGGGTTCAACAGAATGGCAGACCTCATCACAGGGCTCGACACCTTCCTCGACTTGGACGACACGAAGATACACTTCACAGCCTACGAGCTGGTCATGGCGGCGCATGTTGAGGACACGCGGTGCAGATTCCTCTCCGGGCTCTCAATCAAGATGTCGGCAAGGCTCTACTCTGTAGGGGTCCTTCCAGCCTCTGTGGGTGTCTTTAACTCTCATAACAGAGCCGACTTACCGCTCCATAGAAAGAAGTCCTCGTTTTTTGGTAGTAATGCTGGACCATCACCCAACGCACGACACCGAGTCAAGGGGGGCCGTGTCCCTACCCTCCCACCATGCGCGTCAGTGGAGTCTGTGCTGAACGACAGCACGTTGACGCTTGGCAAGAGCGTGCTGGTTGCGACCATAAAGGAGGCGCAGACTGTCCGTCCCATCTGGCGCCTTGCGTGCGAGGCTGTCGTGCTCTTCGAGTTCCGTCTTGCGGCGGCGCTGTTTGTGTTGGACCTTATCACAGAGAACCCTGACCTGTTCTACATCCTGCTGGGGAACAATCCACCTTTCCTCGTGAAAGAGGGACTGGACATGCTGGTTCTTGGTCGTCACGTTGGGCTGGAATGGTGCAGGTACTACGCGTGGACCTTGTGGGGCATCGAGTCGGACGAGGAGTTCATAAATCTGTATGAGACCTCGCAGGCATCGGGTGAGGACCTGCAGGCACTGCTGTTCGACAGGTCAGTCGATGTGAACGTAGTAGTGTCCAGAAAAAGCGACGGTGAAAAGGACACCGTGGACACCACGCAGGATTCACACAGAAGGTCGACGCTGCTGAGGAAGAGGACAGGGTCAATGTCAGACATATTTCAGGAGGCTGCTGTGAAGGACGAGATCGTGCAGATGAGAATGCAGCTGGCCACCACCATAGAACACAGGACACAGAACTCAGAAGACGCCGACGATCGTCTCACATGGCAGGACGGCATCGACTCCGTGTTGTGCGACCAGGAGTTTGTGCGCGCTTCACACATCTTCCGTGCAGCACTCCACCCGAAGCAATTCGACGCCTCCTTCCCTGTCTCCGGCGGTGTTGAGCACTCTTTCATGGAGTCGATCGAGTACGGCAGGCTTGTCGCCCGCCACTACGCCATACATCAGCTGGGCGTCACCAGCACGGCATACTCACGGGCATACCTTGAAGAGGAACATGGCACTTCAGCTCTTCCTCTCCGTCTGTTTTCCTTTCCAAAAGCAGATGTACTCAGGTGGGTTCCTACCCAGGCTGTCAACCCGAGATCCCTCCTGCGCCACAAGTCTGACCTCGCAGCCATTGGCAAGAGCATCGGTGCTGAGGACCCCTCGAAGGACGACCTCAGCAAGATGAAGACTCTCCGCAACCCGTACCTTACGTACCTGGTGAACGAGAAAGTAGCCGCGCAGCATGGCAGGGACGCTGTGTTTGGCGAGGTGTACGTGATGCCGCCTACGGAATCACTGAACAAGTCGTTCGCGACATGGCTGTGCGATAGGCAGGGCTCGATGCAGGAAGGTTCTGGTTCGTTCTTCATCCCTTTCAAAGGGGTGGAGCGCGCACTGGGAGACCTGAAGCAAGGGGATCACGTCGTGCTGCTGGACGGGGAATACCCCCCCTTCGAAGTGCGAGGGCTGCATGGATCGAAGGAGTACCCCATCTTCTTCTCACCGTGGGGGTACAAGGCAGTCTGCGAGGAGAAAGGGCTACTCGGAGTACCTATGCTGCCGAACCAAATAGAAAAAGACGACCGAGGGAGGTTTGGAGAGTGCGTGATGACAGGGGGGAAATGGGACAAGGATGAGCTCATCAAGTTAGTTGACTGTTCACACATAAGATTCGACGGGTTGGTGTTCAGGAGTGCAAGGGTGGGCATCGATGCCAGGCTGTCGTCCCACCTCACCTGCGTCAACAACAAATTCGAAAACATTCGCTACGCAGTGCTGCAGACACCTATGGGGCTCTTCCCGGATGTGCCGTCTTTCAACGATATCGGGTCGGCACTTTTTGTGAAACTCAGAAACCCAGGGTCCTTCTCTTCACAATTCACAAGGGTCGCCTACGTCCTGTTTGTGACTAGTTATATCGGTTTCATGACCGTTTGGTTTTTGCACACGTCCACTCTGAGTTTCGGTGACCGGAGAGATACTATGTTGCTGGCGGTGCAGATTGCATGCTGTGATGTTATCTTGTTGCAGCCCGTTGCATGCTTGGTGCGTGTCATGGCGATCTTCATGACAGCCAACCTTGACCCTCTCCAGCCAACAAAGTCTACATTCACGAACACTGGCATTCGCCAAACACGGGAGTGGTCCACCTCCCGCAACAGGGTGAAGTGCGACACTGCGTGGACAGCCATCGACACGGAGTCTCATTCCTACTTCAAAGAGCTCAAAAAAATGCGGAAAGCGTCGCTTGCCAAGAACAGGAAAGGGTCCAAGTACATCCCTTCGAACTACGCACCTTCTGCGCCGAGCCCGCGAAGACGGGCGACGACAGCCGTATTCTAGTTACGCGGAACGGAAGAAGGGAGCGAGTGAGAGAGAGAAAAAAAAGAATTGGTTTCCACCTTTACTTCACATTCTGTCTTCTTTTTATGTACAATAACAAATCACTAAAGAAAAACGTTCACACTTAAACAGGAAGGGTGGAGAAGGAGTGGCGGTGGGCCTGTGCCTCGTTGGTAGGGTCGTTTCTGCTTGTGGCCAGCCATGCCAGGTAAAATGCGCATCCTTGCGCGGCCCTCAGATGGATCAGCACCGAAAGGGATGCTTGTGAAGCCGGCATCAGAAGACACGACGGGAGCTGGCAGGCAGAACAAATTCTGGGAGGCAGGAAGAGTGGACAGCAGCCAATGGGACGACAAACAAAAATCACAGTTCAGACGGGTGATCGACTATATCAAACAGAACCTCCCCACGGACATGAAATGGATGCTGCTGGACATCTCGTGCAAGGATGAAGTTAACGAGCTGCTAAAGGAGTTCCTTGAAATGTGCGCCTTCAGCAGAGAGTTCGACACCATGGTGTGCTTCAAGAAGTGGCTGTTCGCATGCGGGCACGACGCCGACCCGTCTATGGAAATCAATGACGGGTTGCGGAAACTCAGGAGGAAGGTCGATAGTCTGAAGATCAGTTCAGGGAACACTGGAGAACCACTCAAAGTAGAGTCTCCAACGCAAGGGGAAAAGAAAATTGCAGGGGGCGGAATCTGCCATCCAAAATATTACTCCCATTTCTTGTGTCCCAAGGAGGTCGAGCCAATGGAGATTCCGAACGTCTTCGACAACGTAGGCAAGTGGGTTGAAGTCCTTTCAAACAATATTCTGGCGGAGTTCTGGGCATTGACGAGGACACTCGAGACAGCAGACGGGGGCTTTGTGTCGTGGCTGAGCCTGGACTGCGAGATCAAGTCCCCGACGACAGTGCAGCTCACACTCCCTGCAAAGGAAGGCGCCTTCAACGAGCTGAACCACCAGCTCTTCAGGTTCGCCGATGACGACTCCCTCTTCCGGCTTGTGACGAAGATCACAAAGCCTACCCTCCGCCGGGAGGACGACCACACCAACCAGAGCAGTGTCATCACATTCCACCCTCCTATCTCTGGCCTCAACCCTAACCGCACAAAACGCGTTCACTTCATCGCCTACGTGGGTACCCAGCTGCTGGAGTTCGATACCATCCAGAACTTCGCACAGTTGCAGTACGATGAAGAACAAAAGATGTACCCGGCCCTCGGAAGAAAGGGCTGCTCGGAGCTCCTGACATCCATCCTCGACCCCAACAAACGGTTCACAGGTGAGTGGACCTGCAAAGGGCCCAGAACAGAAATCAGCACGATAATCAAGGGTTTCAGCCCACCACCTTTGGTGGCTGCAAAACCCGACACACCTCTAAACGAATACCAAAAAAAAGTCCTTGATGGGCTGTCCTATGGACTGGAGGTCGTCCACGGTCCCCCGGGGACAGGAAAGAGCACCACCATTAGCAACCTCATCACAAAGCGTCTCCCACCCTCGCACACCGTCCTTGTCACATGCACCAGGAACGGCGCTGTCGAGTCCCTTGTCAACAAGCTACAGTGCAGGATACCAATATTGGTTGTGGGTGCCGAGGGAGGCGTGAGGAGTTCCGCTAACCACTGGCGCCTTGCCGAGCAGCTGAAGCGGCATGAGGGCCTCCAGAAGTGCAACAGCATCTCCCAAAGGATGAACGACTTTGTTCACACAGTGGCGGAAGAGCTTTTCAAGCACCAAGAGCGACTGAAAAACAAGTCCCGCACCCGAATGCTTCTCCTTCTCTACACGATGAAGAAACGGTCTGCAAAGACAAGGCTCTATTTGGTATGCAAAAATGGTGCAAGAAAAAAAAAATATGAGTTTCATCGAAACAGTTCCTCTACGACTACGCACGGAGCAAGATGAAGGACGTGCACGCACGGGCGGCTAACATTAAGAAGTCTGTCACCAACGACATATGGAAGAATGTGAAGGTATTTTAAGGCCAACGCACAACCACCTGTACAGGTGTTCATCTGCACTGTATCGTCGTCTGTGAGGTTGTACCAGATGCACGATGTGTCGGGTGTGGGGGAGTTTGTCGTTGACACGGTGATTGTGGACGAGTGTGGCTGCACTTCAGAGGTATTGCAAGCAACGCATTATGCACATTATACAGACCGCGATCCCGGTCCTGCTCAAACTGCGTCCTAAACAGATGCTGCTCTTGGGTGACCACAAACAGCTGCCCGCCTTCTCGCTCATCAACAACGACAGCATGAACCACACCCAGTCCACCATGGAGCGCATCACTTTGAACCTGCCCGAGACACCGATGCTCATGGAGCAGTACAGGATGAAGGCGGACATGTGCAAGCTCGTGTCTGCCCTGTTCTACAGTGGAAAAGTGCGGACGGCGAAGAAGAAGGAGAAAAAGAAAGGCATATCGCTCACGACGATGGTGTGGGCGGAGAACAACGCACCCGAAGAACGTTCCGTGGGGAAGAGCTACTTGAACCCGGGCGAGGTGCCCATTGTGAAAAAATATATCGCGACAGCTCTGGGGCAGCACCCTGACTACACTGTGTGCGTCATCACCTTCTACCGCGCGCAGTACGAGCTGCTGAAGCAAGAAGTCACAAAATCCAAAAATGTCGATGTCGCGACAGTGGACTCTGTGCAAGGGTATGCAGGCAGGCAACACCACACCACATCATAACAGGCAAGAGTACGACCTCGTCATCATGTCAACAGTGCGGTGCAACAAAGAACATGAAATAGGCTTCCTCAAGGACCTCCCCCGCCTGTGTGTTGCCCTCAGCAGGGCAAGGGAGTCGATCGTCGTTGTCGGGGACTCGAAGACTCTCGTCGCGAACCCTAACTGGAAGCAGATCTGCAACTACATCAAAGCGAGCAACAGGGACTCGGTGGTGCTCAAGCCCGCAGTCGATCCGTCGTGCAAAATGGTCCGAGAGGCCGGCTTTGTGCCCAAGGCCATTGTGGCCGGTGAAGTTGATGAAGGCAAGGTGCTGTCAGACAAAGGGGATAACTTCTTCCTGTTCTATGATCCTGTTGCGGCGCAAAGGGTATGAAGGGCTTTACACCTACAGCTCACACAATACAATCAAACAAACAGGGTGTGTTCGTCCCAGCGGCATGGCATCAGGCAGCAGCTCTACGACAGGCTAGGTCCGGTGGCGTCGGGCCTAAGGGCTTGGCGCAGTACTACCCCAAGCAAAAGAAGGGAGTCAGGCAGCAGCAACAACAACAGCAACAACAACAACAACAACAACAGCATCTCCAGCAACATCAGCACCATCATCACCAGCACCATCATCAGCACCAGCAACAACTTTCGCAGCATCACCATCAGCATCACCAGCACCACCAGCAACCTTCGCAGTACCAACCTTGGACACAGGTGCAGTATCACCACCATCACCATCACCAGCAACATCAACACCACCAGCACCACCACCAGCAGCCGCACCTTCCACCCCAACAGCCCCAACCACTGCTTTCGCAGTATCAAATGGAGTTTCAAGCCGCTGTGTCTCCACACCACCCACAGCATAGGCAGTACCAGATACAGCCATCTATCACCACTACTACTGTGCCTCAATGGGGTATAGCACACCAGGTGCGTAAAACATAAAAAAGAGGGAGCCGGATAAAAAAAAAAAAAAAAAAAAATGTAATTTTTAAAAAACCCACAGCTCTCACACAACGCTCAGTAGTCGAGAACGTGACAGGGAAAACAGCAGCGAAGAATAATTGAATGAAAAGAAGAAGAAAAAACAAAAAAAAAAAAAGAAAAAAGAGGTACAAGACTCTAATAACTTTCCGGCATCATCTTTGGCCAGGTGGGATATGATAACTCACATATTTTCCAGCCTCGCCCCTTTCTTTCTGTATTTTTCTTTTTGGTTGCCTTCCTGTGGAGGGAGACGAACAGGCACGACGGCGGAGAGAGAAGGAAAAAAAAAGCCCCCCCACCCGGCTCTCCCTTTCAAAATTTAAAAAATAAAAACAAAAAAATAAAATAAAAAGGGAGAGGAGGATATTTCCTGCTCCAAACTTTTTTTTTTCTCTCTCCTTTTTTTCTTCGTCTTGAAGCCTTGCTTCCCCCCCCCCCCCCCCCGTTTTCTTTTCCTTTTTTTCCTTCTCATTCAATTCTTGTTCGGCTTTTTTTTCCCCCCTCCGCGAATTTACATTTTTCTCCTTCCAAGGCCCCATGAGTGACATAGAAGAATGTGAAGGAACAAGCCCAGCTGGGCTGACGAGAGAATGCGCCGCGAGCGACGTCATGAAATGGGGCCGGGAAGAAATAAGGGCATGGTTGAAGAAAGAAAAACTATCTGAATACGTAGACATTCTCGCAGGGGTCGAATGCGGAGTAGATTTGCTGGTAATGACAAAGGCGGACCTGGAGCTAGCCTGCAGCAAGAAGGAAACCACCGTCATCCCATCCCTGGCCCCCCAAAGAAACTACGCCGAATTATGGGCCGCTCTCCAGAGACTGAGAATTTCAAGAGCCTCTCAAATACAACAGTACAGTTCACAAGTGACTCAACATTCATCGACCGTTCCCCCAAAAGTGTCAAAAGTCGAGTCTTGCGTGGCTGCAAATAGAATTATCCTCACGTCCCTCCGTCACATGGTAATTGCAGTAGGTGTTGTGATGTTTCTTCTAGCGGTGCAGTCGAACCCTGTTACATGGAAGCACCTTGGCTCCGTCCGCCTCGAAACAGAAGAACGCGAATCTGACTTCTATGGTGATATTTACGCGTTAAGCACATCACGGGTTCTTTATGTTCCGGTCGGGCCCGTTGCCTTTGTTTCCGTACGCTTGTTTGTACCGCCGTTGGAGCTTCAAGACAAATCCTATAAGGACATTACAGTGCAAGCTGTCGTTGAGGTTTTGAACGGTACCGAGTGGCATCCCCTCAACGACCGGCTCGCAGTCCAAGCTAGGCGTGACATTGCAGTTTCGGGTTACAAACGTTTGAAAGGAAATTCAGCGTTTGAAACACGCGTGGTGTTGGATGCCTCGTCCGCCACCACCACGCAGACCCTCTCTGTTCCACTTAAGTACAGGGTTCGTGGGCATCCCGCGCTGGCCGAATACGGATCGCTTCTCGGGTTTTTCTCGTTGCTGCTTATGTACATCCTCATCATCACTGAGGTAGTTCCCAAGGTCGTGGCCGCCATGATCGCCAGTTTCTGCGTTCTCGGGCTGCATAGTTACATTGACAGCACACCCCATCTATCTGATGTTGTTTCGTGGATCGACTTTGAGACCATCTGCCTGCTGTTCGGGATGATGGTCATCATTGGC
Source organism: Diplonema japonicum (assembly GCA_964019335.1). Classification (NCBI taxonomy): domain Eukaryota; phylum Euglenozoa; class Diplonemea; order Diplonemida; family Diplonemidae; genus Diplonema; species Diplonema japonicum. Next base: position 121,094 of record OZ025685.1, read on the forward strand.
TTTGTATCCGACACGGGGCTCTTTGAATGGCTGGCCGTCAGGGCGTACAAGGTGTCGCGGGGGAACCCCTGGCAGCTGGTCCTGCTCCTGTCGATGTTCACTGGCGTGCTGTCTGCGTTCCTCGACAATGTGACGACGATCCTGTTGGTGGCGCCTGTCACCATCAAGCTGTGCGGGGTTCTCGACTTCCCCATCGAGCCTGTCCTCATCACAGAAGTGCTGCTGTCGAACATCTGCGGGGCTTTGACGCCCATCGGGGACCCGCCCAATGTGATCATCGCCAACAACAAGGATGTTGTGGCAGCAGGGGTCACCTTCATGTACTTTGTAGGCGGGATGGCCGTGGGGGTCATTCTGGCTGTAGTCGTCGCGGTGTTGGTGCTGCAAAAAACAGTGAAACCAGCTGTGGTGGGGGCCATCCCGAGCAATGAAATCCTCCGGAAGGAGATATCCCTCTCGACACGGCATGTGTCCATGATGGACCCGAGGCTGAAGACGTTGAAAGCTGTCACGCTGCAACGCATTGCGGCGTTGGAGCTAGAACTGGACGGACTGACGTCAGGGCAGGACGACAACGGAATAGTAACAACACGGCCCACCCCCTCGCAGCTGATAGAGAGGTACCCCATCCAAGACGTGATGCTTCTCTGCCAGTCGATGTGCGTGCTGGGGACAGTTGTAGTGTTGTTCTTCCTGCACGGTGCGATCCAGCTAAGACTGTCGCTGGCGATGATCAGCTTGCTGGGTGCTGTGACGCTGATCGTCATGGTGAACAAGAACTCCTTGGAGACAGTACTCGAGCGTGTCGAGTGGGAAACGCTGCTCTTCTTCGCAACGCTCTTCGTTCTGATGCGTGGTCTTGAGGAGCTAGGGCTCATTGATGACGTGGCAGAGGCGACCGCTGACATCATTGAGCAGGTCCCTTCAGGAGGGCGCACTACCGTCGCTGTGATCATCATCTTGTGGGTCTCGGCCTTCGCCTCTGCATTCATCGATAACATCCCGTACACAGCAGCCATGGTCCCCGTCATCGTGAAACTGTCCCAGCACCCCTCCACCTCCGTGCCCTTGCAACCGTTGGTCTTCGCGCTCTCCTTCGGAACGTGCCTTGGCGGCAACGGTACCTTGATAGGTGCCTCTGCCAATGTTGTTGCAGCAGGTCTCCTCCAGCAACAGGGCACACACCTCTCCTTCTGGTCCTTCTTCAGGAAAGGCATGCCTGTCATGTTGCTCACTACTCTCGCCGCGACCGTCTATCTTGTCATTTTAGCTCAATTCTACTGAAGGGTATACACAATAGAAGGGGGGGGGGGATTAATCCCGAAAAGAGAAAGAGAGAGAAGGATGGGGCATTTCTTTTTTCTTTTTTCTTTTTTCTTTTTTCTTTTTTCTTTTTTCTTTTTTCTTTTTTCTTTTTTCTTTTTTCTTTTTTCTTTTTTCTTTTTTCTTTTTTCTTTTTTCTTTTTTCTTTTTTCTTTTTTCTTTTTTCTTTTTTCTTTTTTTCTTTTCCTTTGCCCCCCCCCCCCCCCCGTTTCTTATCCCCAACTTGTCCTCCTAACAGCCACATGTACAAATGAGGTTTTTTCTTCTTCATTTTTTTTTGTATCTACTTAAAATTTTTAACAGTTGAACTGTTCTTCAGGGGGGATATTTTTTAGGGGGGAAAAAAATGTTCCGTGCGCTGTTCAGCATAGGGGGGGCGGCAGGGGCGGTGATAGGGGCGAGCTATGCAGGGAGGAACTGGTTCCCAGGCGGGGAGGAAAACGGAACAGACAGCTCGAAAGCCCACGTGTCGCTGTTCAGCAGGATACCGAAGAAGATTATATTAGAATATAAAACAGAAGACGGCGTCAGGAAAGTGGGCCTTGTGGACGCGCACAAGTACTCAAAACTCGTACAAAAGCAAGCGCTTGCCTTTGAAAAGGAGAGAGAGTTCATCAAGGAGGCTGCCGACGCAGAACTGACTCGAGAGATAGAAAAGGCGTTCAAGCCTATTTTCAACAGAGTGCCTCGTTTCGCGGACTGGTACTTCAGCTACTCTACAACTTACTACTTCCTTTCGCAGGTTATTTCCTCCACTGCCACCAACGCCATATCCTTCACACGCACGGACACTCTTAAAGATGCTGTTGCTCGGGACATCGAAAAATGCATCCAATCTAAGTACAAGGATCTTGTGCTCCGGCCCGAACTGTCAGACCCTGTTCTTCAGAGAGGCTTCAGCAAAGTGTTGGAGCACGCCCACTCCGCGTATATCGAAAAACTCGCCGAGGCAGAGCGTGAGGTGGTGGATTTGATCCAGCTCAGGGTGCCGCACTTTTTGGTATCACCGGAAGGAGGACTAAACCTGGACTGGAAGGCACAGGCGGTAAAGTCAAACCATTTGCAAAACACATTTGAAAGAAGCCCAGAGGCCTCTATAGGCCTCGTAGCAGGAGGCACCATAATAGGGAAGACAGTCGGAGGTATGACAGCTTCTAAAACAGCAGCAAGTGGATTGGCGTCGAAACTTGCTGTCCCGTTTCTGGGAACCGGGTCAGGGTTGGGAGCAGCAGCTGCGGGGGCCTTGGCTGGCCCAGGGGGTGCCGTGGTAGGTGCAGGAATGGGAGTGGGCCTGGATGCTCTCCTTAACAAAGGCAACGAATTAATGCAACGCTCCACCTTTGAGAAGGACGTCTGCGAGGCTGTCCAATCTGCAGCCGACGACTGGGCTGTCACATCGCAAAGCGAGCTCCACCGGGTGGTCGATGTCTGGATTAACGATTCCATACAAATTTTGCAGTTCACCTGAGGGTGTTCTATTTAATCTATTGTTTTTTTTTTTTTTTTTTTTTTTTTTTTTTTTTTTTTTTTTTTTTTTGTTCGTGCTTATTATGTTAGGAAGGTTAATTAAAAAAAAAAAAAAAAATGGCCCGTGGTCCCAAGAAGCACATGAAGCGCCTTGCCGCTCCCAAGGTATTCCAAAAAAAAAAAAAAAATAAAAATAAAAATAAAAACTGTAAACAAACTCAAAACACAGCATTGGATGGTTGACAAGTTGTTGGGGGTGTTCGCACCTAAGTCCCGCCCCGGGGCGCACAAGGTAATGAATTAAAAAAAAAAAAGAAAAAAAAAGAAGAAGAAAAAAATATATATAGGGCCGTGAGTCCCTTCCCCTGATCCTGATCCTCAGGAACAGGCTGAGGTTCGCCCTGACCAGGGGTGAGGCGATGATGATCACGAAGCAGAGGCTTGTGGAGGTTGACAGGAGGGTGAAGGTGGACCCCAAGACCCCTGTTGGGTTCATGGACATCCTCACCATCCCCAAGACCCAGGAGAACGTATGGATGAAAATTTAAAAATAAATAAATAAATAAATAAATAAATATAAACAGTTCCGTGTGTCCTACGACGTTAAGGGAAGGTTCGTGCTGCAGAAGATCAGCGACGAAGACGCCCAGAGCAAGCTTCTGAAGGTTAAGAAGGTGTTCACTCAGAACGGGAACATCCCTGCCATTGCCACCCACGACGGCCGTACCCTGAGGTACGTTGACCCCCTTGTGAAGGTGGGTGACACCGTGACCCTTGACCTCACCACTGGGAGGGTGGTCGACTTCATCAAGTTCAAGACTGGCGTCACCGTCATGGTCACTGGAGGAGCCAACACTGGCCGTGTTGGTAACGTTGTTGATGTGGAGAAGCACCCTGGGTCCTTCGACATCGTTCACGTAAAGGACTTCAACGGCAACACCTTCGCCACCCGTATTGCTAACATCTTCATCATCGGACGCGCGGATGCTGCTTCCATCGAGCTCCCCAAGGCCCGCGGTGTGCGCGTGCCCCTCACCCAGGACAGGGAGCTGAAGATCGCCAGCCACGCCAAGTCCAAGTCCGGCAAGAGCAAGCGCAACTGAGAATCGGACTGTTTCGTGAGCGAATTATAAAAAAAAAAAAGGGAGTTGAGGAAAGGTTGGACGATTTTTTTTTTTCTTTTCCATCCTTTTTTTTGCGTTTTCTTATTCATTTTTTTTATGTTCGTCAAAAAAAAAGTGGGGGGGGGAAAGATAATCAAATTTTTCTATTTTTTTTTCTTTTTATTTCCCCCCCAAACATTCCCCCCCCCCCCCCCCCCCTTCATTTCTTCAAAAAAAAACCCTTAACAGGTGACACATGGGGCGCCTAGCCCAACCCGCAAACCCCAAGGGGCTGTGTGTGTTCGACATTGATGCAACTCTGACTTCACACGCAAAGGCTGATGCAAAAACATGTGGGGTGGACAGAATGCCAGCGGGACCCGTATGCAAGTCATGCATTGGACAGAGCCCAGCATGGAAGGCGGAACAAACAGGCACACGAGACAGCTTTCCTGCTGCATACGGCAAACAGGCAATAAAACAGTGCCTGAGCAGCGGGTACGCTGTGGGCCTCGCAACGGCTAGATCTTGTACAGGGGACACGCTGAAGGCACGATTACATTGGCTGGATCAGATGGGAATGCCGAAAGGTTCCGTGGTCACAGCGGCAGGAACTCCTGGCCCTGCTGTGGGGTGCGCACCTCACTCAGCTCCTGCGAATAAGCTTCACAAGTCCGGCAGTATAAACCGACTTATGGCTCAATATCGTGTCACCCCCAAGCGAACGGTCTTTTTTGATGATTCTTCTGCCGCGCTCAGTGCCGCCAAGCGTGCCATCCCAGGGCTGCACACGCAACAAGCGTCTTCAAATTGCAAAGGTGAATGGTGTGCCTCAGCTTGCGGGCTCACCAAAGCAGAATTCACAAAAGGGTTTCATAAAACAAAGCATTAGAAAAATAATAAGAAGAAAGAGGGAAAAAAAAAAGAAAAAAAAGAGAAAAAAAAAGTAAAAGAGGAAGGAGGAGGAGAATAGGGAAAGTAGAAGAAGAAGAAGAATAAAAAGCTCTCCGGAAATTACACGTATCGGAGATTTCTCAATTCCCTCCTTCTTTTTTTTTCCCCCTCTTTTTTTCTTTTTCTTTTTCTTTTTTTTCCTTTTTTATAGATCTTGATTCTTAAACTTTCGTTAGTTACACGCACGTCATCGTGGTGGGGGGAATAGTTGGGGAATAGTTTTCCTTTTTTTTTTCTCTTTTTTTTTTCTTCTTTTTTTTCTGTTGAAGTACGTAAATCTCCGTTTTTTTTTATAAAAGAAAAAAAAAAAAAAAAGGTGGTTCAAAAAAAAAAAAAAAAAAAAAGAGGGAAAAAAAAAGAGGGGGGATATGAGTGACACAACGATGGAAGCCATCGCAAAGGTGCCGGCCGTTGCACCAGTACAGCCGATGCCTCCACAGCTGCCGATGACTGCTGGGCAGATTGCCTTTATGATGGCGTACCCTTGCGCGGTGATGTTGTGGCTGTACTCCGAGTACCTGAAGAGGATGGCGGCACAGAAGGACCCCGGGAGCGGACCTGATGACGAAATCCCCGACGCGGCAAAGGAGAAGCAAGAAGAGAAGGCAGTAAAGGAGGAGAAACCGGTCGTGAGCCTGTTCTCCATGCAGAACCCGGTTACAGATCTCATGCTTTTGAAACCCGACGCACTTATCTCAAGCAACGGGAGTCTCGAGGCCATAGCCGAATTCGGAATGCATCTCCTTTTCTACTTCGTGTCTGACAGAACCGACTTGTTCCCCTCACCATCGACAAAACACTACAGCAGAGATGTATTTTGGTTCATTTACCTCCTTCTTGTTTTTTACAGTGTCGCGACATCATTGGGGAAGACGGCAACGAACAACTACCTCAACCGTGACCAGACGGAGGAATGGAAAGGATGGATGCAGTGCTTGTTCTTGATGTACCACTACTTCGAAGCCTCTGAGCAGTACAACTCGATCAGAATTTACATCGCAGCTTACGTGTGGATGACAGGGTTCGGGAACTTTTCATTCTACTACGTCAGAAAGGACTTCTCTGCATCGAGGTTCTTCCAGATGCTTTGGAGGCTCAACTTCCTTGTATTCTGGGTGTGTGTTGTGATGGGCAACGATTATATGTTATACTACATCTGCCCCATGCACACAATCTGGACGATCGCTGTGTACATCGTACTTCTCGTTGGGAAGGATTACAACACGAACCAGTACGTCATCGCTGCTAAGGTTGTCGGGTCCATCGTTATTGTTGGTTTTATGTGGTCGTCTGTTGATGTTTTCTACACTATTTGGGGACCGACAACATCTTTCCTTGGTTATGTGAACCCCATGTATCCCAAAGGTAATGATAAGGTGGTGGGTGGGACGAATCCGTTGTACGAGTGGTGGTTCCGATCTGGGCTGGACAGATACGTCTGGGTTTTCGGGATGGTCTGCGCCAATCTTCACCCCAACACCGAAGGGTTGTTGAAGTACATGGATGGACTCCCGCTTGTTCCCAGATGGACTCTCCGCGGTCTTGTGCTTGCTGTGCTTGGTGGTCTAGGTTTGTGGTGGTATATAAACGTGTTCACCTTGGCCAAGACTGATTACAATCAGATGCACCCTTACACGTCATGGATCCCAATCTTTATTTTTATTATTCTTCGTAACTTGACGCCTACCCTTCGGGACTACTCCGTACACTTTTTCGCCTGGTTGGGGAAGATCACTCTCGAGACGTACATCGGTCAGTTCCACATCTGGCTGCATACTGGGATTGACAACGGCCAGCCGAAGACCTTGTTCACCATTGTGCCGGGATATCCTGTATGATTTGAGGGGGGGGGAGAATTTTTTTTTTAAATTTTTTTTTTCAGTTGGTCAACTTCCTTGTGTGCACGCCGGTTTACATCTGGGTCTCGTACAGACTTTTCCATCTTACCAATGTTTTGAAGAGCAACATATTGCCTTCTGGGGTATTGTTGGGGGGGGGAGGAAAAAAAAAAAAAAAAAAAAAAAAGGATGAGAGAACGTTGTACCGGAATTTGATGCTGGTACCGTGTGTCTGGATTCCGTTTTACATCGCTGGTATTTACTAAAGTTTTTTTTTTTTTTTTAAAATAAACATAAAAAAATAAATTTATTAAAAAAAAAAAAAAAAAAAGGCCGTCTGATCAAAGAACTGTACTGATGAGGGGCGCTGGTGAATTTAAAAATTTTAAAAAAAAATGAATTTAGATCATACCTCATCCTCCCCCCCCTGTCTTTGAAGCCTGTGATGTGGTGCTGGGAGTGTGCAAAGTCTCGGTCGAATTAAAAAGGGGGAGAGGAAAAAAAACTTTAAAAAAAAAAGAAGGAAAAAACAAAAGAAACAAAAGATCCTAGATTTTCTATTGGTTTTTTTTTCATCTTTATTTTTATTATTTTTTTTTTTGTGGTTTTTTTTTTTCTTTCTCTCCCTTAACTTTACATCACTCCTCTCGCCTACCTCTCCCTTGGCAATTTCAGGTGTATCAAATAATGTAAGAGGGAAAAAAAAAAAAAAGAAAAAAAAAAAGGGGGAGTCGAAATATGTCCCAAGTTAGAGGGGAAAAGTTTTTATGGGGGGAGATCTTTTTGAAGAAAAGGAAAAAACGAAGAACAGAGAAGTATAGGGCGCCTACTGGTCCCTCCCCTCCGTTGACCCAACATTTATTTAGGGTTTTTTTTGCACCCCCCCCCCCTGCAATGCTTACTTTGTGGTGAATTTGGAACCAGCAATGTGAAAATCAATAAAGAACACTATTTATTTCTCCACTCCACCCCTTTTTTTTTTGTCGAAAGAAAAAAAAAAAAAAAAAAAAGAAGAAAAAGAGGAATTCGTCCCATTTTACTGTGAGCAAACATTTCAACAACAAGGGTTATATGCTTGAGCTGGAAGGTTTTATCAAGTGCCAAGCAAAGAAAAAAAAAAAAAAAAAAAAAAAAAAAAAAAAAAAAAAAAAACACAAACCAAACAAACTCGAAATAAAGCTTTTCATCCAACTCGGTGATTCCCTTGCTGCATTTGTTACCCTTACAGCCTCTCTCCGTGCCTCGATAGAGGAATTCATGGTTTTTCTTTCCTTCCTTCTTCTTTCCGCTTAAAAAAAAAAAAAAAAAAAAAAAAAAGACAGGGGGGACGGAGAGATATTCATTTTTTTTATTCCCCCCCCTTTTTTTCCCCCAGCCCCTCGCCCCATTTTTTTTTGTTCTCTTTTTTCAGCCCTCGTTGGGCGTAATCAGGTCTTTCTTTTTCTTTTTCTTTTTTTTTTTTACCGGTAGGGACAACGGGGGAACTGAGAAGAAAAAAGTTTGCGATACAGGTGCTGATCGTTTTTTTTTTTTTTTTTTCCCCGTATTTATCAGCGGTATCTCACTCTTTTTTTATAACAACTCCAGAGTTTTTATCGGGGACTAATCACTGGTTTGCTGGCAGGCAAACAAGTGGAGCACCTCTAGTTCCCTTTTTTTTTTTTTTTTTTTTTTTTTTTTTCTCGCTTTTCATTCTTCTTTTTTTTTCTCCCCCCCCTTCCTATTCATACCCCGAAGCAACGGAACTGTCCTCTAGAAAATGAAGAAAAAACTATTTTTTTTTCTCTTTCCTGCGTACGGGTCATTTGGGGTGATGACACCATAAAGTGTAGAAGTAGACAAACCAGTTCTACAATAAAAATATAAACAAAAAAAGAAGAATGTGAGAAAAGGAGAAATATTACTGGATGTGTCTCGAGTACTCCCCCCCCCCCCCCCCCCCCCCTTCCTCATTTCTGCTTCTTTTTTTTTTCGAAGCATGCTTTCTTCGTTGTTGCAGAGTTGTCTCTTAAGAAAAGATTTTTTCCTCCATCTTGTTTTTTTTGTTTTTATTTTTTTTTTATTCTCCCCTCACCACCGCCCTTCCCCCTCTTTCAACAAAATGGTGTTCCCCCCCCCCTCTTTTTTTTCCTCGACAAATAATTTTGCGATTTTCAAGCAAGGCAGTGATTTGCCCGTTTTTCTTGAGGAGTAGATCTGAGAGTTTCTCAAATCCGCTCACTCACTTATTTCCCCGAGGGGGGGGGTTACCGAAAGAGCTTTCCTCCCCGGTTTTACTCTGGTGATCAGGCTCGTTGTTTGACAACAGAAATTCCCCAAATGATTTAAAAAAAAAAAGAAAGGGGGGTAAAAAAAAAATAGAGGGAAACATATAAAAAAAAAAAAAAAAAAGAAAATGCCCCCAACACCGAAAGACGTCGACGCAGCCCTGGGAAGAGTGAGCGCACACGTCAAGCACACCCCATTGTTGGAGAGCGAAGAAATAAACAAAATATGCAAATGCAGAGTGCTGCTCAAGGCGGAGTGTTTGCAGGAGCCGGGCTCCTTCAAAATCAGAGGCGCTGTCAACAGGATTCTACTGCTGAACGACACGGAAAGGGAAAAGGGCGTCGTAGCCTTCTCATCAGGCAATTTCGGGAAGGGACTAGCATGCGCTGCCAAGAGGCTCCAGGTCCCATGCTCTGTTGTAGTCCCCGCCGACGCTCCGGAACGGAAAAAAAACGGCATCAAAAATTTTGGTGCAACTGTTATCGAAAGCCCCATTCTTGAAGGTGAGAACCGCGAGGTGACAGCCGCACGGGTGGCCGATAATACCTCTCGTGAGCAGGGGATGACGCTGCTGCATCCTTTTGAGGACCACGATGTGATTGCAGGGCAGGGCACGGCTGGGTTGGAAATCATCTCGGACTTGAAAGCGAAGGGAGTTACCCCCACAGCCATTGTCATCCCTGCAGGGGGTGGTGGCTTGTCTGCTGGATGCAACCTGGCCTTCTCGCAGCACCTCCCCGACGTGACCACCTTCATAGTCGAACCAGAGCACTACAATGACCATCAGAAATCGCTTCTTTCGGGCGAACGCGAGCGTGTCCCCCCTGGTGCTCCTTACACCGTCTGCGACGCCCTGCAAGCCGTCTCTCCTGGTGCAAACACCTTCCCCATTAACAAGGCCCGTGTCAAGGCAGGCCTTGCAGTCACCGACGAAGAGGTCACCGCTGCGCAAAATCTTGCCGAAACGCATCTCGGTATCAGATTGGAACCCAGCGGGGCATGCTCCCTGGCGGCTGTCCTGGCGCGGGCACAGCCCCTCTCTCTCACCACAACTGACGTTGTCGTTGTGATAGGATCGGGCGGCGACCCGCTTCACGAACCCAAACCTGACGTAGTGTTCGCGTGATCTTGTAGTTGTTTTTATTTTATTAAGGGTGGTCCTCAAGTGGGATTCGCCCTTAAACATCGACTTTTATTTTTTTCCTCCCTTTATTGTGTTACAAAAAATAGCTATTTACTGCCAACAAGTAATGACTTTACCGTTACCTCGAGGTCGGTAAAGCATTACTTGGCGGTAGGTAAGTGGTTTTATTTCGCGACACTCTGAAATTACTTCACCACGAGGGGCACAACAGGGTGACAAGGGGTACAACAAGAGAGGGGTTACAAAGGTTACAATACAAGTTGTTTTTCCTCCTTTTGTTGACTAAGAGCTGCCGCTGTCGCTGGCATTGCCACTGTCACCATCTCTAATCAGGCCTTCCCATACCTAGCGCGGCCGCTGGCTCCTTTTTTTCTGCTGCTTCGGTATTTTGAAGTCTTTTGGGGAGCTTGGGTAAGCTGACTAAGTTACCCTTACCCACAGAAGAGTTACCCACAGAAACTGGGAACAAGGCCTAGCCAAAAGTGGGCAAATTGGGAGGAAAAAGTAGTCCAACTTGGAACTGAGCCGAGGCAAAAGTTGGCCAATTGAGCTGAACCTGGGGGGAAATAGCAAACTGAGAGGAAAAAGTAGCCCCACTGGGAACCGAACCGAGGCAAAAATTGGCCTACCGAGGCATATTATTTAACGGAAACCCCCTATTACTTCACGGAAAACAGGCCATTATTTCACCGTGAAGTAATGAGATTTAGCGTGAAGTAATGGGCCCCCCAGTGCGTGAAGTAATTTCTGAAGAGTGAAATAAAAAAAAAAAAATAAATAAAAAAAAATAAAAAAGCACCAAAGGTACACGTCGGCAGCATGAGCAACCTCGTGCAGAAGGACATTGAGTATCTGCATTCCATAAGGGTATGGGAGGTCCTGGACGTGTGCACGCGAAGCATCCTCCAGACCCGCCCGACCAGCGTGCAGGACGCGTGCTATGTTATACATGAAGAGTCGGCCAATTACTACTCTGACCTCTTCGAGGGCGAGGATGAAGAAGAAGAAGAGGAAGAATCAGAAGAGGTGGAAGTGGAGGAGGACGACGAGCTGCTGTGCGGACTGCAACGAGGTGCCGTGATCGGAGAGGGCTCATACGGGAAGGTGTACAAGGCTCTAGACCACTCAGGTACGGTGTACGCTGTAAAGGTGATGAAGATGAAGGGCGCAGTGGAGGGCTTCTCAGACGAGTACGAGACTTTGAAACAGCTGACACACCGTAACGTAGTCCGCGTGCTAGACTTCAAGATGAGCACAGGGCGGGCCGAGATCGTCATGTCCTTCTGGACGCAAGGGTGCGTCGCACACCAGATCAAGGAATACGGCGCCCTCCCGCACTACACCGTTCGCAAGTACGCCATTCAAGTCCTCCAAGGCCTTGACTACCTACACTCTTGCAAGGTGCTCCATAGGGACATCAAACCGCAGAACATGCTGGTCGATACAATAGGCTACGTTGCCCTCACGGACTTCGGCTTTGCCATCTGCGATTACAACCCTGACACGGAATCTACCACAGGGACCATTGTCGGGACGCCTCCTTACCTATCACCGAGCATCGTCGCAAGCGGTACATACAGCATACAGTCCGACTTTTGGGCATTTGGATGCAGCATTCTGGAGATGGCGACTGCAAAGCAAGCATGGTCCTCAGCACCTTACGGCGAGCGGCACTCTGGACAATGGTGCGTCTCGGACTACATCAACACCATCAGCGATTCCACTTCTAAGAAGAGAACGCCTTTAGATCACGCCGAACTCAAAGGCCTCTCGGACAGCTTCGTGCAGTTCATGCGTCTGTGTTTTGTAGCCGATGAGGAGAAACTCTCGCACATCCACCTACGGTCGCACCCCTTCATTGCAGGGAGTGTGACGCTGCACTTCTCAAGATGCGTCGAAGAGAAGGTGCCGATGTACAAGTACAACGAATCAGTAGCGTTGTCGGGGGAGGTGACGGTGTATCTGTCAGCGTACAGCTCCTTGAAAACGGAGCAAGAACGCGATGGCATCGTAAGCAACATCCTAGAGGGGGCACTGGCGCATGCCAGTCCCTTCTCGAGGCTCGACATTCGCCGCAAGGGTGAAGGCAGTGGGTACAACAACGCATCCCTTGACAGCAACAGGATGTACGCGCATCGCAAGAGGCCAGCGCACACGCTTTTGTCGCTGCTTGGCAGGACATTAAACAGGGTCATGATCGAACCAGGGCTCCCGCACATCGAGCTCACGTCGAGCCTTTTGAACACAGTTGCGGACACAGTGGAGATTAAGATATCTGCGGAGACTATTGATGCCACTTCGCTCATGGAATTCGAGCAGGGGGTTTCACAGGACATGAACTTCGATGGCGACCCCTCCTCCGATGGGCCGTCAGCTGCTGATGTCTACGGCGACGGCGTGTTCCAAGTCACTGTGGGGGAGTTGAAGAGGCTCGCACGGTCCACACAGATCAGTACCACAGCCACCATCCCCAAGACTTTCTTCTCTGGTCTTGTGGAGTTCACTAGCCAACCTGCTCACCAGCTGTTTTGGTCCGCCCATCGTGCCACGCCCCTCATCAACATCGGGGACGCGGCAGAGGACAACGAACTCGGTGAGTTACTCGAAGCGGAGATCAGGCAAGCGAACGAGAAAATTGCTGAACTGCACGCCATGCCCGAAACCGCGAACACCAAATGGGAGCTGAAGAAATGGACGGACAGGAAGATGAAGTCGTTGTCGCATTTGGCCATAGTGACCTCCCCAGAGTCACCCCGTGGTGGAACGTTTAACAAGTTCAGAGGTCTAATTGAGAATTTTGCGGCATGGCGGCAGCATGTGTACCTTTTCCCGTACGACGCGGGCTTTAGCAGCGCCGCTGATGCGAAGGCAGCACTTGACCAGTCGCTCACGGAGCTGGGGACAGGTGTTTGCGTGTCGCAGCAGGGCTTCTTCCTTGTGGACGGGTGTGACGGGAACCACAACCAGCTCACGAAAAAAACCCCGCAACCGGTAACCTTTTTACTGGCAACGGGGCTCGACTTCAGCAAGGCTAGCACCACGCAGCGCGAGGCTTCGAAGTATTTCAAAAGAAGACACACCTCCCATAACCCGTGGGAGTGGAAGAGTTTTCAGCCCGCAGCGACAAACCGCCTGAAGGAGCGGCTGAAGGGGTTATATAAAGTGATCTTCACGTGCGCAAAAGACAATGGAGTGCGGAACCTATCGATGCTGTCGATGGGGTTGGGGCTGTTCCTCTCGAACGTGCACGATGATGACAAGGAAGGGGTCCGTGAAGCGTATTTCAGGGCGCAGTTCGAGCTTCTCTGCGAGATCGACTGGGGGTTCACTGGATACTATCTAAACCCAGGCCCTGCAACGCAAAAGGAAACTGCCATCAAGATCCTAGAGGAGGTGCTGCTCGGAGGCGATGGTCTAGACCGATCCTACTTATCATGTGATGTCATATTCCACAACTGTGATGCGAAGTTCCTCGCTGCCGAGCTCTCGAAACGGCGCATGAATGCTGCTATGTTGTCGCCCTCCGACTGCGCCTCCGTCACTCTAGGCCAGATCGGCACCTTCTGGGAGACAGGCCGGGGCAACCTCTACAGCGGTGAGGAAGACTTTGTCTCCCACACAACAGGCGTCCTCGCCCGCGAGGGCATCTCCGACGTGTGGTAGGCCGTGTGGTCCTCTTATTTCTATGAGAGGGAACAACCACCCTCTTTAAAATCCTTAAGTTTAAATTATTGAGTGGGCCCCATTTCTTTCCGCTTCGCTCTCTTAATTAACCCCACAGGTGATTATTACTTTTGCACAACAACAACAACAACAACAACAACATGACGAGGTTGACTCTGGCACTACTTGTGATCGCAGCAGTGTGCGTTTACGCTGCAGATGACCACGACCACGACCATGACCATGACCATGATCATGACCATGACCACGACCATGACAAAGACCATGACCATGATAAAGACCATGATCATGACCATGACCACGACCATGATCATGCTCATGAAGAAGAGCACCTCATAGCCCACATCTACGATGCAAACAACAACAGCATGCTCGAAATGGCAGAACTCGCGAAAATGTGGGAAGGCGCCGGGAACACCGCCAACAACACGGCGCTGCAGTGCGTGATCGAGGCTGTAAAGGAGCACGCCAACGTGACGGTGGTGACAGAGGAATCTGCAGGCAGCTTCGTCGAAGGCTTCCATCTGTTCAAAGTGGCCAAGGATTGCGGTGGACACGACCACGGCCACGGCCACGACCACGCACACGGCGAGGAGGAAGAACATCACTGCCACGCCCTCGAGGAAACCTCGGGACACTACAAAACAGAGATTCAAGCCTGCGTTTACACTACACCAGAGGCGGCAACATGCAACAGACCCTCGCAGAAGGAAAGGTGGGGGTACGCCATGCTCTCCGTGTCCATCATCACACTGATCGCAGTGTTCGGGATTATCATTGCGCTCCCCTTCATTCTGGCGCACGAGTACTTGCTGCAGACGATGCTGGCGTTCGCTGTGGGTGCGGTCGTGGGGGATGCCTTCTACCACTTGGTGCCGAAGGTGCTTGGTGTGCACTCCCACGGAGGTGCCCACGCCGGCCACGCCCACGAAGACGAAACACTGTCGCAACACGAGGTACTGTCCAAGATGACCGTCATCTTGGTCAGCGTGCTAGTATTCTACTGGACAGACATGTTCTGCAGGGCGATGGTGGGGGGCGACCCGCATCAAATTGAAAAGGACTCAACAGAACCTGCAGTCGTACCCGAGAAGGAGGCTAACCTCGAGGCAGACGCAGAATCTGAAGACTCCAAATGGTGGAGATGGACACCCATGAGCGATGTACGTCAAATTGTCTGGGTGGTGGTCATCGCTGACGGCGTCCACAACATCACTGATGGGCTGTCCATTGCAGCAGCCTTTGGGAAGAGCACCACTTTAGGGTGGTCCACCACACTGGCCTCAGCGCTTCACGAGATCCCTCAGGAGGTTGGTGATTTCGCCGTGATGCTGAGCACCGGTATCTCACCATTTCAAGCTGTCATTCTGAATCTTCTGTCTGGATGTACATCGCTGCTGGCTGCCATTATCACTCTCATTATTGGTGACAACTCGAAGGATGCCGAAGACTGGATCCTCTGCGTGACGATCGGGTCCTTCCTCTACCTCGGGATCGGTATCATCATCCCAGAGCTTCTCCACAAGGTCACCAACTTTAGTCTCGTGCAAGTGGGTCTTCATACCTTTGGTATGGCGTGCGGGGCTCTTATTTTGTGGGCCATTGCTGTTACTGAGGACGAGGACTCGTGTTAATTGAATTTAAAAAAAAAAAAAAAAAAAAAAAAAACGAGAAAAACCCCCCCATCAAAATAAAAGGGAGTGGGGTAACATTGTTGTTGTGTTTTTTCTTCTTCTTTTTTTCTTTTTCTGTTCAACTCTGAGCCCCCCTCATGCTCTCCATTACTTTCCCTCGTTCTGCGCAGAAATGGTGTTGGCATGGCAATGGGTTGGGTTGGAGGGGAGTGCTCTGAAGAACGAACAGTTTTTTTTTTTTACTCAAAAAAAAAAAAAAAAAACGAATATATTTAATCCGTACAATAAAGAGGGGGGGAAAGAAGAAAGAAAAAAAAGAACTGTTTTTTTTGTTTTTTTTTTTCCTTCTTCTCTTTCCCCCCCCTTTATTATTCCTAACACTTACGGGAAGCTGTATCAATCCCAACTTGTTTTTTTTGTTTTCCTTTTTTTCCCTTCAATTATTCTTTTTTATCTCTTTCTCTATTTTCCTTCCGTTCATTTTGTTTTCCCCTACTCCCGGGGTGGATAGTTGCTAACACTCCCCCGCCTTCGAAATTCCTTTTCCTTTTTGCCGTTTTTTTGCTTTTCCATCAGGCGTCCTGCCACTTACCGCAGGTACCCTTAAATGTCTCTTTTTTTTTTTTTTTTTTTTTTTTTTATCCATTTCCCTCCCCTTTAGTTTTTTATTCTTCTCGCTCCATCAAAGCGGTCATGTCGCCCTCCCCCTCCTCTTTTTTTTTTTGTAAAGTTTTTTTACACCCCTTTGCAAGATATCTTTTTTTTTCTTTCAAATGAGGGTGCAAAAAAAAATGATTTAAAAAAAAATATATAAAACCCCCCTTTTGAAGACGCTTTTGACACAAGGAGAATCACTAATAAAAAAAAAACCCCCTTTTTTCCCCTTTTTTCTTTATTCATGTAAACCTCACAAAAAAAAAAAAAAAAAAAGAACAAAAAAAGAGAAAAAAAATGACAGAACTCCGGGCGATCAAATACTCAAGGGGTTCCTTGGAACTGCTGGACCAGAAAAAGCTGCCGCTTACGACACAGTTCGATGTAGTGGACACAGCCGAGAAAGCATGGGATGCGATCAGGGAAATGCGCGTCAGAGGCGCACCGGCAATCGCTATCGCGGCAGCCTTGGGTATCGCAGTGGAGGTGACCAACAAAGAAGGTGAAGTCGCGGATTGGCTCGTCGAAAAGCTAGACTACCTCAGCACAAGCAGGCCCACTGCAGTAAACCTACACAACGCGGTGAGAGACCTTAAAGAAATCGTGAACACAGCGAAAAAAAACAAAACCGATGTGAAGACAGCATACCTCGAAGCCGCGGAAGCAATGCTCGCCGCCGACGAACGTGACAACGCAAACATCTCAGAACACGGCTCCGAACACATCATCTCCCGCAACGTCGCCGACGGCAAGAACGCCAAAATAGTCACAATATGCAACACAGGCGCTCTTGCTACATCGCGTCACGGGACAGCCCTTGGTGTCATTCGCTTCTTGAACAACAAGAAACGTTTGGAACAGGTGTACCCTCTTGAGACACGCCCGTACAACCAAGGCTCCCGTCTTACTGTGTACGAGTGCGTCGCAGAGTCCATCCCTGCTACACTCATTGTCGACTCTGCTGTATCTTACTGCATGGCAAAGAATGAAATAAACGCTTGTATAGTGGGTGCTGACAGGGTGTGCATCAATGGTGACACCGCCAACAAGATCGGGACTTACAATGTGGCAGTGGCTGCGAAGCATCATGGTGTTCCGTTTTACGTTGCGGCGCCGGTTACCACCATCGACCAGAAGCTTGCCGACGGTTCGGGGATCCCTGTTGAGGAGCGGGGCCCTGAGGAGATCACGCACAACCCCGCTACTCAGCAGCCTGTTGTCGCGTCGGGAGAAAACCTTTCCGTGTGGAACCCCGCCTTTGACGTCACCCCTGCAGAACTTATCACCGGTGGTATTGTCACAGAACTCGGTGTCATTGAACCCGTCGACGGGAAACTGGACGTTCTTGCCTTCCTCAAGAAGCACGGCTGTGTCAAGGTGTAGGGTTTTTTATTATTATCCCCCCCCCCCCGAATTACCGGCGAAGCTTTCATCATCAAGGGGTTTTGAGCAAAATGAAAAAGAGGGAAAAAAAAGTTTTTCTTCTTCTTTCACCAGTGGCCCCACCCTCTTTTTTTTTTCTTAGGCCCCCTCCCCCACGACCCCGTGTGGTTTACGCACGGCAAATTATCTTTTTTTTTCTTTTCTTATCTCCTTTATTTCACACATCGATACCATTCTTCCCTTCATCGCGAATAGGAGGAGACGACAAAAAGAAATGGCCGAACACTTGGAAGTCCCTCAAGACCATGTGAAGCTGAAGAACGAGCTGCTGTACTTGGCGCAGAAGCAGCGTGCAAGGATAGACAAGCTGAAGGCCGACTCGCAGCTACAGCTCGACAGGTACGCCAGCGGAAAGAAGAAAGAACTAGTCCTGCGGAAAGAGAAAACAGAGGCGGCAATAAAAGACATCCAACCCGAACTGGAGCAGGTTCGCAAGGAATGGCAGAAGCTAAAACTCATCGACGCGGAACATGAGGGGAAGTACTCCAAGCTGTCAGACCACTACAGAAGCACACAGTCCAAGCTGAAGGTTCTACAAGAAGCCATCGCCGACGCGTACAAAGGAACCGGCGATGGGAAGGACGACGTCAGTGGGATACGAGAACGCCTTGCGGAGATATCAAACGACAAGGCGGAGCTGCGCTCGAAGCTGATGCGTGCGTGGGACTGCCTAGCCATTGACGAGAACATGCTGAACAACAGAATAACAGAAGAGACCGCCTACGCAGCACGAGTGAAGGAGATGCTCAGAGCCGTCGAAGCAGAAGTCGCAGTCCATGACTTGGACACAACAGCCCACCGTGACCATGCCGACGACCTTGTCCTCATCAACTCACAACTGGCTGCCATGAAGCACCGTACGAACGACCTTCACGACGGCTTCGTCAAAAGCTCCGCCGACAAGAAGGAAATGTCCGAAGAGTTCCTCCTGGAAGCCATGCGCGTCATGCAGGAACTCACCCACAACCAAAACCTCCTCACCATCAAGAACCACGCCGTGCGCGACCTACAAAGCAAAGTGGACTACCTCAGGAAGCAGTTCCAACCGCAGACGCAAGCACAGACGTCCTCCAAAGAGGTCTGGCTTCGCAACAAGCTTGAGGTGATGGACAACATGCTTTCCGAGATGGGGCAGATCAAGGAGCAGTATCAGGTGCGCAGTGAGGACAGGCTCATATTGAAGGAGACGACCAATCACTGCAACAAGGCAAAGGCGGAGCTGCACACCATCGAGAAGCGTGTAGAAGGCCCCGACAAGTACCGCAAGAAGCTCGTCGACGAGATCACTGACATGAGACACCTACTGGACGAGAAGCTAGAGGAAGAAGATAGACTTGTGTCGCAACTGGAGGGGGCGTTGTCCGTGCTGGGCGAGGACATAGGGCACGTACGGGAGATCATCGACAAGGCTGGCTTCGATGACTACGTCAGCAGCGACTCGGATCCCAACGCAGGTGAGGAGTTCCTGCGTCTGGACGAAGAAGGAACCGGCGATGTGGATATCATCACCACCAGTCTTGACTACCATGCTGACGACCCTGCCGGTTCGGAGGCGGTGCAGAGATACGGGCACAGGCAACAGGGCCCTCTACATGCATTTGAAGAAGCAAGGGCGACACAGCTAGCAAGGCGCCCCACCAGGAGACTAGGAGACAGGGTTAAAAAAGTGAGGAAAGAGGCCACCCCCGAAACGCGCTTGATGACGGCGCAGGAACAGGCGGTGACCGAGGTGGTGGCGCATCTGCGAAGCAAGGAAGACGCCATTCAGAAAGGTGTGTACGACACACGGATGGACGTGGTGGTGCCGGACCCGATGCAGGCGACAAGGAACACACAGATTCAGCGGGAAGTGGAGATATGGAAAGAAGAGCAACGGGGTGGTGCCAGGTACAGGAACGACAGGGAGAAGGAGACCGTTGCGACAGAGCAACACCCGCCGACAGACGCGGCGCTGCAGGCAGGGTCCGTCAATGACATCGCAGTGCAGTACCTGCAGAGGATGGTGCACGGGTTTCTGGGGATGATGTTCTTCAACGGGCCTGGAGGTCCGCACCCTAGGCACGTGTTCATGACAAAGGACATGAAAAGGCTTGCCTGGCGTCTCCCGCACAGAGATGGCGAGGACGAGGGTGACGACAGCGTGGCCATGGCAGACATCAAGGCCGTGGTGACGGGACACCGCACTGGTGTGTTCAAGCAGCATCGTGACGCAGGGATGGTCCTTCGCGAGTCTGCAGCACTGTCCATCGTCACACACCAGCAGACATCGCTCGACCTGGAGCTCGACACAACCGAAGAGAGGGACTACTGGGCACAGATCCTGTCGAAGGTCGCCACTGAAATGAAGCCTGGCGGCATCATCAACGCAGTCATCGCAAGCGGCGTCGTTCAGGTATTCTATTTGCTTCGCTTCGCACTGTTCATATAACTAACAACAACAGGTCACCGACAACAGCCCCCCTGACCAGCGCTCCTCTGCGGACGAGCCGTATGACCGCAAGCAGGTCCACCTCCGTGTCGTGGGGTGACCTCGACTATAGAATAACCCCCCCTTCCCCCCCGCCCTATGTTAGAAAACTTACACCCCGTAGTCTTTGTTTTTCTTCTTTTTGTTTTCGGTATTTGCACGATGCATGCTGTCCAGGTAGCAACATGTCGAAGGTGCTGCTGGATGTGTATAAATCGTTTTGTGCGTTCGGTGGTGGGAAACGTGCCACCAGCGAGATGGGAATGGATAATGTGAAGTTCATGAAGCTCTGCAAGGAGTGCGGCCTGCTAGACGGGGAATTCTTCACGCCGACGGACGCGGACCTGCTGTTCCAGAAGGCAAAGCCGCTGAGGGGGAGGAAGATCACATGGCCTGTGTTCGTAGATATGTTCTACGAGATAGCGAGGCGGAGGGGGGTGTCTCCTGACGAGCTGCAGGTCATCGCAATGCGATCGGGCGGCAGGCCGCGACGCACCTACTCAAAATCCATGCGCAAGGAGGTCCCAGGCAGCTACGTGGAACCCCTAAGAGGCGACGATCTGCCCACAACCATCGGGAGGGTCTTGCCTTGGGAATCACCAAACTGGACTTACCAGCCACACATGCCGATAGCTCACCAGGGGTGGAAACCAGGAGGGACGGCGTCAGCAACATACAAAGACCCGAAAGATGTCCCATTCACTCTTCCAGGCGGCAGTATCATAAGAGGGAGGAGCGGGTATTCAGGAGGGGGTGCTAGAAGCCGTAGTGGGAGCGCACGAAGGCGGACCAATTCGGTTCAGATGCAACAACAACAACAACAGCAGCAGCAGCAGCAATCTGTGCATAGAAAGCCTCTCCTCTCGCCCCCTACAGCCCGCGTTCCTGCTCAACAGCGTACTTCCTCCACCGACTCCGTCACCCGATGCCTTACTCGTGTGGGTTCTCTGCATTCGCCTCTTCGAGGGGGGCACCTCCCACGTGAGATCGGTCGCGTGCTTCCTTGGGAGTCCCCCAACTGGCAAGCCCTTCCTCAGCGCACAGAGTACCTCTCGTCGCGTGTGCCGATGCATGTGGCTTGAAAGGTTTAAAAAAGGAATATGGAACGAAGTAGAAGAAGAAAATAAAAATTGTTATTAGATAAATACTAGATATTCCCCCCTTCCCCTTCCCCCGATGTATTTACTTATTCTCCCCACCCTTCTTTGAAAGAGAAATACGGTAATTTAAAAATACGGTAGCGCGAGAAAAATTAAAAGTGAAGTAGAGGAGGGGGGATAAAGGAAAGAGAAATAGAAAACAAGAGGGAGGATTTAAAAAAAGAAAAAGTGCTGTCTCTCCCCTTCGAAAAAAATCCCGACGAGGGTTTTTTTTTGGAGGAAGGGGGGAGTAACACCTCCCATCCAAAGGTGTACCGGCCTTTGGGTAAATCAGCCTAAGTAATTCTCGCTCCTTTTTTTTTTTTATTGTTCTCTTTCCCTCGTCCCCTCCTTTCTTTTCCTTTTTATTTTCTTCCTTTCTCTTGAATGTTATTGACCCCCCTTCCTCTCCCCTTCCCCCCCTTTTTTTAAATATCCTGTAGCCCCCTGGAAGAAAAAAAAATCCGGAAGGGGTTGTTGTTACGTTACGAGAACAGGAGAAAAAAGAAGAAAAAAAAACCTTTTTTTTTAATTTTCCTCCTTTTCTTTTTCTTGTGTTCCCCCCCCCCCCCCCCCCCCCTACTTCTAACACATTCTCCCATAGAGGTTGGGGGATGAAATGAGCGTGACAAACTACGGTGGGCGGAAGGAGAAATGGCCGATAGACAAGCTGCCAGCATGCGTATTGGATTACATAGCAGGATTTTTGTGCTGCGAAGGCGAAGTAGGTGACAGAAGGCTTCACCCACTAGTTGTTTTCGGGAGCGTGTGCAGAACGTGGGCAGGAGTCTGCAGCACTGACCTATGGGTGGCAGTCTGGACTGAAACACACACCGTCCTCATTGAAGACGCATGTGGGCGGTTTGTAAAGTCCCTCTACGGTGAGAGGCTCAACTCTGTACAACGTGAAAAGGGCGCAAGGAGTTTCAAGAAACAGTTAAAGACAGCCGGTCCTGCAGAATGCCTCGAACTGGGCCTTCTTCCACGATGCGCTCCCACATGGTGCACAGCACCGCGGCAGTACCAACAGGTTCTGTTCAAAGCACTTCAATTCTGTTGTTTTCAAGTGACATCCGCTCGTGTTGAGCTGCAATGCACACGGGGCTCCATCCCCGTCATCGAGTCCTGCGCCGTTCTCTTCTCGCTGATCCATATCACATGGGGAGGGTATCTGTTCCTCTCAGCGCCTTCACAGCAATTTCGAATATTGATACGGCCTATGTATTGCATTACAGTGACGTGGGCTTTCTACCTAGGTGCCTATGCAGTCTACAGAGTAAAGTTGGCAGCCATCCATAACATTCCCGAAGAAGCTGCACAATTATGGGACTTGAAGAAAAGCCGGCGAATGAAGGTAAAGAAAGGTTTCGCGTGGGGCTTACGGTACTTGAAGTCCGATTCACACACGAAGCATGCGGTGGCGTGGCTTGTCTGTCTTGTGCTGTCGGTTACTTTCTGGCATGCAGAGGCTGAGGGGTATTTCAAGGAACCATTGACGCTTACAAGACTGCTGTGCTTGGTGTTTGCTCCACCCACATTCACTGCCACTCTAGTCGCTGGGCAGCGATCTGGGCGGAAAATCGGCCTCCTTGCTGGTACCATGGTTGTTGCCATACTGTGCCTCATCGTGGCGGCACCTTCACTTCTCTTTATTGGGCTGGGATCGTGGGCATTGACCTGTTTGTTCAAATTGCATAGGGGTTTTTACCATCCTCCTAGGATGGCGTCCCCTTTGGTCTCCTTCTCACGGAAGATGGGTCAGGTGGTGCTTTTGAATATCGTGATGCTTTCTGTGTTCTGGTTTGTGGCGTTCGACTGCTTCATCCCCATGCTTGTCTTCGCCATCGCTTCACTTGCAGTGTGGGTATGTTCGAGAAGTGACAAAAAAAAAAAAAAAAAAAAAATCCCAGGTTGGTACATCTGTTGTGATTCCCCTCATGCATAGGTGCCAGTCCTTGCGGGTGCCTTTGCCCATAGCTTATGTCATGACGCAGGTTATTGTTGCTGCAATGGGTTACGCTGGTGCCCCCGTACTAGGTGAAAGCTGTGAGGGGGAGCTCTAAGAGAGAGGGGGAAGAAAAAGAAGGGGGGGGGGGGGGGGGGGGATAGACCTCCTTTAGTCTGATATTATACAAACAGTACAGTGTGTTCTTTTTTTTTTTGTTGTACCAATTGGGATCTGATTTTGAACATACCTCCTGCAAAACAAAAAGTTTATTGGGGGGGTCATATTAGCCTTAGGTAAAAACGTCGGTAAAGTCTTTTTTTTTCAGTTTTGCCAAAAAAAAAAAAAAAAAAAAAATTCTGTGTGTTTTCGACCAGACAATCGGGTTCACAGCCAAGAAAATAGGTTTTCGCGTGATATTCTGGCCACTTTTTGGCGCTTTATTGTGACCAGAAAGCTCTTTAAAAAATTGCCCGCATGTGGTTCCGGGTGGGCCGACTTTTGCCCCTATGCCCTATGGTTTTAAGAAAATTTCAATTTTTTTTTCCATACGCCCTAACAAATGCCAAGAGCCGTGTATACCCCCCCCATCTAAAAGGGAATCATCCCCATATTCGCCACCAGAAGCTTTTTCTTGTTAGTACTTCGGCTGCATGCGGGCAAAAAAGTCTTTTTTTCGATTTTGTCGTTTAAGGGCAACACCTGAGAAAGAATCTGTTAGACACATTCTTTGGAAAAAGTGACTTTATCGACCATATGACCCTCTAGGGCTATGTTGGCAAGAAACGGGGAAACAGTTTCCGCTTCCTCATTTCAAAAAAAAGCTTGGAAACGCGCTTCCTTGCCAACATAGCCCTAGGAGGGGGTAAAAAAAATTGAATTCAAGAATTGTTTTTATTTTCTCCATTTTTGGTGGGGATACCAAGAAAAAAAAAAAAGAAAAAAAAATGTAATCAAGTAGACAGTCTTGTGCAAGGCGCCACAACACTGGCCTCCTTTATCTCTTATATATTTCCCTTTCTTTTTTTGAGGTGGTGGGGATAACATGGAAATATAAGAAGTACATCAGATGTGTTGTTCGCTGTTGACCTCCTCGTCGGTCATCACCGGTAGCGCCCGAGTGGAAGAACGTATCGCAGATGCTCAGGGTGACGAACAGGCAGCAAACTGCACGAGCGCAGAATCTTGGTTACCCGGGACGCCCCGGCTAGGGTTGAGCACACCGCATGCATTAAGGACACGACGCGGAACGCAGAAGAAGCTACTGCTCGGCCGAGGAGCGCCCCCTGTAATCAAGTAGGTATTTCGTGCTTCGTTGCACGCTTAACGCCACCTAGTGTTGCAATCAAAGCCTCATTTTTTTTCCTGTCCTTTAAAGGGGGAGGGGGGTGAACCTTTCTGTACCATAACGTGCCACCACCACGTTCATGAAAATCTTTTTTTTTATTATTAAGGAACAGCAAGACCTTTGGCCGGGTCAAGGTGAAAACCAACCTCCCCTTAAGCTAATGATCACTTAGTTTTCCTGGATGAAAGGAAGCACAAAAAAAAAACCCCCCCTCCTCATGTGATTTTTTTCGTTTGGCAAGAACGAGTCTGTGGCATGTCGTCTGGCAACATGTTTCGGGTTATAAGACTTCTAGGTTGTGTCCCCGTTCTTTTTTTTTTTTTTTTTTTTTTTTTTTTTTTTTTTTTTACTTGAACTTGAAGAGAGGAGATAGAAAGATTTATAAAAAAAAACAAAAAAATAAAAAAGGAAAAAAAAAAGAAAAAAAAAAAAGAAAAAAAAAACCATAAGTACAACCTGCTCTCTAAACAGACACCTGTCGCCTTCAAGATGTATATGCGCTGTCTAAAAGCGTGAACTAAATGGCAGCTGTTTCTTCTTCTTTTCTTTCATTCCCACCCAAGCATACACAAATCTTAAAAAAAAGGGGGTAAGGGGCTTGGGAAGGGGGGGGGCATTCCGATGAACACCACCACCCCTGCGGAGCGGAGGGCTTCTGGTTTCCGACGGGAAAACGACAGCTTAAGATGTGAATTGAGCATGAAAGACATCAAGTTAGAAGAGGCTGAGGTGCTAGTGCGAAAACTCGGGGTGAGGTTGGTCCAAGCAGAGGACCTGCTTGTGGAGAAGGACGACACGATAGACGTGCTAAGGGAGGACAACGAGACCCTGCGGGCAGACCTTTACAGCACCAAATTGCAGCAGCAACAGTACGAAGTAGAACTAGGAGAATACAGAGACATGGCATCAACACGGAAAACCAGACACGCCCACACAGACAACAACAACGACGGTGAAGACAAGAACGAGCAAGAACCATTATGTTCATGCACTGTACAATAGCAACCTATGTGGGAGGAGGGGTTTTTTTTTTTTTTTTATTTCACTCTTCGTAATATGGGATAGCTATTTCGCCGTGGTATTTTTTAAGGGGAAGTAAAGCACTTATTCCCACTTTTAAGGGCTGGAATGGCCTCAGATGGCCAAAAATAGTCAAAATGCCCCCCTCCCCCTCCCACCCCAAAAAGATTTTTTAAGGGGTTGGGTACATGCGAGACCCATTTTTTTTCACTCTGAAAGCGCCATTATTTAGCTCCAAAATCTCATACTTTAACTAGTTAAATAAATAATGAGGCCCCTTAGTGGGTGAAGAGAGTGAAATAAAAAAAGGGGGGGGGACTTAAAAAAAAAACATTTACACACACATATTCCCCTCCACCAGTCCTTTTTTTTTCTTCCCCCCCCCCACGAATGCCAACTGAAAAAAAAAATCACAAAAAAGAGGAGGGTTAAACAAAGGGGCCTCGTGTCCCTTTTGTCCCCCCCACTCCACCCCACCTTCAAAAGAAAAAAAAAATGGAGTCCACTGAAGGCCGGTCTGCTGGGAAAGCAGTTACCGGTGGCAGACTTCGGATTGGGCAGATCTTGGGGGGTAACGACAACGGGAAATCGTCGATACCGAGTAGGTTTGAAACAATCCTCTTCACGGGCGCGAGGGAGAGGAACGCCTTCGGGAGGCGGACGCACCGTTTTGACACTGCAGAAGACGACCTTCCTGGCCCGGGGAGCTACGGGAAAAACAGAACGTTAGTGAAAACAACACCAAGCATGAGCAAGCGGGGAACAGGCGCGTTCGCATCAGGGAGCAGAATAGCTGCGAACCAACCCAGAGCACTGTTTCTAACCCCGGGTCCCGGTAGTTACCCGGAACAGCCTCTCACGGCAGCTGAGAAACTCCCTTCCGCTGCCTTTGCCAAGCCAGTCCCTAGACGTGCCATCACCGCCATGACATCTGCATCCCAAATATACCCTGGACCTGGGGAGTACCAAATCGATAAAAAATCATCAGCACCAATGTTGCCATCTGCTATTTTCGATTCCCGTACAAAACGACACCCCGATCCAAGAGGGGACGGCCCCGGGCCTGGGGAGTATCTAACGATTGTCACCGAAGACAAGAAGGATGGGGTGTCATCAGCCGTCTTCAAATCGAGCATCAAACGGGAAAGCAAGATGAAGGACCCGTCGTTGGGTGAGCTTGCAAAGACGCTCCCGCAGCCGCCGCACGCAGGGCCACAAGGGTTCGTCGGGAAGGTTAGAGACGCAGTCCCATCGTCGCCATCGCCTGTAGCTAGCATGCAACAAGCCCTACAAGACGCCCCGCAGAACGATATCTCTGACAAGGTAAACCTCGGGAGGTCAAAGGCACCTCCTTCTTCTATGTTTGCGACCACCCTCTTGGACCGATTCGGGAAGCCTGTTATCAGATACGTGCCAGAATCCGTCGAGCCTCCAGGCCCTGGGCAGTACCAGGTTGCCCCCCCTAACAGGCGACTTCTGATATCCTCTAGCTGGGCAATGAGCTCCACCTCTCGGTTCAATCCTCCTGTGAAGGACCCTTACAAACCTCCAGGTGTGTGGGCGAAAAAAAGAAGGGGGGACAAAAAAAATTTTTTTAATACTTATAGGCCCTGCATTCTACACCCCTGTGGATCGGCAGGTACGATCTTTTCATTTAAACAATAAAGGGAAATGGGTCTGAAACAAAAGAAAACAAAAAAAAAAAGAAGGGAGTTGTGGGAGCGAAAAGAAGAAGAAAAAAAAAAAGAGAAGAAAAAAAAGGGGGGGGAGGAATGATGAATTTTGTTGATTAGCCCCCCTCCCCCCCCCCCCCCCCTCCCTTCTGCTCCCTTCCGATACCCTGTAGTTAGTCCTTCTCCATTGATATTCATGTTCTTCTTTTGGGAAGGGGACGAGAGAGGGGAAAAAAAAAAGAAAAAAAGAAAAAAAAAGCAGGACAAAAAAGAAAATGCGTGAAAAAACACGAGAGCGACGAGAATGGAATCTCAAACTAAGGGATATTGCGGTAAGCACACTCTCGGCAGACGAACCCAGCTACAAGCGTACAACAAACAAGAAGCGCACAGGACCCATACAGCGGCAGGCCATAAAAACAATTTACGGAACGAAACCGACCTTCCCAGTACACCTGAGCCCGGTAAGTGGAAATGGCCAAAAACAAGTCTGGTCGGTCATACCTCAAGGGGGCGAATGGGGGTCAATACCAATGTACCTTTCCAAGCAGCACCCTTTGCGGCGGCTAAGGAAACACTGGGACGAACACGCTGCTCGGAGTAAGGAGCGTGCCACGCATATGGGCTTCATGGCGCGCAACGTAACTCTTGAAATGGAGGTGGAAGAGAAACGCATTGCGCTCCAAGAGCAGATCGAAGCGTGGTACGCTGACGAACTCGATATGCTGCAAAAAAGACAGCACTCCACCAATTGCGCTTCTAAACCCGTAGTTAAGTTTAAACCCAGGCCCCCTCGTGTGGCGCGTGAACCACTTAAAAGTACTGTGTCAAAGAACACCTGCCAGCTCCTCAGGATCCCTTGCATACTGCGCCAGTCTGGAACTTGCGCTGCCTCGAATAGTGCAGTGCTTGCTATTCTGTGCGTATCGGTTCGCAACGAAAACCCCCCAGAATATATCCGCTACGCACAGCCCATACCGCCTTCGCTTAAGGCAGACACTTGCATAGCACGACGCTTTGTCAGTGAAGCTTTAGGCCGCGCTGTCTTTTGTGTCGATCACCGCAATAACAACAGCCTGTGGGACATGGTGGAAATGAGCGAAGAACACGGAGACGTTGGATATGAAGCGGACATCAGCACGTTGAACAAAACAACTAAAGAGAACGGAGATGAAGAGGAAGAAGAGGAAGGGGAAGAAGAGGAAGGGGAAGAAGAGGAAGAAGAAGAAGAAGAAGAGGAAGAGGAAGAGGGAGAAGCAGAATCAACATACTCGAGTATCGTGCCGAGCGACAGACTGGAAGGTGTGCTCTCCTCGATATCAGGGGAGTTCCCTGCGTTCCCCCAAACGGAAACCATTGGTAAGCCGACCGTGATCATTGATACGAAGCACATCCTGAACGATGATGGTGAAATGGTGGAGGAGGTCGTGGTCCGCGAGCAGTACCCTTTGAGCGCGCTGCCCCTGGTGAAGGTATCGGAAAACAGTTCGCAGTGTCTGGGTGACACCAGTGAGGAACTCGCCACCAGCTTGGGGACAATGCAGGTGGAAAGGTCCATCCTCAGCATGTCATCATCGCTCGATAGTGAGCCGAATGTGTGTGGTACATGAGGCTGTCGAACAGAGAAAGAACTACTCAGAGACACTTCTGTTGATCACACTGTTTCCACAGCTGTGAGCCAGTTGGCAGTGCAATGAGTTTTTTTTTTTTTTTTTGGCCGAATTACGTGGGCTGGGAGCATCGGGGAAGGTGATGGACAGGCTGCTGGGGCCGGTGCTGAGGTGGCTGAGTGGCTTGCTGTGGGGTGACGCCCCTGGACGGCACACGACGGTAACGACGCTGGAGCTTGCCCTCGACTTCGAGCGGGAGATGGAGCTGCCGCTAGACGACGGCGGGGAAGTGGGCAAGGTGGAGGACCTGGGCGTCAAGGCAAGGAGGCTGAGGTATGTGCTGAGACGTGTCCAGGACCTGTACCACGCTGATGGCGCGTTCCCAGCAGCGCGAGTGGATCGCGTCAACTCCCTGCGCTGTATAGGAGGACCGACCACACACGGGTATGACAGGAGGCCAGTACTCCCGGAGCGAACCATGAGCAGCATCGAAGGCTTGCGTGACACGTACCTGTCGCAGACCCCGCTGCCCCGCAGTTTTACCACCGCAGTAGGAACCCGCCAGAGCCCCCAGAACGGGGACAACGGAGACTAAGGACAGCGCTGCCGGTGAGCGCAAAAACGCATACCTTAAAAGAATAGTTTTTTTTTTTTAATGCTCCAGAAGGGGAGTATTAACAGATAGACCCCCCCCTCCCATAGGGCGGCCCTCTAGCGGGGCTTGTCCTGTACTTTGAGTTTTTTTTTTTTTTTTTTTTTTTTTTTTTTTTTTTTTTTTTTTTTTGATATAACTCGAGCCGGGTTTTCAAGGGTGGGAGTGAAAATAATATTTTACATTATGTCACTCCCAGCTTTATTTTCACTCCCGGTTTACCTTGAAATTAGGCCCAGGAGTGAAATAATGTTCGAGCGTGAAATAATGTAACATTATTCCACTCCTGGGCCTAATTTCACCTATTTCACCTATTTTTACAATGGGAAGGAAGCCGAAGGCAATGGGCAAAAAGGCGAAGGGTACAAAGGCGTCGAAGATCATGAACGCCAGCTTGCCAGCACTTACGAAGCAGAGTGGCACCGCTTTTGCTCTTTTCACAACTTCAGAACAACAAGATCGAAAAGCCCGACGGAAGACGAGTTGGTATTGTATTTCCAAGATATGAAGGACAATTTGGGCAAGTTACAGCAAGATCAACGCCATCATCCAACGAAACTTCGGTAAAAAAAATGCAGAGCTTTCCCAGGGTTGCACTTCTTTTGAAGCGCTTTGAAGAAGGCCATGAGGTGAAAAAAGCTTCGGTGTTTAGTCAGGAACAAATGAAAGAGTATCTGGCAATGAAATTCAGCGATTCCTACAACATAGTGTGTCAGGCATATGCAGCTTGCATGTTTGCAGGACAAAAGAGTCGCACAAACTGAAATTTAG
This sequence comes from Diplonema japonicum, assembly GCA_964019335.1. NCBI lineage: Eukaryota > Euglenozoa > Diplonemea > Diplonemida > Diplonemidae > Diplonema > Diplonema japonicum. Next base: position 151,231 of record OZ025685.1, read on the forward strand.
CGACGACACCTTGTAACCCAAAAAAATCCCACTTTTCACCTGTTGTAACCCTGTAACCTCCCACCCTTTCAAACCCGGCTCTTGTTAAATAAAACAACGTATTAGTGAAAATAAGAGCATTATTCCACTTGTGGTGGCAGGTTTAACTCGTAGCTTTTTACTTCACTCGCTGCGCTCGTGAAGTAAACGGAATATAAGTTCACGAGCGAAGCGAGCTACTCGTTAAACCCCCTGCCACCACGCGTGAAATAATGCTATCTTATTTTCACTTAATAAATAGCTATAAAATACGTTAACCATTAAAGGACACGATGCGCTTGATTTCCGGTGATCGAAAAAAAGATTTTTGTATACATTTTTTTATGCAAGTGGCTTTTTTTTTTTTTTTTTTTTTTTTTTTTTTTTTTTAAAGTACCACGCTACCCGTGCCCTTGCACAGAATTAACCAGGTTCTGCGATTTATTTTTCCATCGCAATAATGAACTTCCAAAAAAAAACCCCCCCCTCAAAATCAGTCGAAACGTATCTAGCCCCAGTGGGTCTCTCTTCTTGCCAGCCTGGAAACAACCGTCAGGCAAGCACCCGTTTTGCAATGGAGACCCACTGTCCCAAAAAACGGATGCAACGAGACAATGCAACCCACAAAATGCGTGTTCTGGTTGTTAGCCACTTCGTTTCCTATCATAGTGAATTTTTTTTTCCCAAAAAAAAACCCCCCCCCGTCCGCTTAATGGTTTTAAAAAAAGGAAATATACAAATATCCGCATGGTGCGCAGAAAACAAAAATAAGAGCACCGAAGCTAGTTTTTATTATCACCCCCCCTTTTTTTTGTGGACTAACCATTGCATTTTTTTTTTCCCCCCGATGGTTCTAGTAATAGAAGATTGCCCTTCCCGATGTTTAGCATAGCTGTGTCAGCAAAAGGAATCTTTAACCATCTACCAACGAGCGTCTTTATAGAGACGATTTGAAAAAAAATCTTTTGCGCAAAGGGCTTTCAATGCAATACAGCCCGGACACTTCTCGCATCTGGGGTCCTGCGCGGAAAATATGAAAAATATAAACTAAATGCTGCCCTAACTTTGCAAGAAAATGAAAAAATAAAAAAAAACGCCAGCCCAAATTTACCCTTAAAAATCACTTCAAAAAAGGGCACCCAGAGGCCGGAAGAGGACATTATGAGTGATGGTAGCACTGATGGCTCATCCCTATTATGCAATTTTGATACGAACAGTGATTCTGATTCGAATTCGACCGATTCCGAGTCACAGCAGGGTGATTGGACGGCAAAGCCGGAGCAGTTGGAAGGCATCCGGTTTCGTGAAGATCGGAATCCTTGTGGACCCTGTTTTGACATCAGAGGCTCAACGCCATTCCATATATTCTCCCAAATGCTCGTCCCAAACGTTATTCGGGTCATAACTTCGAACAATGTGGCAAATGCGGCTAAAAAAGGTGTTTCCCTGGATCTCGATGCTGCTTCTCTGCATACCTTCCTAGGTGCCCTTTTGTCGATGGACTTGGATATCAAGCCAGATTATTCTGACTACTGGCGCACTGGCTCCACGCCTCTCAACCACACCCTGGGTCGCCACCGTCATGTCAAGAGACCGCTTTTTGACTATTCTGGGAAATCTGTGTTTCCACAGCGAAACAAACAAGCGTGCTGACTTCTACCTATCGCGAAGGCTCCCGGAGATCACGGATGCCCCAAAGAAGCGAGGCCGCAAGCCCAAGGACGCGCACCCTGTGGGGACACCCAGTTCCACCAGCACGTGAGCATCCTTTGCACCACAACGTGGCATGACATCAAGCCTGTGCGCTTTCTGTCGACGTTGGATGTTCTGGTGAAGTCAAATTTGGCGTGTCGGCCAAAAGAGAATGAAAGCCGGAGGCCCCCAGAAAGGACATCTCTCAAGTGCATATTTACAACACCGCAATGGGCGGAACCGACGCTGGGTGACGCTGTGACAAAACGCCATAAACGCACCCTTATGACTTCGAAGTGGCCCCTGAAAGTATTTTCGTACTTGTTAGATAAATCTCTGGCAAATGCCCGGCTTGTTTGGAAAGAAGCGTTGCCCCCCAACACCCTGAGTATGAACGACAGTGGATTCACGCCTTTCAAAGAGGCAGTCATCGAAGGGCTACTAGGGAGGCTGCCCAAACAACAGCTAAAGTCAACTACAGAGCAGGCTGCCCCAATACCATGCCCCGAAACACAGAACGAGTGCCCTGAGGCCCCAATGCGACGCGACAGTACCTTCTGGGACCATTTCCCCGCAACGTGCGGTGCAAGCATTGCAAGTCGAAAAGACCCCTATTTCAGTGTTCAGCCTGCTTGGTACAACTTTGCGTGACTCCGGGCTTCAAAGACTACCACCTTGCCGGGGATACCCCCCAGAAACCCCTCTCGGGGTCAAAAAAGAAGTCCCCCAGCCCTGGGGCACATACGAACCGCGTCAAGAAGGCCTTAAATAGCTTTTTATAGAATTTTACAGTCGATTTTTTTTGACTTGTTTTTTGTACCCCCTCTCGAGCACTTCGGGAACGATATTTTTGACAATGTTGTGGGGGTGGGCCCTGCTGTGGGCACCCTCTCTCTAGAATTAGGACATCTGGAGGCATTTCCGGGGGCATATAGCCCCAGCGTTGCGCTAGAATAGTTTTTTTTGAAGTTTTGAAAATTTACCCCCCCTGGTGGGCAAAAATGGTCCGTTGGTAGATGGTTAAGTTAAAAAAAAAAAAAAATACTAATGGTTCCGAAGGTTTTTTTTTTTTTTTTTTTTTTTTTTTTTTTTTTTTTTTTTTTTTTTTTTTTTTTTTTTTTTTTTTTTTGTTGTTTCCCGTCACTCATGTTCTTTTTTTTGTTTAACCCCGCACGTTTTTGGGCACTTACGAGCAATTATTTTTGCGTTTTTAAAAAGCCCCCCCCCCACGATTTTATTTTTTAATGTCATATATGACATATGTGGGCTTAATGGTTTTTTTAAAAAAACTTGTGCCGAACAAAGACTTTAGTAATTTTTTTCCCTTCCTCTATGCCCCCCCCCCTTTTTTTCTGAATCGCCCCCTTTTTTTGTTACACAATTATTTATCTCTCAAGGTTTACTTAATGCAAAGTTGTGCAGAGTAAAAAGCTTTGTTTCTCGTGCTGACAACAAAAGGCATTTAGTCATTTAAAAAAAAAACTACCCCTTCCCCCCCCCCCCCCCCCCGTTTCCGTTTCCTTATTTTTCTGATACACAAGGATACTTAACTAAAAGAAAATAACTTGCCTACCATACCTGCACCTATTAAGGACCTCGGAAAGACATAAAAACTATTTTGCCCATCATGATCTTCAAACATCACCATTCTGTTAGCATACGTTGGGTGACACAAAACACAACTTCGGCAGGGGGGGAGATGGGGGGGGATTCTCATTGTATCTGTTCCATACGGTTTTTTTCTTGTTATTCTTTTTTATTATTATTCGCATAAGGGCCTCACAAGTCCCCCCCTCCCCCTTTTTTTTTTCCAGCCTTCTTCTCCTCTCCTCTTTTCTCTTTCTCCCTGTTTCAAAAAAAAAAAATCATTTTGTAGTAGCTGGGCTTAACAAAACAAGAATAACACACAAAACAAAGAATAAAGGATATAAAAAAAATAAAAAAAAAACGGGGGGGAGGAGAAGATGGCAGATGGGTCCACCCCTCCCCCGCCGCCGGATCTGCCTGATACAGTTCCAACATTTGCGGCAGATGCAGCAGACGGGAGCAGCAACAAGGGGGAGGCAGCGGGGGATGAAGGGCAGCAAAAGAAGAAAAGCAAGGATATCCAACAAGTCGGGCTGTCGGTCTACATACGAAAAAAAATAAAACAAGAGGACAAGGAAGGCAAGGCAAAAACAAAAACCTTTTGGATCCTAGAGGGGAAGGCCTACGACGACAAGGAGTTCGTGTGGGAAGAACGCAGAGCAAAGGAAGGACACATACAGTACCGCAGCGCAGCGACTGGAAAGTCGACAAGAACCCTTCCCGACGTAGGACCCACCAAGAGCGCATTAGGCGGCGACGGCTCTGCATCGCTAAGCCCTAAGAGGCTTAAACGCGATCCAACCGATGGCTGGGATGCTGACAAAAAGGCAGCCATCCAAAGCTACATCAAAAAAAAACTGTCAAAACCCACCAAAGAAGACCTCATCACACCTGAAGTTCAGAAGATTCTCGTGAAGAACGTGGCCGACAAACACATGGCGGAAAACCCACCCTTCACAGGCGACAGTCTCCCTGCTGACATCGAAAAGACCCTCTCGGAGGAAGCCAAGACTGCCCTCAACACATGGCTCAGCGAGAAGAACGAGGCCACTGAGAAACTCCGCGCGGCAGTCGACTACACCGATTTAAATTTCATCGACCAGACCCCTCTCGACGACGAGGCAGTGCTCCCGGACAAACCCAACAGGGAGCCCCCCGCCCCTCTCTCTCCCTTCGTCCCGAGGGCCAACTACCTCCGCGACCCCTACTACTACATGCGCCTTGATTTCCCCAACCCAAGACGGGGCAAGCTAGAGGAAGACCTCGAAGCAAGGCTCTTCTTCAACCCAAGCCTCGGTGAAGTAAAGGTGATGGGCGCGATAAACGGATGGCTTTGCCACCCTTCAGACCCGAAGCAAAATCAGCAAACCATCATCGCTGTGATACGAGACTGGGTCGGGGCATGCTGCCTTGCTTATATCCAACCCCCTGGACCCGTGTCTGCTGACTACTCGATCACCGCCATCCACCCTCTATGCGAGCACCTCGACATGGGGAAGCTGTTAGGGAAGCAAGCTGGGTCGGACAGCCTGCGGGGGATCACCGTCGTGGACGATCAACGGCATGTGCTTGGCTTCAAGAACCAGGACGACCATAAATACCTCGATCTGCTGCTGAAGCTGGCGATGTGTTCAATGTACGCGCAAGGGTCTGATGATGGGAGAGTGGTGGCTATGAGGGCAAGGAGTGTGGAGTTTGCCTGGAACCACACACAACCAATAGCAGAGGAAACTGCTATTGGGAAGCTAAACATGCTGATGACTGCCACTGAAGAGGAGCTCTCCACTGGAGGTGACTCAACCAGGCAAGTCGACACCCTTGTCCATGACATCAGGATGTACATGCTTGGAGCAGAGAACAGGGACGAAGTGCTCAGGAAGTGGGTTGCGAGCGTGCAGCGTAACCGCGACCCCAGCACGAGTCTCATCCTGCGCCAGTTGAGGATCGTTGAGGAAGCGATCCGCTATCCTTCTCCCACAAACGACCCGTTTCTTCATGAAGGAGTGCTCCAAAGGTTGTCACAGTTACAGTTGCAGCTCTCTCGTGCTGACACCCAAGAGAGCATTCCATGGAACCTCCACCCAGCAAGGCTCACCTCTCTTTGGAAGACAATGGTGCCGCACGTGCAGGAATTCAAGTCGCGAGAAGCCGTTCCAGACGTACCTTTCGAAACGTGTTTCGAGCCTGCACCCAGCAGCGAAGCAGCCTTTATTCAAAAGGCCAACATCGAGCAGCGAAGGTTCAACTACTCCCAGGACCAACTCCCCCCAGGGGTGTACCTGTCGGCGTTGGTGTACTGCGGCGACGAGATTCTCAGCGACGCGCACCACAACCTACCTTGCGAGCTGGTCAAAGAGCAGTACAGCAGCATGGTGGCAAAGGAGCTTCACAGGGACTCTGATGATTTCAAATGGATCCTACAACACGGCAGCGATCCCGAGTGGGCGGATGACATACAAACATACTCTCAGGTGTACGATAACAGCGGAACAATGCGGTTCAGGGCACTATTTGTGGAGGCGGCGAAGAGGTTGCAGGCGCAGCTGGGCAGGCAGGACCTGGGGTTCATCTTCGACAACGTCATCCTGCAGAAGGAGGTACAGTGCATACAAATAGTTACCGTGCTGCGGCTTACGGAAAAGAATGATGTTCCGATCCACAGCCCCACGCACGTAGGGTGGGGGTGGAGACCTGCTGCTGACGTGGAGTACACGACCTACCTCAAGAGCTTCAAGATTCGCGCCTCGACAAGAGTCGCGTTTATGCATGACGGCTACAACAACTGCCAGCGGTGGATACACGCTGCCATCAAGTACCGCGAGGCCATGGACAACGCGCTGCAGCCCGGGCTTTATTTAGCATACTTCGGAGTCTGTCCGTCGTCGTCAGGCTTCCGCATGATGGTGTCGGAGACGCATCGCTTCCTGCTGCCGTTGGCCAAAGTCCAAACCGAGTTCCCCACCCTCGAGGAATGGCGGTGGGTTCAGTGCGTCAATGAGAAAAAACGCCGTGTCGGGTCTTTCGAGTGGCACACTGTCTCAACCACGATAAAGGCTACCTCAGAAGGACCGGAGCTGCCTACCTTCCGGCACCGATTCCTTCGCGCGGTGTTCGAGATGCAGGAAACAGTAGGCAAGGACGTCCAACACATATTCGACATGGAAGTCATCAGCTTTGACGAAATGGGAAAGATCAAAGTGATCGCAGTCGGCGAGAGGTTCTTGGACGAGCCCCCTAAGCACACACCTCCTCTGGGGACAACTGCTTGTTGTTTCAAGAATTTCGAGATGGTCGAGGCAACGTACTTCGAGCAGTACTGGCAGCGGGCGTGGAAGCTGTTTTCAAACGCGAGAAGCTCCGCCGATGCCATGCAACTCCGCATCTGCCAACCCTTCGCAACAGACGAGGCACTCAGACTCGAACACGAGGGTGCCTTGTCACACCTCGCAGAAGTGGAATCAATGTTCTTACCCCTGAGGTGGATGTGGCATCTTTGGCTGTGGGTCACAAGCGGCTACAGGTCCGTGGTGGAGGAACACGAAGGATCCATCGACAAGAGCATTGTGCGGGGGATCGAGGAGAGTGTGGAAATCGCCGTCTCGAACTGCGCAACGCAACAAGACATCAACTACCTGACGATGAAGTCCATCGCGATGGACATGAGCAGGGACCCTTCTTGGGACACGCTGTACACAAAGCTACGGGAGGTACAGAGGACAATGAAAAACGGGTACGCGCAGAGGGTGCAGCAACTGCCGGGCAAGAACGAGCAGATGTCAGGTGACCGGACGTGGGATGAGCTATACTCGGATGAAGGGTCTGATGACGACGTGAACAGAGAACCGACAGTCTACAACATGGAGTGCACGTTGGAAGAACTGATTGAGCGTGATGGGGCAGATGGGGGGGGTGCGCCGAACACCTATTTCGACATGAAGGGCGTCGTTGAGGACATAGTCGACCTGGCCCTCGTGGAGGCGGTGGACGCGAATAACATCCGTGTTGCTGGACAGGCTTTGTCAGACATGATCACCATCATCGAGTGGCTAGACAGCATGGTGAACGACGCTGTCGTCCTCACCTTGAAGGAACAAGCAGTGGACGTCACCTACGAGGAGAATAAGTCCTTCAAGAAGGTGTGGTACGACATCTTCAACGACGGAGATGCTGCCGAAGACGCCATAGAACCTATTTCCTCAGATGAAGAGGATGACGAGGCAGGTGTGTACCAACAAGGCAGTGCCTACATTGTGAACACCCCCGAAGAGGGTGTGAGGGTCTGCATGGCCAAGGCCATGAACTCTGTATCCCAATGTGAGGAGCTGCTGAAGGTGATCGCCTCGGCTCAGGAAGTAGCGGAGCTTACAGACAGCATTTCCGACTACGACACTGCGGTTGCCAAGCAGGTTTCCATCATCAAGAACAGCCTTGGTCCTGGTGCTGGTGCTGCTGCAAGCGTAAACGCGCCTACCCCTACTGCCCTAGCAGGGAACCAATCCATAGCATCCCTCACCACCCCCGCCCGCCAGTCGGTTGCGATACCGCACAAGGACGCATCTATCCTCGCGACACCAAACCCCAGCCACAGCACGCGCCCGCTTCGATACGATACTCCTACAGACCACGGTGCCACCCCTGCAGCTGAGACGGAGTTTCCTGTTACGCTGCCCGCGGCGGAGCTCGTGATGGTGTCGAGCGATTACCAGGAGTTCCCCTTGAAGAGCGTGGATGTCAGCAGATGTGTTGCGCTGCAGAATGCGAAAGGGAGCATCAGGTTCCCGGCGGTCCACTCGTCGCAGCTTGCGGTGGTGGCGCAGTTCATGAGGCTGCAGGATGAACAGCTGGCCGGGTTTTTGAGGACCTTCGACAGCGTCTTGGCAGAGCAACAGTTGGACCCGAATGAGATGTTGGGATTAGGCGTGCAACTGAAGGCACCATTATTGGTGGCACGGGTCGCTGGCATGGTGTATGGGACACCGCTTGCAGGAGGGCCCGACTCAGCAGGGTTCGCATATAATACAGATTCAGCGAAACAACTGTGGAACGCGACAGAAGTAACATTCATGCCTTTTGGGATACACGACTGGCTGAGGTGGTCTGAGCTGTCGGGAGGGTCAGTAGAACCGACATTGGATGTGTGCTGGTGGGGGAGATATCACAAAGAGACGGCATCTTCACAGGGGTCCTTGCCGTATGTGGAGCATGAGGGTTCATGGAAGCAGATGTATGCAGAGTCGCGTGTGAAGGCGTTCTTGTCTCGTGGCCTTCAAGCCATCCCAAGCGAGGAAATCGCACTGTGGAATGGAGCCTTTGGTGCCCTCGTGGAATACATATCTTTCAAAGACTGCAACATCGGTGATGATGAAATGGAAGTCTTCACCACGTGCTGCTCCAACGTGAAGTCCTTGGATATCTCTCTCACCAGCTGCTCCGATCTCTCGGTAGGCTACATCACCACCCGCTGCCCTTCACTCATAGATGTGAACGCGGACGGGGCGAATGTATGTAGAAAAAAGAAGAAGAAGAAAAAAATGAACTTAAAACCACAGATGACACCTGGTGCCGTCCAACGTCTCTTAGCCTTCGCCAGTTCCAACAGTGCTTCTGTAAGGTAGGCTGTTTCTCTTTGGGGGGGGGGGGGGGGGGGGGGTTTCTTCCTCCCGAGACTAGAATAGAACCTTCTTTTTTTCAGGCGTCCTGCCACATACCGCAGGTACCCTTAAATGTCTCTTTTTTTTTTTTTTTTTTCTTTTTTTTTCTCCCTTAGATTTATTATGGTAAGATTTTCTTTTTCCCCCCTCTCCCCTTTGCGCTCTCCCCTTATTATCCCATGTTAGATTTATTGTGGTTCTGCAACTCACCCCGCACCCCCCTTTTTTTTCATATCAGCCAAACAAAAAAATCTTTTTTTCCAGTGGGCCGCTTGTATGGCGGGGTTAAAATGCGCGAACTGCGACGCCACACAAGAAGAAGAAGCAGACAGGTGGCATTATTGTGTGGAGTGTAAAAAAACACTGTGTTTTGCGTGCGTGGGGACCGCACACCTCTTGGGGTCGAGAAGGAGCGGGCATGCCTTGGAGAGGGTGGTGAAGAGCGGTGCTGTAGGACACATGATCTACAGCATTATAGGTGTCGTGCTGGTCTTGTTCTTTGCATTCAACACAGCATCACTGGAAAGCGAATACATACAAACACAGCACTGCCCTGTCGTTGCACGCCTTCGCAAGGCCACCATGTATGATGCCTTGGCACACTACCACCTGAAGCATCGCTGGGCGATTGCTTGCGATGGTGAGGACAGCCTGTGGCGTTTCTACACCGATGCATGGTACCGAACGGTAGTTACTCACAATGACTCTTGGTACCTTCTCATCTTGCAGACGAAGGCTGCTGTTGTTGGGTGTGGGTTCCTTCTCCTTGCTTCGCCTGTCATGTACTTGGGTTTCGGTGTTGTTGCGATGTTGGTTCACATTGCAGAGATGCAGCTCCTCCCTCTCCCCCCTGCCTTCGTTGAGAGGGTTTTTGAGTTCATGGCCATTGCCTTCCACACACCGCTTGACTCGCTTTTCGATTTTTTTAAAATCACACCCTTGGGCTCTTTGTACATGGGGCTTCACCTTGTGGGGCATAGTTCACATCTGCAACCTATTCCGCCTTGCACGTCGCCTGCACAAGGTTCTCATGATTGGTCCTATTATGTGAAGCGCCACACGCGGTATTACAGGTTCTTTTACAGCTCCTTCCGGTCGCACTTTGAGAAGCTTGTCCTTGTCAGCCTCTCCGTCACGTTCGTCTTCCGGTTCGTGTCGTTGTGGTGGGACTTGTCGCCTGTGTTCTCGCGGGCCATCGCCATTCTCAGTCTCGAACCTGTTTATGAAATGCACCTCGCGGACACTTCTGTCCACCCGGAGCCCATCCCCGTCATCCTCGAGGCTATCCTCAAAAATGTGCTGGACGATGCCATCAGCATACCCTCGCTGGTGTTCCTCACAACGGTGGGGTATATGTTGATTGGGCACACTTGGAAAAGAATGATGGAGTGAGGAACCGGAGAGTTAGAGATGGAAAATCGGACACATTGGTGTCCCCCTCTTTTTTTTTTTTTTTTTTTTTTTTTTTTTTTCTTTTCTTTTTGTTAAAAAGAACTTAAACACTTACCTAACCCACCCTTTTTTTTTGTCTTGCCCTTTGTTTGCCTGCCGCCTTCTAGAGTGAGCCACACAGACAAAGCCATAAAAAGAACAAAAGAAGAGGGGGGAAAACACACACACACACACACACACATACACGAAACGAAATGGTTGCGTCCCGTGATGCCCTGTTGCTGTGCTTGGTGTCGATTGTTGGTGTTGGTGCGAACACAGCCACCACGACTATAACCTTGCCCACAGCAACGGAATCGACAACTGTGTCGCTGCCCACAGGGACTTCTTCGGAATCAATGTCAATGACACTTGACACCGGCACAGAGTCCATCACTTCCACACTGCCTACGGCCACCGAATCCACCTCCATAACGATGCCTACTCAAACACAGAGCACAACCATTACCCTTGCAACAGGCACCGCGTCCGGCACTGTCACAATACCTACAAAAACAGAGTCAACAACGGTTTCACTCGTCACCGGCACTGCGAGCATTACGTATACACTGCCCACGGGAACCGCCTCCACAACAATCACGTTGCCCACGGGGACAGAGACCTCGACCATTTCGCTGCCAACAGGGTCTGCTTCGTCCACTGTCACGATGCCCTCTGGAACGGTGTCAGGCACTGCAACACTGCCGACTGTAACTAGTAGTGTTAGTCTCACCCTTCCCACTGGAACGGCGTCGAGCACAGTTACTCTCCCTACTGGGACAGAAACGGTTTCACTCACGATGCCCACGAGTACCCTTACCACGACTTTAACGCTTTTTACCGCGACCTCCACGAGTACCATTACTCTGCCTACAAAAACAGAGTCAACAACGGTTTCACTCGTCACCGGCACTGCGAGTACTACGTACACACTGCCCACGGGAACCGCCTCCACAACAATCACGTTGCCCACGGGGACGCTTACCACGACTTTAACGCTTCCTACCGTGACCTCTACCAGTACCATCACGCTGCCAACGATGACGATCAGTCAAACGTTTTCGCTGCCCACAAGGACAGACTCGAGGACCATGTCACTCCGAACCAGTACAGAGTCCGTTTCAATTTCTGTCGGAACCAGGACCCAGACGACCACCGTTACCCTACCCACAGATACTCTATCGACCACGTACTCTCTTGAAACAAGGACTTCGTCCGCTTCCCTCCCGACTGAGACTGACACATACACCCATGACCAGGCACTCCCCACGTGGGTCCCTTTCTGGTACTATCAGGGACCGTTCCCGACAGATATTATCAATGTGTGGCCGACAGAGGTAGTTATGACAGACAAAACGCAGTTCGCTTTCACTGGATATAAAGCGGATGAGGGTTTGCCTGTAGTGTTCCTCCGTCAACCAGAGGCAGGGGCGAGGAACTACAACATCTGTGCAGAACTGGTATGAATGGAAAGAAGTATAAATAGAGCTAACACAACACAGCTTCCCAACACGGACTGGGCGGTGGAAAGCATGAACAAGCTGGGTGTGACGAACCACCTGACGGAGACCTTGAACAACGGGACGCAGACATTCCACGTGTCCATTAACTATTACCAAAGGGAAGACCTTGTTGTGGACACAACGACACTGGAGAGCACGCAGGTGGGGTCATGGAAGACGACGGAGCCTGTCCCGTACTACGTGTGCGTGCGCCCTGACGACAACGGGTGGAATGCCCTCACAACACAGGTGTGGGTGAAGCAAGAGAACTCGACAGAAGCTTACTACGGTTACCAGTCATGCGAGCAACTGATGGCGGCTCACACAGAGTTCTGCGGGTGTTACTTCTCAGTGGGGAGCTACACAAATGACGACAACAAGCCAGCACTGGCGTCCGCGCGGACCACAGGGTGGGTGAACATCGACAGCACGTACCCCACAAACCTGCTGCTTGATATCGATGTGAAGTCGCGGTACAGGTCAGGCTGCTGTGCCTCCTTGTCGATGGAGAACTCCGCCCTCACCAAGGACTACCCCTTTGAATCTGTCGCTTCCAGTACCGGAGGCTACCTCTTTCGTTCCTGGGGGACCTGCGCCACCAGCGACCAGAGCTATAAGGCGAGTATTGTGTATTAAGAAACCGAAAAATATATAAAAGAAGAAATGGAAATACTGTAAAATGAAAAGTGCCGAACTGACAAGTGTCTGAGTTCCCCCCCCTTCGAAGCAGGACCATTTTCTGCCCTGGAATTCTTCATGTCGGAAGTTTTCCCGCCCGGACATTTGTCAGCCCCCCCGGCACCTTTTCGTTACAGTATGCGACACCGCCGTTTTTCCAAGCGGCATTAAATTTGTTATTCGGCGCAAGTTGTCAAAGAAAAAAGTGTGTTTCTTCGTTCCATCCATCACAGCTTCATGAGGCCCTGACAACTGCCGAAAGTGTCCATATCGCAGAGGAGATGCGGCTGTGGTCTGTAGTGCTAGTCGGCGTGGCCCTTGTAGACAAAGGGTTGTGGGGCAGTGCCACGAAAACAACGACGATCACCCTGGGGACGAGGACAGAGACAGTCACTGTGACGCTGCCTACGGGAACTGTTTCTGTGTCTCTGCCGACGTTGAGCCCCAGCGGCACAATACCCACTGGGACAGACACTTTTTCTCTTTCATTGCCCACACTTACTGAAACGCTGTCAGTGTCTGAGAGCGCCAGCACCACTGGTTCCTTCTCCGCGACTTTGCCGTCAGGCACCGCGTCGCTTACTGAGACATTCTCCCTTACCCCCTCAGAGACGATAACTGAGTCCATAACCATCACGCTTCCCACGGGCACTGCGACAGTCAGTCTCACGGAGTCCGAATCGCTCTCATGGAGCGCTACCTTTTCCCTTCCTACAGAGTCTGCGACGGTGTCGCTGACAGCCACCGCTTCCCCGACAGAAACAGTAACCATTTCCTTGCCCACATCAACAGAGACTATCAGCTTGTCCATGAGTCTTACAAACACAATAACGGACACTGGGACGTTTACAGCGACCCTCCCCACCGTCACAAGCACGGTTACTTCCACAGATACGTCTACTCTCTCGCTTCCCACGAGCACCATAACGCTGACGGGGACGGATACTTACTCGCTGACAGAGACTTTTAGTTTGTCGGCGACCTTCACGCTTCCCACGTTGACAGGTTCTGAGAGTCTCACGCTCACGGAGACGGCCACGCAGAGCGAGACGCTCACTATGACAATCAGCATCTCCTTGCCCACAGCGTCGTCTAGTCTTTCGTTGACAGAAAGTCTTACCCACACCATGTCACTATCGCTCTCTTCTACCTTCACGCTGCCCACGGAGACAGGATCTATTAGTCTGACCCTTACCGAGAGCTTAACAGCAACATACACGCTTCCAACTGCGAGTGAGTCGAGCACTATCACACTGTCGTTGCCCACACGATCTGAATCCATCACCCTCACACAGACCGAGACGATCAGTCTGTCCCTTCCTACAGGGACCCTCACACTGACGCATACTTTCTCGCTACCTACCGCTACTGAAACCCTCTCTCTCTCAGAGACTCTCTCTGTTTCTCTGTCGCTGCCTACAGCTACGGAGTCACATTCTCTGTCCTCCACCTACTCGCTCACGCTGACCTTCACCATGACCCTCACTGTCCCAACTGCAACCGTCACGCTCACACTCCCCACTGCAACAGACACCCTCACATTATTTCAATCCCTCCCCTTGTGGTCTCCATACTGGTATTATGAGGAGCCTTATGCGTCAGATGTGTTTGGTGTCTCCCCCACAGAAGTGGTCATGTCAGACGAGACTGCCTTCTCCTTCACCGGATATAGGGCCAAGGCTGGCATACCAGTGGTGTTCCTCCGTCAACCGGAGGCAGGGGCGAGGAACTACAACATCTGTGCAGAACTGGTATGGGTGGAAGGACATGGGCTAAAACTCATTCTTTTTTTTTTAACAGCTTCCCAACACGGACTGGGCGGTGGAAAGCATGAACAAGCTGGGTGTGACGAACCACCTGACGGAGACCTTGAACAACGGGACGCAGACATTCCACGTGTCCATTAACTATTACCAAAGGGAAGACCTTGTTGTGGACACAACGACACTGGAGAGCACGCAGGTGGGGTCATGGAAGACGACGGAGCCTGTCCCGTACTACGTGTGCGTGCGCCCTGACGACAACGGGTGGAATGCCCTCACAACACAGGTGTGGGTGAAGCAAGAGAACTCGACAGAAGCTTACTACGGTTACCAGTCATGCGAGCAACTGATGGCGGCTCACACAGAGTTCTGCGGGTGTTACTTCTCAGTGGGGAGCTACACAAATGACGACAACAAGCCAGCACTGGCGTCCGCGCGGACCACAGGGTGGGTGAACATCGACAGCACGTACCCCACAAACCTGCTGCTTGATATCGATGTGAAGTCGCGGTACAGGTCAGGCTGCTGTGCCTCCTTGTCGATGGAGAACTCCGCCCTCACCAAGGACTACCCCTTTGAATCTGTCGCTTCCAGTACCGGAGGCTACCTCTTTCGTTCCTGGGGGACCTGCGCCACCAGCGACCAGAGCTATAAGGCGAGTATTGTGTATTAAGAAACCGTAAGTTAACTTGGGATGCAAGCAAACCCGTTTTTTCCAAGATGCGCTTGTCTGTCATTTTGTTATAAATTTCGTCTTTTTTTTTTTTTCGGGCGCGCTCTTGAACATCGCACTACCGGGCCACACACACGACCCTCTTGCTGCCTTTGCCTACAAGACGGCGGGCACCGTCCTGAGGCTAGCGGAAAATCGAAGAATACGAAAGCGTGCAAGAAAGATCCGGAAGAAGTACACGAAGAATATGAGGTCCGCTGGTCCCATAGGAACACTCCTGCGTCTTCTGGAACCAGCCAAGCTCGGATGGCCTTGGGCCAGGGCCCTCTTGGGCGTGCATAAAGCTGCCAGAGGGCGAGTGACGAAAGCGATCAGAAGGAACGCAGTTGCCAAAGGCAGACCCTCCTTTATTGGTGTCGGCCGCGCAATTGACGAAGTCCGCACTAACGAGGTGTGGAAGAGTGCCAGGTCCGTGCAAGAGGAACGACTTGGCTTGAGGATGATCACGGGTGCCATGTTCCGCAGCTACCCGATCGTCGAACCAGAGGTACAATGTATTGGGTGTGAGGCGCTCTTCACCACGCAAGACGAGTACACCATACACACGTTCTGGAAATGCAAGGCACACGAAGAGGTACGCGGTGCACCTGAGTTCGCCCCTGCAATGCATGCATACAGGCAAGAGGGGATCACACGCTGCCTTGCACTACACGGCATCATCCCTCTGGAATGTAAGACGGAACGGCCAGAGGTAATACAACAGATGCTGCTTGCGATCATCAGGAGAGTGAGCGCGAAGCAGGAAACGAAGAAGGCCGCGGTAGAAAGGTTCCCTTGGAACAGACCGCTGGTTGGAAGAGGGTGCTCGGTGCCAAGCCTGGATTGGTACAAGAACAACGGACTGAAACACTTCCAAGGGGATACGATTGTCCCAGAAGTGCTCAAATGGCTTCGCATGCTGCAGTGGAGCCCACATGGTTCAGTCTCAAGGATAGAGCTCGCACTCGACTTTGAGGCCACGACCAAACAGCTCATCTTGGAAGATACGGCTGACGTACGTAAGCGTGCAAACCGGCTAGCTAAAGTTCTGACAAAACTGTCAGAGGTGGCCGAAAAGAAAGCACGACCCCCTCCTATCCCCGGGAAACCTTTCTTGACATCCTCCCTCCGATCCATTGGTGCAAACAAACGGATCCGAGGGTATACCTGCAGACCCACATTCGCATCGTACGACAAGGTGCGCTTCATCCTCGAACAGCGACTCGCAACCGGTTCACCGGGGAGAGACGACTGGAGCGACAAGTTCGTGCCGACCTACCTCGAACCTACCCGAAGTATCCCCACCCCATCTGCCGATAAAAATGCAGCGACGCAGAAGGGTAACAACACAAGATAGACCCCCCACCACGCTGCACACTTAACGCCAAATAGTGTTGCAACCAAAGCCCCATTTTTTTTTTTTTTTTTTTTTTCTTGTTCCCTTCTACTTTCATAACTTCATTCCCTCCAGGCATCAGGGTCGACAAATAAAAGGATAAATTAAAAAAGAGACCTTAATGCGAGATGAAGCTGACTAGCATTTTGTTCACGCTGCTGCTGCTCGGTGGGTGTGAGGGGATTTATTTCGAGGTGTGCAACTCAAGAAAAAAAAAGAAGAAGAAAAAAAAAAAAAAAACAGATACGACATGCCCAAAGGGAATGCTTTTTGTTGGAAATGCCTGCCAAGGTGACGGCAGTGCAAGGAAAGTGGGATGTGTTTGCAAACGGAGCGACGGTGAGCCTAGAGGCTACGGTATGAGAAGAAGGGAGAAAAAAAAAAGAAGGGAAAACCAACATACACGGTAACCAAATAACTTTTTTCCACCGTCGCCTTAAACCTCCAACTTTTTCTCCACCATCCACGGTAACCTACAACTTTTTTTCCACTTTTTACTGTAACCACCAACAATTTCCCTTATGCAACCACTAACTTTTTTTCCACCGTCCACGGTAACCTCCGACATTTTTACTCCTCATTGGGGTTTGGTACGAAATGTAGCGAGGGGGGCAAAACATGATGTCATAGCAAAAGAAAAGGAAAAAAGACCTTTTAAGAGAAATGGGTGACTACCCTTAAGGCTGGGACTACAACCGGGACAGCACTTCAAGGAGTGATTGCGGTTGTGGCGCAGCTGTTGAGCAATGAGGGTTCTTACAAGTTGCTGCATTTATTTTCCCTTTCTCTCTCACTTCGCTTCCTCTTTGCTGGCCTATCTGTAACTTCGTGACAACAGGGGGCTTGAGGTCATCCTTGGCATATTCACAGGCAGGGGGGCGAGGGGTGGAGAAGTACATCAGACGCAAGATACCTCGGCTTTGACTTTAAATCGTCTTTGGAAATCGCCCTTGCCAACTTCCAGGAGAAATTCTTGGTGTCTTTTTCGAGCCCTGGCTGTGCCTACACGTTTTTCCCAAGTGCACACACACCTCCACCGTGGACGTTGAAAAAAAAGTTGTGGGTTTCCGTGGATGGTGGAAAAAAAGTTTTGGGTTACCGTGGACGGTGGAAAAAAAGTTCTTACTTACATGGTTTGGTGGAAATAAAAAAATAGGTTACTGTGGAGAGTGGAAAATTTTTACAAAAAACCATTTGAGTGGAAAAAAAGTTGTAGGTTACCGTAAACAGTGGTGGAAATTCTGCTTACAGACTTGAGTGGAAAAAAGTTATTTGGTTACCGTACGTTGTTTTTCTCAAAAAAGAAAGAAAGAAAACAGAACACGAGACGCGATGTGGTTTACACGACACAAGTGGTGGAAATGAGAAATAGTTTCACCTTTCAAAGCACAGGAGATATGGGGTCCTACAACATCTGTTGGAGAAGTGAAAACCGAGAGAGGAACGCTGTCACTAAGATAAAATTTGAACTGCATGTTGCGCATGCGAGCAACGACAGACTGAAGAAAGCAAAGGCCACCCCGAAACAGAGCGGTGCCGTGAAGGACGAAGCTCCTACTGCAGACGAGCTCGAAGATTTTCATTTCGAGATGGAACACGCGGAGGGCTTGGTGTGAACAAAAACAAAAAAAAAAAAAAAAAAAAAAAAAAAAAAAAACATCAAAAAACCTTTCTACAGATGGAAGACATCCTGGCCGCCAGTGCCGACTTCCGTGGACGCCAAGAGCTCTTCAAGCAAACCGCACAAGATATCGACTCGAACGTCTGGTGGTTCGGAGTGATCCAGGTCGCCCTCATGATTGCCCTCACCCTCTACCAACTGCGAGCGATGAAAACCTTCTTATATTCCAAAAAGGTCGTTTGATGCAGGACTCAAAACGAAGAAGGAAAGAAGAAGGGGGAGAAGAAAAAAAAAAGTGAAAAGTAGAGACCAATCTTCTTTCGCTTCCTACCCCGAGAATAAAAACCCATGACGGAACACAAAAAAAAAATAAAATAAAAAAAGGTGGGAAAAGGGGAAGGAAAGAAGAAATAAAAATGCTTCGTGCGTTAACGATGCAAAGGAGATGGTGCAGCACCCTGAAAGTGATGAATTCCTACAACATGCACGGGGGGAAAGTGACGAAGTACAAGCATAAATCAAAGAGTACAGCAACGGACATGAGCTTCAGCGTGTTCGTTCCGAGCAGTGTGGTAGATGGTGGGTCGGCTGGTGTGGTGTACTACCTTTCCGGACTGACGTGCACGGACGACAACTTCACAACAAAGGCAGGTGCCCAAGCACACGCTGAGGAACACAACGTCATCCTGGTAGCCCCCGACACGTCCCCCAGAGGTGCTGGCGTTCCCAACGAAGACGCCAGTTGGGATTTTGGCACAGGTGCGGGTTTCTATGTAGACGCCACAAAGAAGCCCTTCAACACGAACTACAACATGTACAGTTATGTGACATGTGAACTCCCCGACCTCATAGAAAAGAAGATTCCTGGTGTCATGCCTGGCTTGCGCTCTATCATGGGCCACTCCATGGGTGGGCATGGTGCTCTTGTTGCAGCATTTAAGAACCCTGACATGTACGCTAGTGTGTCAGCTTTCTCGCCTATCTGCAACCCGACCACCACACCCTGGGGGAGAAAAGCCTTTAACGGCTACCTCAAAGGTGGTGTGAAGGAGGGCAAGACCTATGACGCCACTGAACTGATGCTGAAAAACGGTCCCTTCCCCTCGCTCCCAGAGGTTCTCGTCGATGTTGGGACGAACGACGAGTTCCTTGCGAAGGAGCTGAAGATCAACGCCTTGGAAGCCGCTTGCAAGAAAAAGAAGCAGAAACTGACCGTGAACCGGAGGAAGGGCTACGACCACTCTTACTACTTCATCTCCAGCTTCATGGAAAACCACGTCGCGTTCCACGCACAGAACATGAAGGAGAAAGCGACACAACCGAAGCCTTTGAAGTGCAAGGCTGCAGTGGCATACGCCCCGAACAAACCTCTAGAAATAGTAGAGGTCACAGTGGACCCCCCAAAATCTGGCGAGGTTCGTGTAAAGGTAATGGCGAACGCTCTATGCCACACAGACATCTACACCCTCAACGGACAGGACCCTGAAGGGTTGTTCCCTTGCATCTTGGGACACGAGGCAGGGGCCATTGTTGAGTCCGTAGGGCCTAACGTGACATCTGTCAAACCGGGCGACCACGTGATCCCCTGCTACACACCAGAGTGTGGGAAGCCAGACTGCATTTTCTGCGCATCCCCGAAGACCAACCTGTGCCCCGCCATCAGGGCCACACAGGGGAAGGGCGTGATGCCCGATGGGACCTCGCGATTCAAGGACAGCAAAGGCAACACGCTGTACCACTTCATGGGATGCTCCACGTTCTCAGAGTACACGGTCCTTGCGGAGATCTCCTGTGCGAAGATCGACAAACGCATGGACTTTGAAAAAGCGTCGTTGTTCGGGTGTGGGATCGCAACAGGACTCGGTGCAGTGTGGAACACAACCAAAGCGGAACCAGGGAGCACCGTCGGTGTGTGGGGGCTGGGTGCCGTGGGGCTTTCTGTCATTCAGGCTGCGAAGAAGGCCGGGGCGAAGAAGATCTTTGCAATCGACGTCAACCCCAAGAAGTTTAAGATTGCAAAAGAGTTTGGCGCCACCGATTTTTTGAACCCGAAAAAGCTTAAAAGACCTGTCAATGAAGAAATCGTGAGCCTGACAAAATGGGGATTGGACTACACTTACGACTGCACGGGTTCGACTGCGGTGATGAGAACTGCTTTAGAATCATCGCACCGTGGGTGGGGGACTTCATGCGTAATTGGTGTTGCTGCTGCTGGACAAGAGCTTGCTACCCGCCCTTTCCAGCTTGTCACAGGCAGGCGTTGGGTAGGGACAGCATTTGGTGGCTGGAAGTCCCGTACTGACGTTCCCAAACTGGTTCAGTCGTCCCTCAATGGTGACCTCCCTGTGGGCAGGTATATCACACATCGCTTCAAGGGTGTTGAGAAGATCAATGCGGCCATCAAGAAGCTCAAGGGCGGTGACTGCCTTCGTGCCGTTGTCACTTATCACGATAAGTAGGGTTTGAAAACAAGAAAGGGGATGAACATTAACTCTCTCCTAGATTGAAAAGAAAAAAAAAAAAAAAATAGCTATTTATTAAATGAAAATCAGATAGCCTGATTTCACGCGTGGGGTCCCCTTTTTGACTCGTTTTTTTACTTCACTCGCTTCGCTCGTGAAGTGAAATCATGCTCTGATTTTATTCAATACTGCATTTTATTTAATGATGAGCTGCTCTCGAAAAGAATTTAGGTGCTAAGTGTGGCTTCGCTGCTGCCTGCTTGTAGCGGCGCAATGCGCGAGTCTTTACTGAACACGGTACTGGGTTTGGTATGATCAATTCGGCGAATCGATGTTGACGTTTATGTCAAACGTGATTCTGTACACTGTTGAAGAAGTGGGCTGTGTCGAAGGGGACAGGGCTGAAGGGGCGTGGGTTTGATCGAGTGGCAGGTGCAAAACCTCGTTGGAAGCATGTCTTCCATCACAGCTTTGGCCTCTTTCTCGAGGCTGATGCCCTTGGCTCGCTTCCCGGTCGCCTTCGGTTTTCTTCCCATTTTGCTAGAAATGACTGTGGGCATGAAATAAAGTACCTGATTTTCACGCCCAGCAAAATCAGCAACGTTTGGCTTAAAAACATGAGGAAAAAATCAGATACTTTATTTCACGCCCGTGAAATAAAGTGAAACCTGATTTATATCTTCCGGCCTAAATTCTTTGAGAGAGCTGCTCAGAATTAAATAAAACTCCTAATTATTTGAAGAAAACATTTTTGCGTACGCGTTTCTTTTCTTTTTTCTTGTCCCATTGGTTTTTGTTTTTTTTGACCCGTAGAGACTTTTTTTTTTTTTCTCATTTTAATCTGTCACTCTAATTAAAAACCAAGAGGCGAAGCGAAAGGAGGAACTTTTAATAAAAAGAAGAAGAAGAAGAGGAAAGCTGAAACGACTACTGCTTTGTACCAAAATGGGGAATGGAAAGTTATATGCTTTGTTTTTTATATAACTCGAGGTTTTCAAGGGTGGGAGTGAAATAATGTTCGAGCGTGAAATAATGTAACATTATTCCACTCCTGGGCCTAATTTCACCTATTTCACCTATTTTTACAATGGGAAGGAAGCCGAAGGCAATGGGCAAAAAGGCGAAGGGTACAAAGGCGTCGAAGATCATGAACGCCAGCTTGCCAGCACTTACGAAGCAGAGTGGCACCGCTTTTGCTCTTTTCACAACTTCAGAACAACAAGATCGAAAAGCCCGACGGAAGACGAGTTGGTATTGTATTTCCAAGATATGAAGGACAATTTGGGCAAGTTACAGCAAGATCAACGCCATCATCCAACGAAACTTCGGTAAAAAAAATGCAGAGCTTTCCCAGGGTTGCACTTCTTTTGAAGCGCTTTGAAGAAGGCCATGAGGTGAAAAAAGCTTCGGTGTTTAGTCAGGAACAAATGAAAGAGTATCTGGCAATGAAATTCAGCGATTCCTACAACATAGTGTGTCAGGCATATGCAGCTTGCATGTTTGCAGGACAAAAGAGTCGCACAAACTGAAATTTAGCGACGACACCTTGTAACCCAAAAAAATCCCACTTTTCACCTGTTGTAACCCTGTAACCTCCCACCCTTTCAAACCCGGCTCTTGTTAAATAAAACAACGTATTAGTGAAAATAAGAGCATTATTCCACTTGTGGTGGCAGGTTTAACTCGTAGCTTTTTACTTCACGAGCGCGGCGAGTGAAGTAAAAAGCTACGAGTTAAACCTGCCACCACAAGTGGAATAATGCTATCTTATTTTCACTTAATAAATAGCTATTGTTTTTGTTTTTTCTTAAACCCTTTTTTTCTCCTCCCTCCCTTAACAACCCCCCCGAATAAAACGATTACTGTAAAAACCGATAAAGTTCCAACGGAACAAAAAAAAAAAAAAAAAAAAAACACACACGATTCTGGGTGTTTGGGTCTTTCAAAAAAAAGATTTTATAACTATATGCAACTTGTGCCGAGCAAAAAACTTTCGCAGCTTTTTAAAAAACCTTTTTTGCTCGTGCGAACAACAAAGACATATAGTCATAAAGAATTATTTTTTCTTTCTTCTTTTCTTTTTATGCTCTTGTCAATATCTACCAGGGTGCTTGCACACTATGTATCGTTGCAGGTACTTGCTGTGCAAAGGGACACAAAATTTACCTGCTGTCAAAGACGACGGAAAGTCATTTTATGACACCTGGACAAAAGCTGTCACGGATGGGGCTTCGAGCGGAATAGACAGGATATCAAACGCTGTGAGCGATTCTGTGGGCTCGCTCCCAGAGTTCCCAAAGGAGACCCCGGACAAGATGCTGCGGAAGTGGGTTCGAAACAAGGTGCGGGTGTTTTTAACAAGGCTTGCACTGATGGGAACCTGTGCAGCAGGCGTGTTATTTCTCGTGAGCAATTACCCGAAGACGAATCTGGACATCGTTTGGCACTCTTCCGGTTCCAGAGAAGTTTTTGTTGAAAGAGAATCACCACCCTTCAAAGGGAGGGTGTTTAAAGAAATCGTTCAAAAGTATAGCTACGCGACTGGCAGCGAGATTTCAAAGGGCAAGAAACGTGGTTTCTTGTGTGTAGTCGGTCCTGATGGGTGTGGGAAAACTGCAGCCATACAGAATTCTCTGAACGGGGTTCTTTCTGTGAACTTGATCGTTCGTCATGGAAAGGAACCGAAGCTCGGTCCCGTCTTAGCCAATCTTTTTGGAGAAGATATCCCATCTCCGACACTGTTTCTGCAGAGGCTTAATAGATGGGCACGTGTGACGCCATTTCACAATGCCCCCATCACCCTTCATATCACGGTCAAACCCCTTCAGGTCACTCTAACCAACGGCGATGCGGATGGTATTGGCCAGACAGTGACTACCCTTGCAAGGAATCTCACCTACGACAACCCCACGTGTCCCGTTATCATAGAGACAGCAGATCAGCGTATTGCTTCTGCCGTCAATGCCTCTGCGAACGGACTATGCAAGATGCTTCACGTTCCCCCAATGCACAAGAAGGAGCAAGAGCAGGCTTTTGGAAAGCGTTTTGGATTTCCCTTATCTTCCGAGTACAGATTAAGCCGACCGTTCAATCACCTACTTTGGTTTGCTGATGGATATGATGATGACAAGAAATGAAAAAAATTGAAGAAAACTAGCCTCGAAAAAATAGGGCACGCCCGGGTTCGAACCAGGGACCAATCGGACTGCAGCCGAACGCTCTACCACTGAGCTACGTACCCATGTGGTTATTTGGGGGTCACGTTAGTCATACGTTGAATCTGTCAGTTACGACAATATTCACATAGGGCATTTTACGCCGAACGGCGATTGTCTGCGACCGTGGTCTAGTGGCATGATGGATCCCTCCCAAGGATTCGACCCGGGTTCGATTCCCGGCGGTCGCATTTTTTATTGAGCTTTCAGGAGCCCCAATTACTTTTTACATCTTTATTTACAGGACGAAAAGAGAAGAAAGAGAAAAAAAATGACAGAAGTTGTTCTAACCCCAAAGGATTATGTAGACCGGGCGATGAAGCTGCTGCACAACGATCCTTCAGACGATAAGGTGTCGCAACGGAAACGAGGGGTCTCATTCAGGGAGGAATATCGGATGATGAGAAACAGCAGAACGAGAACGAGAGCGCCATCTATGATACACGAGCCGACGAAGGACATGATTCCGCCGAAGAGGAAAGAGGTGGGGGACAAAATCACAGTGATCCTGGATCTTGACGAGACGTTGATCTACGCTAGAAACGGCCCGCTGTTTGCACGCCCACATTTGGACCTTCTCTTTGAGTTTTTGAAAGACCACTGCGAGACCGTGGTCTGGACGGCCGGTGTAAAGGCCTACGCACAATGTGTTATTAAGAACATAGATCCTTCTGGCGTGATTGAACATTGTATTTACAGACACAAACGGTGGTTCTCTGGAAAAGCGGGTTACCAAAAAGATTTAACGATGCTTGGCAGGGACATGGATAAGGTTCTAATTGTGGAGAACACTCCAGACTGTATTAGAGGAAACCCTGACAATGGTGTTCTGGTGAAGGACTACGAAGGCGAGACAAACGGCGGTGGGTGCGACTCTACGATACCCCGTCTGACGAAATTCATCGCAAAATTGGTGGAGTCGGGAGATACCGTTCCCGCGTTCTTGAAAAACACCGAGATGGTGAACCAGAACGCTATCCACACTACCGACGGGGGATACCTCGTCTACTCACTCAACTCCGAGAACAAGCAAGCCTACAGCAAGCCTATGTTGAATAGGGACCTCTTAGAAAATCCTGACGTCCTCCCCCATGATGCAGTCCCTCTCCACATTCCTCTGAGTCCCGGGGGCACTTACCACAATGACTGGATTAATAATGTTACGCTTTGAAGCTCCACACCCCCACTTTGATTACGTATTTTTTTTTCCGGGAACCTTGTGAATGAATTAATTTCCGAGTAGATCCTTTTCTTTTTTCTTTCTTTTGTTTGGGGGGGGGGGGGGGGGGGTGATTCACTTGACAATACCCTAAAGAAGTACAGAAATCAGTTATTACCAAAGAAAAAAAAAAGTCGAAAATTCTCTCTTTATTAGTTTGGGCGGTCTCCAAAAAAATAAGGGGAAAAACAAAAAAAACACCATTTTCGGTGATATTTGGTGGATGATCCCCAGGCCCAAAAAAAACCGGTTGGTACGTGAATTTCATCACTTTTCTTGGGTATTAAGTTAGTTGCCCCCCCCCCCCCCCCCCCCCCCCCCCCGTTTTTCTTTATTATTATTATGCTGTACCAACTCGTATAGTAGATCCCGACCAAATCGTGTCCTTTGACCTCTCTTTTTTTTTCTTCTTTTTTTGTCTTGGGATAAATTTAATAATGGTCCACGGTAGTTTTTTTCCCCCCTCTTTTTTTTCCTTTTCTTTAAAGACCTGTTGGCAATTCTTTGGGGTGTTGGTGCCCACAAACGCAAAATAATAATAAGAAGAAGAAAAGAGAGAAAAGCCCTTGCGAACATCTTTACTGGTCTTATTAGTGTCTCAGTTTTTTTTTCTTTTATTTTTCTTTTTGTCAAAGCACTTACTTCTCTCCTTTTTATTTATTTTCCCCCCCCTCCTTTTTGTCAATAATTTCTCTCCCTCCCCCCTGTTTTTTTTTTTTTTCTTCTTCTTCTCGTCCCCTTTCACCCAAAACACTGCGCAATATTAATAAAAAGTGATTTCCAGTAGCAAAAAAAAAAAAAAAAAAAAAAAAAAAAAAAAAACCTAATTGCGATATATCTTCATGAAGCCTATTCGGGAGAGAGCGAAGGAACCACTTTTTAATAATGTCACAGCTGTAAAAAAAGAATGGGGGGGGGGGGGGGGGGGGGGAGTAGTGAAAAGGGTTTTTTTCAATTTCGCTAGTGCAGAGTACCCTCTGAATTTTTTTTTGAAAAACTTAGAATTTGACATGTAGCCCCCTAGGGCCATGTTGGCAAGAAACGGGGAAATGTTTCCGTTTCCGTATCCGTTTCCTTATTTTTACAGATACATGAGGAAACGGCCCCAAAATAAGGAAACGTTTCTGTTTCAAAAAGAAAGCTTGGAAACGCGTTTCCTTGCCAACATAGCCCTAGGGGGGAGGGGGGGAGAGAAACAAGCCCCCTTCCTGTTTAGACACCTCTCTGCAAGAATAAAGAATTTCTACAAGAAGAGGAGGCGAAGGTTTCTAAAGAAGAAAAAAAAAAAAGAAAACCACGAAATGTTCAAGGGGGGGGGGGGGGGGGGGGCGTTTGGTTCTAAGGAAGAAAATAAAGAAGAAGATAATGCTCAACCGGCGGTGAGTAAGTAGTTATCCCCTAAAGGCCCGCGCGGACGTTTTTGTCCTTATTTCAAAATTTGCTTTTTCAGTACTTTTTTTGAACACGGCCCCTGGACTTCAAAATATGGCATTGTTGCGCGGTTTGTTTTGTTTTGGTACATTTTGCGTTAAAAATTTTGTTTTAATTGAAACCGGCAGGGTTGGCTTAAAATGAAAACAGATGGCCAAAATAGCAGCGAAAACGTGAGTCTCCCCCGACTGGTCAGATAAAGAAGAAAAAGACGATGAGGCGGTCAAAGAGGGGCCGGAAACGGTGCTTGGGTGGGAGAAATACTCCCAAAGGCCCGAAACGTATCATTTCCGTGAAAAGGTGGGCTTTGGACACCTCTAGGTGAAGCGGCCAATGAGGAGGGTGTTTTTAATCTTTTTTTTGACACACGCGGAGTGTTATCCCGACAACAATAAAAGTCATGGCACCACGAAAAAACAACTCGGTGGGCATCAAGGTAATCGCTACATGCGACTCATAAACCGGTTACCTGGCGAATTTCAACATTTTCAGCAAGTCCACAACACAGGACCTAGTCATGCGTACTGTCGACTCCTAAGGGTTTGCTGTCGACCCCTGACCGGCAAGACCAGCTCCAGGGGACTGGAGTTCGGCATATGAAAACCCGGAAGTGGACCATGGTCGTTTTATTGGGTCCTGGAAAGCTGTGTTGCCAACTCCTCCATAATCTGGAAGAAGAGCAGGGAATGTGGCAAAAATTATGGCTTCCCGAGCTTCAAAGAAGAACTTGTTGGCAAGCTTCTCACCCATGCCCCAAAAACCGATAGCACACACCCCTGACAACACCGTCACCGACCCCCAAGCGCAAACACGCTAGCAATGAGGATTCCCTCACTCAGAAATACCCAAAACGTCTCGATTTGACCTTAAATCACACCTCCGAGACCATGATGAACGGAACGAAGGTGAGGAGGGTGCTCTGTGCTGTTCCTGGGTGCTGGAGGTGCAAACGTGGTGCCCCTGTTGCAAAACCCCCTTATGCAAAACGTGTTTTTTACCCTTGCATGCTACCCCAGCTGGAAAAAAAACTCACAAGTTGCTTTTTTTCATCCCGCAGCCCCAAAAAGTCTCCAGACTGACCTCAATCCTAGAGTTCAGGGCACCAAATAGGGCTGAATGCTGCCCTTTTTAGCCCAGCCATAACTCCACAGACCCCCACGACAAGACCCCCCAAAATCGGACATAAAAAGTACCCCCTCAACCCCCCTCTTACACACATAGTTAAGTGTTCTCATCTGAATCTGGCACCTGGAATTGAAAATTTTAGTACCGTTTAACCTTTCCTTGCACCTTCCTATGGTTGCATGCTGCCCTTTTTTTGAGTATTTAAAGCAACAACAAAAATGGGGGGGTACCGTAGATAGGCTCCGGGCCTTTAGGGGTTAAATGTATTCTTCAAAAAAAAAAAAAAAAAAGAAGAAGAAGAAGAAGAAAAGAAGAAAAAAGTTGTTTAAGTCACTGTGCAGCTGCTTTTCGCTGCTGTTATCGTCACAAAATAAACCTTTGGTTGCGCTTTTTTTAAATATTTTTTTCTCCGCTTTTATTTTTTCTTTTTTCCTTTTTTTTATTAGGTACGTGAACACTCCTTTTTTTTTTTTTTTTTTTTTTTTTTTTTTTTTTTTTTTTTTTTTTACTCGTTACCGAAATTTATCAAATTTCTTTTGTCGAAGTACCAAGAAGGGGGAAAAAAAAGGAGGGGGAACGAGAAGAAAAAAACCAATTGTTAGCAGTGCAATGCAATGAGTAAATTTTATTAGGTAAAATAACTAACTCGTGTGCACAACCTAGCTTTTTTTTTTTTATATTATTTTATCTGATAGTTCAGAAATTTTTTCACTCCTAAACCCCCCCCTATAATCTGATTACCCCCCTCTCATAATTTGATAATCCGGGCTATAATTTGATAGCTCAATTATGGGCAAGACTTAGGTGTTAATAGCCCGTGGCTGCCAAATAAAAGGGGGGAAAGTGACTTAAAACATCTGAGCTCAAGATCATCAAAAAAAAAAAAAAAAAAAAAAAAAAAAAAAAAAAAAAAAAAAAAAAAAAAAAAAAACATCAAATGCCGAAAACAAAGAAGGAAGAGAGTCTTCTACCCGAAATAAGCAAAGCACAGTACCTGAAAACATGGGCTGACTTTTGTGAGGAAAAGACGTAGAACCGACTGAGGATGAGGTTCTCGCTGCTTTCGTCTTCAGGGGCCCTTGTTCTTCAGCACGCTTGCAAAAAAGTTTGACACGGTCCCATTCCCAACCTTCTGGTTGCATTTTCCTTAAAAAACAGCCCTTATCTGGGAGTACTTGGTCCAAAGAGAGGGAGGGGCAGCACCATTTTCCTTCAGCTTCCTAAGATGACAATGTTACAAGGTCAATAGGGTTGTCTGGGGGACCAAAAATGTGTAGGGTCGCCGCACTTCCGCCTGAATCAGCTGAAAATAGGCCGTTTTTCATAATTTGATTGACAGTTGATAGCCCATAATTTGGTTTTGGGTTTTTGGCCCACTTTCTCGGTCACTCGGAGTGACTCAATTTCTGAACTATCAGATAAAATTACTTACTTTGCGCCAAAATATGGCCATCCCATTTACTCTTGAACCGTTTTTTTTTTTTGACCTCGGGCCCTGCAGGCCCTCGGCCAAAAAACCCACGATTCTCGAGTAAATTATGGCCATAATTTGTTGCAAATAAATAGCTAATTTTCCCTGACATTCATATCTCAAGTGTTTTGAGCACAAAAGTGAAGAATTCTAAAAAAAAAAAAAAATAAATAAAAGAGGTCCACTGCAGAACATTGTCCCTCCGAACACCTTGCAAAGGTCGGTTCTTTTTTCTTCTTTTTTTTCTCTTTTTTTTCCTTTCTTCAAAGGAGATATGAGTTGTAATAGAGGGAAGTCAAAAATACAGTAAAAATGGGGGGGGTAGGGGAGGGTGTGGTAGAAAGCAAAAAAAAAAAAGAAAAAGAAAACAAAGAAGAATTTCACCCCGTTGAATAGTTTACAACAAAATGAGCAACAGAAAAGAAGAAGAATGAAAAAAAAAAAGAAAGAGAAAGAAAAAGAAGAAGAGAAAAAAAAAAAAGAAACACAATCTATCTATTGCCCAACAGCAACAACAGCAAAAAAAAAAAGAAGAAGAAAAAAAAAGAAACTTTGGCCACAATAAATTCACACGCGAGAACTCGTTTTTGTTCGTTCTTTTTTTTTTTTTTTTTTCTTGCAAGAAAACGAGTCTTTAACTTGTCTAAAAAGGGGGACCGGCAACGTGTTTATGGGTTATAAACTTCTCCAGGTTTTCTACCCCCCTGACAGTGTACAAGTAAGAATAAAATTTTGAACTGGTGGGTGCACGAAGAGCTTTACAAGAGCTCGTTTTTTTTTTTTTTTTTTTTTTTTTTTTTTTTTTTTTCTGTACTTTATTGGTCGCTCCCCGTGGCTGATAAAGTTTCAAAGGAAGTTAACGGGGTCTCTTTACTTCCCCTTTCAACAACAAAGTCTCAGTCAACTTAAAGGCTCGATCGTGAAATGCCTGTGGGTACTGTCAATCCTGGCGCGAGCGCACCGGATGGACCCGTGTGTGCCGTAGTGTACGGTGCTTTGATGATGCTGAGGAGGTGCTGGCTGAGGCAGGACGGGGCAATGGCAGCATGGACGCAGTTGGCACAGGCGTACGGAACTTCTGGGCAGGTGAGGCCGAGGGGGGTCGTAGGAAATGTGCTCCTGAGGTGGCTCCCGGCGATCGGGTGGAAATGGGAATGGCTGGCAAGCTGGCACAGAGGAGCGAATCCTGGGCACGACCTCAGGGAGGCTCTGCGGAGGATGAGGACATCGGGTATTGTGAAGGCGCGAAGCACGATGGCCGGGCTTGGGATGGGCGCGGCCCCTGCAACGAACGCTTACTGGATGAAGTGCAGCGCGCGCAGACCGCTCGAAGCGTGGCGGGTGAGGAGGATAATCGCCGGGGCGGTGCCGTACCTCAGCCCGTATGCGAAACAAGTTTTACTCTCCCCTCCTGAAGAACCTGATGAGGAGGGAGGTGAAGGGAGCGAGGAAGAAGCCGACCACCTGGGTAGAGGGAGGACGGACAAAGCGGCGGGTACGCTCAATTGCGATGTTTGTGATGCTGCGAAGGGCAGCACTGTTAGGTTGCTGCGACACCAGCTTTGGGAGTGCGAGGTCGCTTTGGAAGTGCAGAAGAAGAAGGTATATACCGGTCTGGTCAGGAGCGAAAGGTGGCCGATCTGTTTGGAGCTTCTCCCGAGGAAGGTAGTGTTCCGCGGTTTGGAGAGGCTGCAGAGGTATTTGGCAGAGGTGGTGAGGCGCAGGGACGATGCTCTGGCGGTGAAGCGGTTCGCGGTTGAGAAGGAACCGCCGTGGATGGTGACGACTCAAGGAAGGCGTTTCGAGGCGCCAAAGGTTGTGGAACTGTACAAGCTCAAGCTGACCCGGGAGTATGGTGATCAGGTGCTGAGGTGGCTGGCTGCGCTGCGGTGGGCGGAGGAGGCAACGTCCGTGTCGGCGATCGAGCTGGCGATTGACTTCGAGTGCTACACGAAGAAGACGCTGGGGGTTAACATCAACACGACGATTGGATCAAGCGGATCCTGGATACGCTGCAAGCGACATGGATGAGGGAGAAGAGGAGACGCGCTTTTCCGGCGCAGTCATGCAAGAACGTGAGATCACTACGATCCATTGGCCGCGACCACGTCGTTGGCTTTGATAGGAGGGCCCTGTTTGCATCGGGGCTGACGGCGACCAAGCTGAAAGGACTGAGAGAAGATTACCGGAAAGAAAGGATTGGAAGATATAAACGACAGCTAGACACTACGGTGGGTAGCAGGGAACGACCCCAAAAGGGGAGCATCATAAGGTAGGCACGCCACCGCGGCGGGCCGTTGCTAACCACTTCGTTCCAATCATAGTGAATTTTTTTTTTCTTTTTCTTTTAAAGTTCGAATGATTACGATATGGCTTTTTTTCAGTGGCGCAAGTAACTTTATTTTCACTACGTTATTTTTTTTTTTCTTCTTCCTCTGAGCAGAAGGTGAAATCGCACAACAACAACTATGAGCAACCTTGAGGGTCTGAAGAGCCAGCACGACAAAGAGGGGCAAGAGGAATAGTTCCTGTATTTGAGTTTTGCAACTGATCTGGTACTTTACGGCCAATACGGTCGGCACTACTTTCGTAGGTCCTCATGTCATGTGCCAGGGAGGGGAGGGGTGGTCCCCTCTATGGGGTCTATGGTTTTTTTTCACTCCCGTTTCTTTTCTTTTCTTTTTTTTTTTTTTTTCCTTCCTCTCTCCCATGGAATGGGTGAAGGGAGTAACAGTTCGTTCCCTTCCTTACCCAGTCTTTTTAATACAGCCTTACTTTTTCCATTATTATTTGTGTCGCCTATATCCCCCGCCCCCTACCCCATGTTTTATTTATTTCTTCCGTTTGGTCTCGATTTTTTCAAGGGGAAAAAAAAAGCTATTTCCTCTTTTTGTGTATTCTCTTTTTTGTCTTCTTCTTTGCGTTTCCGTTTTCAACCACATAGGCACTGCAACAACCCGTCACATTTTTTTTGCCTGGAATACAGGTTATAGTCTTGGTATTCTTCACCCGGAATAGAAGTGGGCGGACCTCACGGCATTTAATTACAAGTCTGAAAAAAAAAAACCCCCCCCGATATTTCTCAAAACTGCTTTTACAGCCTTGAATAAGGTTCTATTTTGGGTTTTAGACCGTCGGAGTGGGCTGATTTTTGAAAAAAAAAAAAAAAAAAAAAAAAAAAAAAAACAACAAAAAAAAGGAGAAAAAAAGAGAAAAAAAAAAAATGCGCCCATCAATCTTAAGAGGGGTAAAGCGGTTTGTAAGCGGAGTGAACGCAACAGCGCACAGCGAACCCGACAGCTCTGAAGGCGACATCAACCTCAGCAAGAACCGAAACCTGTACATGGAGAGGAACATCGGGCCTGCTACACAAACCCTTCTCGACGAAGACGCAAAGTACTTCTTGCACCAGACCTTAAGCACACCATGCATGAATGCCTTGGACGAGGTGGAGGGCATCTACCTCAAGGACAAACAGGGCAGGACGATCATGGACTTCCACGGTAATTCAGTCCACCAAGTGGGCCACAAAAACAAAGAGGTCATCAAAGCTTTAAAAGAACAACTAGACGACCTGCCATTCTGCCCACGCAGGTTCACCAATGAAAAAGCTGTGAAACTTGCGAAAAAGCTTGTGGAACTGGGTTCGAACCCGGATGTGAACGATCCTAACGAACAATTATCAAGGGTGTTGCTTTGTACAGGAGGAACGTCTGGGATAGGTATTGCGTTGAAACTGGCAAGGATCGCAACGGGGCGGCACAAAACGGTCTCGATGTGGGAATCGTTCCACGGTGCGTCCCTCGACGCCATCAGCGTTGGGGGCGAGGCGGTTTTCCGTAAAAACATCGGCCCGCTGTTGCCTGGCGCGTGCCACGCACCGCCTCCGAACGAACAAAACTGCATCTACAACTGCAACGGAAACTGCAATCTATCATGCGCCAAGTATGTCGAATACATCCTTGACCAAGAGGAAGACATCTCCGCAGTCATTGCAGAGCCCATAAGATGGACACCTTACATCCCCAAGAAAGAGTATTGGGAGATTATCAGAAAAGCATGCGACAAGCACGGTGCAATGTTGATATTCGATGAAATTCCGAACTCTCTCGGCCGCACCGGGCAAGGGATGTTTACCTACCAAATGTTCCCCGTCCAACCAGACATCGTTGTGTTAGGAAAAGGTCTCGGAGGCGGAATCGTTCCCATCTCCGCTGTTCTTGCCAAGGAAAAATTCAACGATTTCGCGAAAAACTGCGCGCTTGGTCATTACACCCACGAAAAGGCTCCTCTTGGAAGCAGTGCTGCACTTGCAACTATTAAATACATTGAGGACAACAAGCTTGTTGACAATGCGAAGAACGTCGGTTCTTTTGCCTTAAAAGCTCTCAAGCAGCTCCAGGCAGCGCATCCTCACATAGCGAACGTACGTGGAGCCGGGCTTCTCATTGGTGTTGAACTGGCCGACCCAGTCACCAAGGCACCTTTGAAGGACGAAGCCGAGAAGGTTCTATACAACTGTTTGGAAAGAGGGCTTTCTTTTAAGGTAACAAGGGGCAACGTATTAACCTTGTGCCCTCCCCTCATCATCACGAAAGAGCAAATGCAGGAGGCTATTGACATCATTGATGCCTCCCTTTCCGCTGTGGGGATTTGAGACCCTTTTTTTTCTCCCCCCCCCATAATCTCACATTTTTTTCCCTTCTTCTTAATAACACAGGATTCCTCTCTTTCCTTCTCCCTCTCTCTCTTTTTTTTTTTTTTCTTTTGTCTCTTTGTTCCTCTTTCTCAAAGCATGATCAGTCCGAAACCCGTCACCTGGGAGAAAAGATTTCGTGCGTGTGTCGATCCTGATAAAAAAAAAGGGAAAAAAAGCAAAAGAAGAAGAATAAGAGAAGAGAAAAAAAAATACATTTGCAGTTTTAAAAAGAAAAAGAAAGAAAGAAAAAACGCTCTATTTCATGTGTTCCCCAGCTTCCTTTAGAGGTTTTTTCTTCTTCTCCCCCCCCCCCTTTTTTTTAAATTTGTATTTTGTTTCCTTCTCTTCTATTTTTTTTTTTATCGTCTTCTCAGCTTTGTTTCGGTGGCGTTGTTATCCCGTCACTCCCCCCACCACCATAGTGAATTGTTCTTTTTCTTTTTTTTTTCTTTTTTGCTTGTTTTATATTTTTTTGGTCAAAAAAGTACTGACTCAAAAGCTTTTTCTGGGTGATGCAAAAAAAAAGAAGAGGAAGAAAAAAAAAATATATATATAAAACAAACCAAAAAAAAAAAAAAAAAAAAAAAGAATCTTGATTAGTTTCCACCGTATTTTTCTACTTCTCTCTTTGCCCTCTTCTTATATAAGGGCCTTTTAACTTTCCCCTCCCTTCTCATGTTCTCTCCACATCCCATTCATTTTTTCAAAGGGGGAAAGTCGAAACAAAAAAATGGGCGGTTATGAAGGAGGCAAGAAAGGAAAGGGAGGGAAAGGTGGGAAAGGCGACAAAGGCGGAAAAGGCGACAAGGGTGGGAAAGGCGGGAAAGGAGGCGCCAAGGGAGGACCGGATGTCGTTGTTCCCCTGAGAGTCACGACAAAGGGAGTGAAATCAGCTGCGGACACTGTGGTTCAAAGCTTCTCGTTCTGCGAAAGGGCTCCAAAGGTGTCAACCGACAAAAAAGCAGGCAACGTCCAAGAACTGCTTCAAGTGCTCAACGATCTGTTGAAAAATCTCCCCCTTTCCGCAGAGGGCAAGGAGGGCACGAAACAAGAGGTCCTCACCAACTCCATAGAGATGGTGTTCGCACCTAACACCACTATGTACCAGTACGACGCAAAAGTGACCCCTGAGGTGAAACAGCGAAGGCGCCACATTGCCCTCATAGAGGAGATCATGAAGGACCAGTACCCAGGGGTGGAGTGTGTCGTGGCCAACGACACAATCTACACCAACCAGGAACTCAGGAACAATGACACTGTGTACAAACCCACCTTGGACTGGGCACAGAAGCTCTCCACCGAGTTCAAATTCGTAATGAAGAGGACAACAGAGATCACCACCACCAAGATCACACAGGACGTCATCACCATCTTCTCGAAGATCATGAAGAGCGTGCTCGACAAGAGCAGCTTCCAAAGGATCGGCCGTGTCTACTACGACATGTCTAGGAAGAGAGAGATCCCTAGGATGAGGAAGTACATCGTCCCTGGTCTGTACATGACCCTCAGCCCGGCCCAGACGGCGTCGGGACTCTGCATCATGGTCGATGTTGTGCACAAGGTGATCAGCACGGACACTTGTTTCGAGGAGCTCCAGCTGTCCGACAGAAAGAACCACAAGACTCTCGAATACAAAGTTAAGGACACGGTATGACAATGCCTGTGCTAACATGCAAATGACAACTCACAGGTCATGATGACCACCTACGACGCGAAGGACAAGAAGAAGCGCACTGTGCACATCGACGGTGTCGACACTTCCAAGAACGAGGACACTAAGCTCGATGAGGTATGAACAAAAAAAAAAAAAAGAAGAAGGGAAAAAAAAAAAAAAAAACAACACAGTTGAAGGGCATGACCATGAGGCAGTACGTGGAACAGACTTATAAAGAGACGGTCCCGAAGGGGCAGCCTCTTCTGGTCCACAAAGCACTGAGGAAGAACAAGGAAACCGGTGAAATGGACACCGTGACAGAGTACTACCTTCCGAGCACTCTGAGGGTGACAGGTCTTGCACCTGAGATCGGCGGGAGGGAAGTTAGGAAAAAGATGACTGAAATGTGCGCGGTGAAGCCCAACGAGAGGTTCAAGCTCATCAAGGAGATCGCACTGTCCTTCTTGGTCAAATTCAGGCCAGTTGGAGAAAAATGGGGTCTCGCTGCAAAGAAGGGCTTCCTCATTGCCGACTCCAGGAAACTGAAAGACCCAACCATCGAGATGGCTCGGGGCTTCCAGAAGACAGGCACCTCGTGGAGGTTCGACGGCAGGACAACTGGCTGCATTGCGGTGGTGGAGCAGCTTGCCAACGTTCTTGTGGTGGTACCCAAGAGGAGCGAGGGGACATGGAGGGAAACG
Organism: Diplonema japonicum; assembly: GCA_964019335.1. Lineage (NCBI taxonomy): Eukaryota > Euglenozoa > Diplonemea > Diplonemida > Diplonemidae > Diplonema > Diplonema japonicum. The sequence continues at coordinate 187,259 of OZ025685.1, forward strand.
AAAAGGCTCTTCAACGAGACGCTGTCCAGATTTGCAGGAGGGAAAACCATCAGCATGAAGGAAGAATTTGTGGATGAATACAACGAGAAAACTGTTGCTAGCGCTATTGAGAAGTGGAAGGGCAAAGCCGACGAGTACCTGTTCATGGCTGACACATCCGACGAGAGAGTGTACGCGGCAGTGAAGAAGGCCTCACACAGTGCAGGCATCGCCTCACAGGTGGTCTTGAACAGCACACTCACAGGCCCTAAAACCAACTCAGTCATCAGCAATGTATCGGCACAGATGCACGTGAAGAGGGGCAACCCCATCTGGAGGGTGAAGGACTGCAACTTCCCCGACACGATGGTGGTGGGAATCGCAACGCACCACCCTGGCGAAGGGTCAGGGAGAGGCATCACGAGCTCTATCATGTCGATCGCTTCCTCGAAAGACAGTGAAATGAAGAACTACCACATGGGAAGGGTTGTGCTGCAAGCAGGTGCCACCATCTCGAAGGAACTGCAGGAGCCCTTCAGCTGCGCACTAAAGAAGTACCACGATGTCAACAAGTCTTACCCAAAAGAGATTGTGTTCTTGAGGGAAGGCGGCTCCGAAGGTGAAATCCCTCTTATTATGTTGGAGGAGATTGCGAAGATCAAGAAGTGCCTGAAGGACATGGGTGTCACGGCGAAGGTCACCTTTTTCTTGGTCCTAAGGAACTCGCACCTCAGAATCGCTGCCTTCGAAAAGGTAGAGGTAAAGGTAGAGGGGAAAGAAAGTGAGGACGGTGCCAAAATCACTTCCAGTGGTGCCCCCCCCAGCGGCACTGTGATTGACTCCACAATTACTCACCCCAAAGCCTTCGAGTTCTTTCTTCTGTCGCAGGTTGCCAGCATCGGTAGCCCTTGTGCAGTGAAGTATAAGTGTCTCCATTTCGAAGGTGGAAAATTGAACCCTGACAAATACCAAAGGCTTGTAAACAGTTTGGCCTCGCTGTATTATAATTGGCAAGGGCCCATTGCCTTGCCTGCACCCATCATGTACGCACAGAAAGACGCCAAGATGTCAGGCACTTGCTTGCTCCTGGATGGGAAGAACTTGGTGGCATCACCAACTGTCACTAAAGCAAAGTATGACCCGAATCGCTTTTTTTCCCCCCTCCCCCAACTATTAACCCTCCTCCACAGCATGCCAGGTATTTAGTCGACGACCGGTTAGTATTCAGAATAGCAACCTTTTTTTACTGCTATTTATGGTTTTTTGAGGGGTTTTTTTTCTATCTGTTCTTTCCTTTTTGATGAAAAGCCAACCAAGGTGTCGGAACGTATGCAAAACTAGTGGGGCGAAACACTCGGGGGCCCGAGTTGCCAGGCAAAGCGTCTTGAAACACTTCCATCTCGTGGGGATGGCTTGGAAGTGGAGTTTTTTTTTAACAAAAGTGTGTGCAATTTCCCTCAAAAATACTTTGAGGGAAAAACTGTTCATTAAAAAAAATTCTCCTACGCGGATTCGAACCGCGGTCGCGGGATTCAGAGTCCCGAGTGCTAACCACTACACCATAGGAGATACGAAATCCGCTTTTTTTTTTTTTTTTTCAAAATACCAATGCAGGGCCGCCATGGAGAGCAACACCTGAGAAAAGGGAAAAAAAAGGTGAAGGGAAACCATGGGGAAATAGGGAGGGCAATGGACCAGGCTTCTGCAAGCAGGAGGAGCCCTGGTCCCCCACCAACCCGTGCTCTGCTTTGGGACAGCCGAAGAGGGCTGAATTACATTATTCCCTCAGTCAAGTGAGAGAAAAACGGGGGCCTACCTTCCAGCTGGATGTCCTTCTTTGGCTGGAACCTCCGGCGGAAAGCCCCCCAGGGAGGTATTGCTCCTATTGAGCGAATCATTGGTGAGTGTGAAAATAAAATAAAAAGGGGAAATGGGAAACAGTGAGAGGAAGGTGAAGGAAGGGAAAGGTGCTGGACTTGTTGGAAAATCCGAAGCAGACAAGACATTGTCGTAATTTTGTTGATGATACAACATTGTTAACCAATCGTCCGCGGTGGCAAGATCTCCTATGGTGTAGTGGTTAGCACTCGGGACTCTGAATCCCGCGACCGCGGTTCGAATCCGCGTAGGAGAATTTTTTGTTTTTACAAGTTAACGCAGGTAACAATACTGTAGTCAAACCAGGACTTACACATATGGCAACAGAAAACGAAGCACTTGCAAAAATGAGCTGGTTGTCAAAACATCGTTTTACTGCTGGGACAGCGGGTTCCGAGACCCCTTATGCGATATCAAAATGTGGTGGAGAGCACTGCCCACAAGGATACAGCCAGGTGGAAACGTGCAGCGGAGGGGCATGTGGGTTGTGGGTTAAAGCTGCGGTGGGGGGCAAGCAATGTGAAAACGGACAAGTTAGATTGGTCTGCAGGAAGGACTGAATGAAACATTTTGTTTTCAGTTACACGGTGGTGGGTTTCTTTCTTTCCACAGCTTTTGGAATTAGCATAAAACAACTCAATCCAGGCACCACGACCATGGAGGCGCAAACGGAGTTAACAGCATTGCTGCTTGGAATGCTCGACAAGCTAGGTGTTGTAGTTCCTGAAGCAGTCAGACACAAGAGCGCCGCAGAAGTGGGACGGTGTGCATACGTAGGAGGGTGGCGTAAGGGGCGTGCCTTGAATGGAGAAGGAATATGGATGAGTGCAGTTGTGGTGTTGGGGGCAGCAGTCGCCAGTTGGAGAAGTGTTCTTCGATCTCATGAGTGTCCTGGAAAACCTTACTATAGCATCTTGGGTGCCACTCCAGACACAGACCGGGCGGCCTTGAAAAAACTCTACAAACTAGCATGTCTACAGTACCACCCCGACCGCAACACCACACTCCCTCCTGTAGAGCAGACCGCTTTGCGTCAAAAATTCAATATTGCGACCGAAGCCTACTTATGTTTATCGGACAAGAGGAGACGGCGGGCCTTCGACCTTGAAGTCCTGCAATGCAAGATTTAATCGAGATTGGTTTTTTCTTCTTCTTTTTTCTTTCCATTTACATGGGGATGTTGCAGTAAGTTTTTTTTTTAAAGTACAGAAGTAAGTTATTCTTTTTTTTTTTCTTCTGATTCTTCTTCTTAGTTCTTGCCTCGTGAAATTCCTACAGGAGGAGGACGGGGGCATCCAAAGAACTGACATGGACGGCTTGTTTGAGAGTGACAAAGCAAAGCTTCGCCCACCGCCGTCGTTCCTGAAGCAAGTGCCGGGGGGGTACACCAGCACAGCAGCCATTCCAGCCACGACGAAAGTGGCGCTGGGAGGGTCTTCAGGGGGCACTACCACTTCAAAGCCTGTGACAAGGCCCAGAGAGCTGGCCCACGGAGGGAGCAGCCCCACGGGAGGAGGAGGGTATAGTAGTATGGGCCTGAAGTTCAGCGACAGGGTGAAACAAGTAGAGCCTTCGAGCAAGCCTACTTATTCATCTGGTGCTCGCGATCTGCAAAGCTTGCCTGTCCACGTACAGATGCCGCAGCAACAAACCCACCAGCCGGTGCACCACTCACAGCAGAGCTACGAAGATGAGCCAGAACACAGGGGCATGTTCACAGAGGTTAGGCCCGAGCTCACCGACCGACCCAGGGCTCCTTCCAAGCGCCGCTCGGATTCTAGAAAGACGCCTGCGGGAGTCTTCCCTCCTGCGGGCAAGACGGGCGCTACGAGACAGAGGTCCCCTCAGCCACCTGGTTTGAAGACAAAAAACAGCACGCGTGTTCCGCAGACGGTCTCGAAAGGAATCGGGTCGAAGAGACGACCAACGGAACTGGAGCAGACCAAAGAGGCGATGGAGAAGATGAGGGTGACAATCGCAGAGCAGAAGAAGGACATTTGTATGCTTGAAGAGAAGCTCGACTACCAGCAGAACCAGTATGAGGAAGAACTAAACAGGCAGCACGAGGAGGCACAGGAAGCTGTCGACGAGCTGACGCACGAATTAGAAACGATGGAAGTGCAGAAGAACCAGGTAATCGCACGCCTGGAAGACGAGAGGAACAAAGCAGAAGCAGAGGTCGTCGCGAAAGAGTCAGAAATGGCGCAACAGAAGAAAATGATGCAGATGCGCATCGACTCCATCACAGAAGAGGCGAACAGTCGGATCGAAGAGTACGAAGATGTGATCAAGAAGTTCCAGGATGAAGTCGCGAGGCTAGAGGGCATTGTACAAGACAGGGATGAAACCATTCTCAGAATAGAGAGGGAGAGGGACGACAGGTATCAGCAGTATGAGGAGTACCTTATGATCGGCGAGAAGAGCAGAGCGGAGCTACACAATGCCTTGGTAGAACTCAAGGGCAACATTCGTGTGTTCGCTAGGATTAGGCCCATCTTGGACAAAGAAGTTGTGGCGAGAGGTGGAGACCCGTCGACACACTTTGAATACCCCGAAGGGACGGATCACAGAGGACTGCACGTCGTGGGGGTACAGGGCCACCAGTCGGTGATGGGCGGCAAGAACGAGCCGACAAAGACGCTCCCGTTCACTTTCAATAAAGTATTCGGCCCGAACAGCACGCAAGAGTCCGTCTTCGACGAGGTCGCACAGCTTGTACAGTCTGCTCTTGACGGGTACAGGGTCTGCATGTTCGCCTACGGCCAGACAGGATCGGGGAAAACCTTCACCATGGAGGGTCCGGACCCCGGGCACCGTTCCGACAAAAGCGGGATGATCGCAAGATCGGTGAACCAGATCTTCGAGAACACGCAGTGGAAGTCGAAACAAACCGGGTTCACTTTCAAGTTGATCTGCTCTTTTGTGGAAATCTACAACGAGACCATCCATGACCTGCTTAACCCGCAGGAGTACTACTCGACTGGACCCACAAACAGCCAGACTGTGAAGCATGAAGTGCGTATTCAGGACGGCGATGCTGTGATCAGTGGTGTACATGAAGAGGAGGTGATGAGCCAGGAACATGTGTACGAGCTGCTGAAGATCGCGAACGAGAACCGAAGGACGGCGGGGACGAAGATGAACGAGCGTGCGTCAAGGTCACACTCCGTGTTCATCATGAAGATCCGGGGCTGGAACGAGGCCACGAGGCAGGAGATCAACGGACAGCTGAATTTGATCGATTTAGCGGGATCGGAGAGGCTGGCGAAGTCTCAGGCGGAGGGCGACCGTCTTCGCGAAACCCAGCACATCAACAAGTCTCTCGCCTGTCTTGGTGATGTCATTGCCGCTCTTGCAAAGGGTGGCGACACCCACGTTCCATTCAGGCAGTCCAAGCTCACCCATCTCCTCCAGCCGTCAATGACCAACGCTTCAAAAACCCTTATGTTTGTGAACATCAACCCCGTCCCCGACCATCTGCACGAATCCCTGTGCTCGCTCCGCTTTGCGGCGAAAGTGAACTCCTGCGAGATTGGTATTGCCAGAAGGAAGATCAACAACAAGCAGTAGAGGGTCTTTTCTTTTTCTTTTTTTTCTTAGATAACACACTCACATTCTTTTTTTTTTTTTTTTTTTTTTTTTTTTTTTTTTTTTTTTTGTACAGTACAAAAACTTTTTTCGAAAGCATGGTATACACGTTATTACAGGAAACTAATCGCCAAAACGAGCTTGGACACCCCCCGCAAAGACGCCAAAATGTTTTTTTTTTTTTTTTTTTTTTTTTTTTTTTTTTTTTTTTTTTTGCTTTTCTTCGCGCTTTGTTATCGGGCATATTAGGTTCGTTAGCGTGTATACTATGGTTTTCCCCCTTACTTTCCCCCCCTCCTCCCCTTCTTTTGCCCTCCTTTTTTTAATAGTAGACGTTGCCTCCGTGATTTATTTCTTTGATAATCTTTTGCGATTTTTCTATAAAAAAAAACAATAAAGAAACCCTTCCTGGTGGACACAATAGTACCAGTCATTGCAAGAAAAAAGAAAGATTGATCCTAAAATAGTCAAAAAAAAAATCACAGAAGCTATGTTTTGAAGGGAAAAAAAAGTAAAGTCCGTGGGCGATGTGCATGGAAAGGGATAGAGTCAGGGGGCGGGAAATGAAGAAAACTATAGAATTTTTTTTTCTCCTTTTGAAGGATAAATAGTAAAGATGTAACCAAGACGCTCTCCCCTTTTCTGCCCTTCTTTTTTTTTTTAAACTACTGTGTGATGGTACTTGCCCATTTTCTTTGTTCTAGTTTTTCTTTTATGTCTGGATTTTTACGTCTTTTTTTCTTCATTCTTTTTTTTTAGAATGTCTTCTTCTTTTTTTTTCTTTTTTTTTTTTGCAGGAGAAAAAAAAAAGACAGAAAAAAAAATACCCCCTCCTCCCTTGACCCACTCCCTTTCCCCCCTAGTTTTTCTTCGAAGCCGCCCACAAACAACCTTTAAAACGAAGAGGAAAAGGAAGAAGCGAGGAAAAAGAAAGAGAGAGAGAAAAAAAAAAAAAAAAAAAAAAAAAAACAGAAAAAGAATCAAATGACAAAACTCGAAAGTTCGCACTTTTAGAAAAAAAATATGTGGGCGCGCTCCCCCCTTCTTTTTCTCTTTCCCCCCCCTCTTCTTTTTTATTTCTGGATAAACTATTCACTCTAGGGGGCAAGCTGCCCACACGTGACCCACTTCCCCCCCCAAAAAAAAAGACAAAAGGAAGGGGAAAATGGGAGGGCAGGGGAAGGGACAACACACAAACCCAAGCGGGGTACGAAGAGGCACCGTGGGGAGAAGGGGCTCGCCCACACAACTCTCCATTCGTGTTCGCAGTGAAGAAGACCAGGGCGCAAAAGAAAAACCCGTAGTCAAACAAGAAGCGACAAGCCCTCAGGGAAACAACAGCAGCATCCAGTCAACTGCACAGCACGTGGCGAAGGTGGCAATGACAGTACAAAACCCAGAACAAGACGAATACGTTAAGTGGGCAGGGCTTGTGAACAAAGAATTTGAAATAACTGACCACGGGAAAAGACTACTAGGAACATGCACAAGCTACATCGTGATAGGCGTCTGCGGGCAGCCCGGCGTGGGGAAGACGAAACTCTGCAATGAAATGGTCCGCTCGGTGCTTCGTCGGAACCATATCGATCCGAGCACTCTTTCTCTGTCTTGTGCAAAGCCTTTCCCGGACACGTCCCCCTTTCTAGTCTCCATGGCGGTTGTTTCTATCGATCCTACTTCGCATGTGATTGTGATCGACGCACAGGGTCTTCTCCATCCAGAGAGGCTTTGTTCTATGCTTCACACTGGGACGGGCAAGGATTTCGCTTCTGCAGAGCACAGTCTTCACCATCAGTCCGTTTGCACCGTGATGTTTCTCCTCTCCATCTGCAACACCTTGTTGTTTACCATGGACGGTGATACGCTCGTCGCGCCGACCGCCCACGCGTACCTCCAGCTTCTCCTCACCGCAAAATCCTTGAACCACGTTGTCCCGTCGGTATATTCTATTAAAAAGCGACAACCTGGGGGTTCGGGTAAACGGTATGGGTCTGTGTTCCAACCGCTTCCGGGTTACGAGCACGACGATGAAGGTGCGCAGGTGGGGCAGAAGGTTGTTAGCCACATCCCTGATCTGGTCCTGGTAGCGTCCCAGTCGGGGTCGAACAGTTTGCTGCATTCATCCTCTGTTGCAGAGGCAGTGAAAGAGTGCATTGAAGGGGGGTATCTAACACCTGCTGCGGACTTTAAGCCACCACCGCATCAAGTTGAGGATGATAACCTGCAGCTTGTCACGCTGCCTATCACCACCGACACCTCGTACAGCTCTACGGTGGACGATCTCACAACGCGTGCGTGCCGTCCCTCGAAGAAGGCCATCTTCCAACGCCCCAAGAACACCAACACGAAGCTCACCGAGCAGGAGCTCTTCACAGCGATGGTCGTGCTTTGGGACAGGATCTCCCGCAGCAATCCTTACGTCAACGAGTACAACGAACAGCTCGAGAAACTCAACCTGTTCCGGTAGACCGCGGGCTGTGTTTCTATTCCGCCTGCATGCAGAATGAAGCCTGATAGACCCTTTTCACTTTCTTTATTTATGGTTTTCATTTCTTTTTTCTTATTTCCTTTTTTTATTTTTTTTCCTTCTTCTTTTTCGTTCTATTTCTTATGTCCCTTCATCGATGAACAGGAGGGGAACACAAAGGAAGAAAAAGAAGAGAAGGGGTGGGGGAGGAGGGAAGAAAAGGAAATCGAAATCATCACGGAAATAAGAAAGAGAGCTGGTAACAATGTTTGTGCAACTCATTTGCCTGGCAACACTCGCGGGGGCGCCTGGTCCGACTGCGGCGCCATCGACACAAACACCTGCAACACCTGTACCTGATACTGCTGTACCCACAGCTATGCCAACTCTGGTGCCCGGAACAACCGTCACACCGACGGACGTACCCACTCTCGTCCCAGGAGCAACAGCAATTCCTACTCCAGCACCAGACACACTATTACCTGCAACAGCACTTCCTACTGCAGTCCCGACTGTTGCACCATCCACTTCAGCACCAGCCACCCTTGTTCCAGGAACAACAGCAGTTCCTACTCCAGCACCAAACACACAATTACCTGCAACAGCAATTCCTACTGCAGTCCCGACTTCAGCACCAGACACCCTTGTTCCAGGAGCAACAGCAATTCCTACTCCAGTACCAGACACATTAACACCTGGTGCAACAGCAATTCCTACTTCAGCACCAGTCACATTAACACCTGGTGCAACAGCAATTCCTACTGCAGTCCCGACTGCTGCGCCATCGACTTCAGCACCAGACACCCTTGTTCCAGGAACAACAGCAATTCCTACTTCAGCACCAAACACATTAACACCTGGTGCAACAGCAATTCCTACTTCAGCACCAGTCACATTAACACCTGGTGCAACAGCAATTCCTACTGCAGTCCCGACTGCTGCGCCATCGACTTCAGCACCAGACACCCTTGTTCCAGGAACAACAGCAATTCCTACTTCAGCACCAAACACATTAACACCTGGTGCAACAGCAATTCCTACTTCAGCACCAGTCACATTAACACCTGGTGCAACAGCAATTCCTACTGCAGTCCCGACTGCTGCGCCATCGACTTCAGCACCAGACACCCTTGTTCCAGGAACAACAGCAATTCCTACTTCAGCACCAAACACATTAACACCCGGTTTGACCGCATCCCCAACTGCTATACCTCTCACTTCAGCACCAGTCACATTAACACCTGGTGCAACTGCGATTCCAACTGCAGTCCCGACTGCTGCGCCATCGACTTCAGCACCAACTACCCTTGTTCCAGGAACAACAGCAATTCCTACTTCAGCACCAAACACATTAACACCTGGTTTGACCGCATCCCCAACTGCTATACCTCTCACTTCAACACCAAACACATTAACACCTGGAACAACAGCAGTTCCCACTGGTTCACCACTTACGGCAACACCGACCGCATCCCCAACTGCTATGCCCACCCTTGTCCCTGGAACCACAGCAGTGCCTACAGCACAGCCTACATCCATGCCCACCCTCGTTCCTGGGTCAACAGCAATGCCCACTTCATCACCCCAAACATTGGCACCTCTCACATCAGCACCAACTTCTGTGCCCACATTCTCGCCTATCACTCCGAGACCCGACACTCTGGCACCTGACACGTTGGTACCTACGGCGATGCCTACCCTTGTCCCTGGGACCACTACAGTACCGACTGCACAACCGACTGCTATCCCCACTCTCGTTCCTGGTGCCACAGCCGTGCCTACTTCAGTACCCTCGACAGTGGCACCAGTGACTTCTATGCCGACTCTCACACCCGGAACCACATCAGTACCTACAACTGCACCCACTTTCCCGCCTCTCACTCCGAGACCCAGCACCCTAGCACCTGACACGCAAGTGCCCGCAACTCTAACACCCACTTCTGCGCCCACTTCCGCCCCAGCAACAGCAGTACCAACAGCTGTTCCCACTTTGACACCAGGAACAACAGCGACACCAACAGCTATCCCTACAACGGCACCTGCGACTGTTTCGCCACTCACGGCTTCCCCCACCACTTCCGCCCCAGCAACAGCAACACCAACAGCTACTCCGACTGCAGTCCCCACCTCGGCACCAACAGCTGTTCCCACCTTGACACCAGGAACCACGGCAACACCAACAGCTGTTCCCACAACAGCTCCAGCAACTGTCCCACCACTCACTGCTACTCCCACTGCAACCCCCACCTCGGCACCAGTGACGGTAGCACCAACAGCCACTCCTACAACGGCACCTGCGACTACTCCGCCACTCACGGCAACTCCCACAACAGCCCCAGCAACAGCAACACCAACAGCTGTTCCCACTTTGACACCAGGAACCACGGCAACACCAACAGCTATCCCTACGGCAACACCAACGGCTATCCCCACGGCGACACCAACGGCTATCCCAACGGCAACACCGACGGCTATCCCCACCTCGGCACCAGCAACGGTAGCACCAACAGCTGTTCCCACTTTGACACCAGGAACCACGGCAACACCAACGGCCATCCCAACAACGGCACCTGCGACTGTTCCGCCACTCACAGTGGCCCCCACGTCTGCACCCACTTCCGCCCCAGCAACAGCAGTACCAACAGCTGTTCCCACTTTGACACCAGGAACCACGGCAACACCAACAGCTGTTCCCACAACAGCTCCAGCAACTGTCCCACCACTCACTGCTACTCCCACAGCCATCCCCACCTCGGCACCAGTGACAGCAACACCAACAGCTGTTCCCACTTTGACACCAGGAACCACGGCAACACCAACGGCCATCCCAACAACGGCACCTGCGACTGTTCCGCCACTCACAGTGGCCCCCACGTCTGCACCCACTTCCGCCCCAGCAACAGCAGTACCAACAGCTGTTCCCACTTTGACACCAGGAACCACGGCAGCACCAACAGCTGTTCCCACAACAGCTCCAGCAACTGTCCCACCACTCACTGCTATTCCCACTGCAATCCCCACCTCGGCACCAGCAACGGTAGCACCAACAGCTGTTCCCACTTTGACACCAGGAACCACGGCAACACCAACAGCCATCCCGACAACGGCACCTGCGACTGTTCCGCCACTCACAGTGGCCCCCACGTCTGCACCCACTTCCGCCCCAGCAACAGCAGTACCAACAGCTGTTCCTACCTTGACACCAGGAACCACGGCAGCACCAACAGCTGCTCCCACAACAGCTCCAGCAACTGTCCCACCACTCACTGCTACTCCCACAGCCATCCCCACCTCGGCACCAGTGACGGTCGCACCAACAGCCACTCCTACAACGGCACCTGCGACTATTCCGCCACTCACGGCAACTCCCACAACAGCCCCAGCAACAGCAACACCAACAGCTGTTCCCACTTTGACACCAGGAACCACGGCAACACCAACAGCTATCCCTACAACGGCACCTGCGACTGATCCGCCACTCACGGTTTCCCCCACCACTTCCGCCCCAGCAACAGCAACACCAACAGCTACTCCGACTGCAATCCCCACCTCGGCACCAGCGACGGTAGCACCAACAGCCACTCCTACAACAGTCCCAGCAACAGCAGTACCAACAGCTGTTCCTACTTTGACACCAGGAACCACAGCAACACCAACGGCCATCCCGACAACGGCACCTGCGACTGTTCCGCCACTCACAGTGGCCCCCACGTCTGCACCCACTTCCGCCCCAGCAACAGCAGTACCAACAGCTGTTCCCACTTTGACACCAGGAACCACGGCAACACCAACAGCTGTTCCCACAACAGCTCCAGCAACTGTCCCACCACTCACTGCTACTCCCACAGCCATCCCCACCTCGGCACCAGCAACGGTAGCACCAACAGCTGTTCCCACTTTGACACCAGGAACCACGGCAACACCAACAGCCATCCCGACAACGGCACCTGCGACTGTTTCGCCACTCACAGTGACCCCCACGTCTGCACCCACTTCCGCCCCAGCAACAGCAGTACCAACAGCTGTTCCCACTTTGACACCAGGAACCACGGCAGCACCAACAGCTACCCCCACCACAGCTCCAGCAACAGCAATTCCAACAGCTTCACCCACGACAGTGGCCCCGCCTACAGTGACTCCTACGAAGGCACCCACAGCCATTCCCACTGCTACTCCAACTACCGCCCCTGCGACTTTGGTGCCTGGCGACACGGCGATGCCAACATCTGCGCCTGCCACTTTGACACCCGGGGATACGGCAGTGCCCACGACGGCCCCCTCGACCGTGGCACCGTCCACGAACCCTCCTGTTACTGTGTCACCTCCCACATTGACTCCAGGGGACACGGCCCAGCCCACTGCAGCAGTGACAACGGTGCCCGACGTGGTTCCCAGTACCTTGGTGCCAGGAGCAACTGCCCAACCGACAGCGGTCCCGGCCACCTTGGTGCCAGGGACTACAGCAGAGCCAACGGGGGTCCCTAAAACGCCTGCTCCGGAGACACCACTCCCTTTGGGCTCGACTTATGTACCAGAGACTAAAGCTCCTGATACTCAAGCACCTACCACAGGAATCCCAGCTACTTTGATGCCTGGCTCCACTTATGCACCTGCAACGCCTGCACCTGTGACATTGATACCAGGTGGTACTGTGGCACCGCAGACTGGTTCGCCTTCTGGTGTCACCAGTGTACCTACGGCAGCACCAGGAGACGATGGGGGGCTTTCTACGGGTGCTCTTATTGGTATCATTGCTGGGTCCGTTGTGGTGTGCCTGCTCATCGCTGGTGCCGCTTACTGGAAGTTGAGCAGCAGTGGAGCCGACTCAGCTATGAAGTATAAGCAACAGATAGAGTTGTTGGTATGCTATTCACACTTTCTTCTTCTTTCTGTCTCCACACTCACCGCAGACGAATACGTATGAAGATGAAATGATGATGGAGGACACAGACGATGTTATGGCTCTGTAAAAGCAGGGGGGGGGGGGGGGGGGGGGGGCAGTGCTGACAGCATTCCCTCCTTGAAAACTCTGAACATTTTATAGAAATGAAATCAAATAAAAGGGGGGGGAGGGGGGGCAAAATAAATCAAATGTAGACAATTTTTAGCAATCATTTTTTTTTTTTTTCTCCTTTTTTTTTTAAATACCCATTTCGCATTTGAAAGAGAGAAAAAAAAAGTTTTTTTTTGTTTTGCATTCTGGGTTGAAAAGAATCTCGATCTAGCAACACGATAGGCTTCCCGCTGTTTTCTTTACCCCCTCTCCTCTTTTTTCCCTTCGCTCCGCTTGTCCCTTCGGTTGGACAACAAACATTTTGTGTGTTGATTTTTTGTAGTTCGCCGTTTATAGGAAAAAGAAGAAAACCAAAAAAAAAAAGGTATTTTTTCACTCGGCTTCCTTGTTGCTCGTACAAGCGCGCCAAGTCTTTGATCTTTTTTTTTTTTTTTTTTTTTTTTTTTTTACCTGTAAGAATTACGGTTTTCTTCACATCAACAAAAAAAAAGCCATTCCCGGCGATAAACGTTTGAACGGAAAAAGAAAAAGAAAAGAAATGAAAAAGATCTTTTTTTCTCGTCATTTTTTTTTTTTTCTTTTTTTTTTTTTTTTTTTTTTTTTTTTTAATGTTTTCTTTTCCTCCATTGGCCAATCCGTGCAATCATAATTTTCTTTTTCTTCTTCAAGCAGGCCCAGGACACACTGCACGCTTTAAAAAAAAAAAAAAAAAAAAAAAAAAAAATGGAGAAGTACAAAAAAAATAGTCTCATTCTCACGCAATACTTGCCCTAAAAGTTTGTACCTTGTGCACAAACGAAAAAAAAAAAAAAAAAAAAAAAAAGAATGGCTATCGCACCCCAGCTCGGTCTCTTCTTTTTTTCTCTCATGTGTCTCCAATCCACCTCATCCCCTCTTTTCCCCTCCGTTATATAACAGGATTTGCGGAGAGACGAAGTTTTTTTTTTTTTTTTTTTTTTTTTTTTTTTTTTCCCTTCTTCTTTTTTGTGAATGGAAAAATGGGTCCAAAGGGAGAGGAAAAAAAAAAGAGATAATGAGAGAATCTCTCACTCTTTTGCTTTCTTTTTTTTTTTCCAATAGCTAATAATAGACCATCTGGTTTAAAAGTAATGACCAAAACTTGTATTTTTTTTTTTTTGATGCGCTTAGTAAGGATTTCTTTCTGCGGGTTTTTTGTTTTTCTTTAGCTCCCCCCCCCCCCCCCCCCCCCCCTTACTCGAGCGAACAACCAAAATGATAAGGTTTACCATATTATTTGCATTTACCAAGTGCACAAAAAAAAGAAAAAAAAGAGGGAAAAAAAAAAAGAAAAGACAGCATATGGCACATCGTGCACAAACAATATATTGATAATGAATTGTTATTGCTAAAAAGAGCAGTGGTAGCATTGTTGGGCTTATCCTTCTACAGGTTAACCCCGGCTGTGCACAAACAACCGACTCTTTTTTCTTCTTTTTTGTCTGTGGCGAGGTGGCCCGCTGCACAGGTACACCACCACCACCCCACATCCATGTATTCTTATGGTGCACCTTGGAACCCAGGAGCCATTGACTTTCCGACACTTCGACGTTTTAAAAAAAAAAAAAAAAGGTCGCACCCCACCTCACCCAATCTACTGTCGTTTCTTTCCATTTTTTTTTTTTTTTCTCTGTTTCTTCTTCATCTTCTTTTTTTTTTTTTTTTTTTTTTTTTTTTTTTGCTTCCGTGCGACAAAGAAGGAAAAGAAGAAAAAAAAAAAAACTCTCCTCCCAAGGGAAAAAAAAAAAAAATGACAACAAAGCAAGCAACACCCTTCGCCCTGGCGGTAGGTTTGGCAAGCATGGTGGCTTGCGGTTGGGCCGCGCATAAATGCGTGAAAAAAGGGAGATCGCAAAAGAAATTGAGGTTGATGATACACGGTGTGCAGAAGAGACAGAACATAGGTTCTATGCTGCGGGTGGCGGTTGCCATGGGGGTCGAAGAGGTGGTGCTGGTGGGCAAGAACGACCGAAAGGACTTCGCAACCTTCGGTGCGCACGGAACGCAAAAACACGCAAATTTCTCCCACCATGCGACGCTCTCCGACGCGAAAAAATACCTTTCAGACTGTGGGTTCGATCTCGTCGGAGTCGAGATTATCGAAAACGCAAAGAACGTCGCGTGGTACTGGGCACTACCCTTCTCCTTCGGCATCACTCTCCACCCATGGAAGTCCAACCATATCTGCATTGTCATGGGCAATGAAGGTCATGGCCTTCACGACTCTATAAAAGCTATTTGCGACTGGTACGTGTACATCCCTCAGTACAGCCAGGGTACTGCCAGTCTCAATGTTTGCACTGCAGCAGCGGTGGTTCTATCCCATTTCGCCCTGTGGCGGGGCCACAGCGAGGCCAAGCGGGAGGGAGAAAAATTCGTCGTGGAAACCCCACCGACTGACAGAGAAAAGTACGAGACCGCAGACCCTTCTGCGTTTGACTCGCTGCGAAAAGAACGAGCGGTATGGGGGGGGGGGGGGGGGGGGGAGAAAGAAAAAAAGGCAAAAGCCGCGCTTGCTGCAGAAGAGCAAGACGACTGTGACGATGTTTTTGATGAATGAAAAAAAAAAAAAAAAAAAAAAAAAGTACTAACCTTCAATTTTTTTCTTCTTCTTTTTTTTTTCCCCTTCAGATCACCAGTGACACTCTTTTATCTATTTTGTTTAAAAAAAAAAAAAAAAAAAAAAAAAAAAAAAAAAAAAAAAAAAAAAAAAAGCACCTCAAGCAACCAGGCCAATGGAATGCAAGATCCATCTCCATGAGCTGGTTTCTCTTACACAAGCCATCCCGGAGTTGAACGAAAACCCGGGGCTGTCCTTCAACAAAGTCTCGTTCGATTGCGAGAAATATGTACTGGCGAGATGCAAGGGCGCTGAGGGGAAGGGAGGAAGCCTGAAAATCATAAACCTAGAGAAACCGACAGAAGTGGCGTCTTTGGGAATGACAGCAGACTCGGCAATCTTAGTGAATGAGGACAAGAAGGTCCTCCTCGCTGTCAGACAAGAAGCGCAGGACTCAAAACTGATAACAAAACTACAAGTGTATAATATGCAAGAAAAAAACAAAATGCTGGACCTAAAAGTGGAAACAAAGATCTCCTACTGGAAATGGATCGACACCACCACCATCGTGATAGTGTCCCCAGACGCAGTCTGGGGGCTCACCATAAAAACCGGGGAGATCGTGAAATGGCACGACATAAAGGACGAATTAAAACCGTTAAAAATATGGAACTTCACAGCCGATTCCTCCCGTTCGTGCATGCTGCTGATGGGCATCGGTCAAAGCCCCGACGGGGGTCTTGTTGGAAAAATTCAATGCCAACGGAAAGGGATCCCAAACGGGAAAATCCTACCCGCCTTCACAGCCACCCCTACAGCCCACCACATAATGTACGCAGAACATGGAAAACTAACACTTTACAACACAACTGTAACATCTCTTCAAAACCGGCCTCCTCCAGTAACGGCTGCCTTGTCACTACCAAGCACAGATTTCCCATTTTCTATTATGTCGTTCAAATCGGACATGCTTATCATTGTCGTCTCGAAAGAAGGCTGGGTGCACGGGTTCGAACGCGAACCAAGCGGGAGCTTGAAACCGTTCGCGCGGTTCAACGTGGTTAAGGACGGGAAGAGCACCGTAGTGAAAACAGTTAAGACGTCGGATTCGATCCCGGAGTTCATGTTCATGTCCTCGTCTAGTGTTATATACAAAGTGGCCGTTCAAGTCTCCGAACATGTTGACAAGCAACCACAATCGCCCCTTCAACCACAATCACCCCTTCAACCCTCCACCTCTTCCCGTTACACAGTCATCAGGAAGCTTGGACAAGGCGGTCAAGGTGAAGTCTTTCTTGTAAACCTGTCCATCAGCAAAGGTCGAACCCGAGGCTCGAACCCGGTCATCACAACTGCCGCATTGAAACGAATACCCTGCAAAACCCTTGAAGCTGCAAACTTCGCACTTGAAGAGGTCAAAGCTCTCCACGAGTTCCGTTCGCATCCGGGTATAGTCGGTATTTTAGATTTTTTCCTGGAGGAAGACAGGCTATCTGGTGTGCCGTATGTCGTTTGCATAGCTTGCGAGTTCTGTCCCAGCGGGGATGTTGGTGCATATATTGAACAGAACAACGGTTTCGGGTCCTGGTCGCGGTTGCTTTCTTGGGCGGTGTCCATAAGCAAAGCTTTGCAGGCGCTCCATGAGGCCAACATCATCCACAGAGACTTGAAACCGGGCAATCTCTTCCTGACCGAAGACGGGTCGGTGAAAATAGGCGACTTCGGCCTTGCCAGGGTGGACGACTCCCTTGCGATGACACAGTGTGGCACACCTATGTTCCTGGCGCCTGAAATATTGGCGCAGAGTTCTTACGGGAGTGCTGTGGACATGTATGTTGTTTTTTTTTTATTTTATTTTATTTAACTCCACCAAAATTTTCATGGGTGGGAGTGAAAATAAGAATTCACTTTATTTCACTCCTGACTTTATTTTCACGCTCCGGCTTCTAAAAGAAATTAGGCCCAGGAGTGAAAAAATTCTGATAGCGTTAAAATAAGAAATATTATTTCACTCCTGGGCCTAATTTAAGCAAAACTCTCCAAAAATTCCTACCAAGGTTCCTTTGGGATGGGCAAGAACCCGACTGCACAAGAGGCGGACGCAGCAGGGTTCACCCCCTTCCAAGAGTCATACGAAAAGGAGTGGGCACGCTTTTGTGTGTTTCATAATTATAGGAAGGAAAAGAAGGGCCCGTCCGAAAGAAGAGGATTCTATTCTCTATTTCAGCGACATGAACAAGCAAGGCCTGCTGCCAGTTCAGTCCGGACGGCTTATTCAAGGCTAAACTCGGTTGTGAAGAGGAAGTACAACAAGCAGTTGCACGACCACCCCCGACTAGGTCGCCCTCAAGAGGTTCCAAGAAGGCAAGTCAACAAAAAAGGCGAACATCTTTGCCCAAGAGCAAATAACAGAATTCTTTAGCACCGAGGTATGGCATCGTCCGCCACGCTTATGCAGCGTTGATGTTCGCAGGAAACATGTGCACTACCGAGGCACATATCCGACACCTGTTGTAATTGGTACCACCTGTACCTCCCACCCACTCAAATTTTGCTGTCGTTAAATAAAATATCTTATTTGTGAATATAAGATTGATGATTTCACTTGTGGTGGCAGTTTTGACTCGTTAAACGTTATAACACTCGCTTCGCTCGTGATATAACCGTCATTACTCGTCAAAACCACTGCCACCACGCGTGAAATCATAGGATCTTATATTCACTAAATAAATAGTTATTATTATTTTATTTTTTTTATTGTTTTTGAACTCATTTCTAGGTGGTCTTTGGGGTGCCTGCTCTACTACCTCATCTTCCGAAAACCCCGGGCTCTTAATTATCAAATGCAGTCAAACCCCAATTTGCGGTTCGAGGTATGGAGAAAAAAAAAGAAAAGAAAAGAAAAAAAATGGCAAAATCCAGATAAAAGCAGAGCTGGATTTAGCCAGGTGTCCCCCACAACTCGTGTCCGTGATTACGTCCCTCATAAGGACGAGCCCTAAGGAACGGCCAACGGCTCAGCAGGTGGTTGAGATGCTGCAAGTTTCATGAAGAGCAAAAAAAAGAAAAAGAAGAAACTTTAAAGATCTCTAGCTCCCCCCATATATTAAAAAGAAAGAAGAAAAAAAAAAAAGAAAACCATTACCCCGGCACCTTTATTGTCGGCTCTTCTCCCCCTTTTTTTTGTTTGCTTTTTCTGTTTATGTTTTTTTTTTTTTTTTTTTTTTTTGCCTCGACCGAACCCCGCGGGAAGTGGCGCTCGGGCTAATGGGGGACCTGGGACTGCATCAGAACATACTGCGCCCTCTGGAGACGATGTACGAATCCCTCAGACGGAGGTTCAAGTACCCGACAGGGGTGGGTGACGAATTTGCTACGTCGAACGGCATCCTGCAGGGGTGCCCGATCTCGGTGGTGATGGCGAACGCGCTGGTAGGGGTGATGGTGAAGGCCATCATGGCGGAGGTGCCCGGCGCTGATTCCCTGTCATACGCGGACGACGTCTACTTGATAGCAGCTCTGCTCAGCGCCCTGGAGAAGGCGGCAGCGGGGGTGTGCGAGTTCTCTCTGCTGACAGGGATGAACCTCAACCTGAGGAAGACAGACCTGTTCACAACGGCAGAACACGGAACGGTGAAGTGCGGACGTGAGGTGTTCACGGCCAAAAAGGAGATCAACGTCCTGGGAGTCCGGGTATGTATGGACGGCGAGCACAGGGCGAAGCCCCTTGAGGCGATGGGACGCGCTTGCGGGAGACTGGCCGCCATGCCGCTGGGGTTCACACAGAAGGCGAGGATCCTCACCAGCTCCATTCTCCCCTCCTGCCTCCACGGTGTTGCCTATGCACCCCCCTCGAAAATGGATGCGGGTACAATCCGAGCGAGTGTTGCGACGTGCCTCTGGGGACCGAAGTTCAAGATGCGCTCGCCGTGTGCTGTTGCGAACGTCTTGCTGCCAGGGCACACGACGGACCCGCTGGTGGTGACACTTTACCGACTGCTGTGCACAGTGGTGAAGGTAGGCGGGTCGGATACGGAGCTGTGGGACCGGATGGGGAGGTGTGCCGCCCTGTACCGGGAGTGCGATATTGAAGCCCTGGGGCCAGTGGGGACCCTGATGAGAAGATGGCTGCCGGCGATCGGGAAAGGCTGGAATTTCGTGGTGGGGCTGGGTGCCATGCCGGAACGCGAGCGCAAGCACGAGATCCGGCGGGTGGCGAGGGCCATGACGGCAGCCGAGCTAGCAGAAGGGAGGGACTCCTACGACGGCATGCCGGAGGGAGCCGACCCGGACACGAACGTGTGGTGGAGGTCACTCTCGGGCAACCCAGTGGCGGCGTACCGACTGAGGAGGCTGATTGCAGGAGCGGTGTTTGCGGTCTACCCGGGAGCGCGGGGCGTGGCGCAGGAACCGAACAACCCGCTGCAGCACCTCTGCGACGTGTGTGAGGAACGGTTCGGCAGCTACACGGAGGTGCTGGAGCACGCCCTCTGGCGATGCGAGCCGGGTGTCGCGGTGCGGAGCAAGGTGGAGTACGCGAACCTGGACCCGGCAGCTATGCCGAAGGCGACGAGGCTCCATGGGGTGGTGCCCAGAGGCTGCCAAGACAAGCCAAGGGCCTTACTGGTGCAGAAGTACCTGCTGGAGGTAGTCACGCGGAGGGATGCAGCGGTGGAAGCGAACCGCGCACTGCAGACACAAGCTTACCCGTGGCGGGCGGTCGTGACGGGGAGGGCGCACCCGACGCCGACGGTGTCTGAACTACGAAGGCTGGGGGCGTCAGGAACAGTGATGGACAAGCTGCTGAGGCCGGTGCTGAGGTGGTTGGGAGGCCTGCTGTGGGATGACGCGCCTGGTCGGCACACGGCGGTGACGACGTTAGAGCTGGCCCTCGACTTCGAGCGGGAGATGGAGCTGCCGCTGGACGACGGCGGGGAAGTGGGCAAGGTGGAGGACCTGGGCGTCAAGGCAAGGAGGCTGAGGTATGTGCTGAGACGAGTCCAGGACCTGTACCACGCTGATGGCAGAGGGGTAGCGTTCCCAGCGGCGCGAGTGGAGCGCGTCAACTCCCTACGCTGTATCGGAGGACCGACCACACACGGGTATGACAGGAGGCCAGTACTCCCGGAACGAACCATGAGTAGCATCGAAGGCTTGCGGGACAGGTACCTGTCGCAGACACCGACAAGGCTGCCCCGCAGCATGACCACCGCAGTAGGAACCCGCCAGAGCCCCCAGAACGGGGACAACGGGGACTAAGCGCAGCGCGGCCGGTGAGCGCAAAAACGCATACCTTAAAAGAATAGTTTTTTTTTTTTTTTTTTTTTTTTAGAAACGTAGATTCTTTTGTGTTGATTATCAAAAAAAAAGAAGAGGGAGGAGGAAAGGATAGAAATCTCAATGGAAGGACAACAAATGGCAGGAGAGCGACAGCAACCCTATCCTAAAGCAATAATTGCAAGTGGATTGCCACCCTTTCGCACACCATAAACCTCTTTTTCTCCTGCTATGTTCTCCTTTCCATTTTCTCCCCCTCTTTCCCCCCCCCTTTTTTTTCTTTCTGTTACGATTGGGTTTGACGGTTACGAAGCAGGGGGGAACATAACGAGAAAAAGAGGAATCTTTTTTCGGGGGAAAAAAAAAACTTCTCGCCGCCCCCTCACGAACACCTCCTCGCTCCCTATCCCATCCTCTGTCTTGCGTTCTTCGTTGTGTTATAAAATAGAAGAAAGAAAATGAAATGCAAAAAAAAAAAAAAAAAGAGGCAGAAGTGTTATTCGTATTATTATCGTTTTCCGCTTAATGTGCAATGGCATGGCCATCACTCAAGGTAGTACCTCGTCTTGTCTTTGGAGGAAACACGTCAGAAAAAGAAAAAAAAAGAGGGAGAGATGGGTGATATCTTGAACCTGACACCAAGCAGACCGCTGGGGACAAAACCAGGGAAAAGAGTGAACAAAGCAAGACCGTTCCTGAGAGACAAATGGGCCGAGCTGAGAGGTGTAAAGGAAGACGGCAAACTGACAGGGTGGGACCACCACGGGATCTCCCGTGTGAGCAAAGAATGGCTTGACGTGTACAAAGGAGACAAGGACCATTTCAACAGCAACGCTGTCTTAGGGGAGGCGTTCCTACGACAGGTCATATCGGTAACCGCGCATTTGGGGGAACCGAACCCATTGAGAACGGCGGTGTGCTGTGTGCTGATGGCCGACATTTGCAAACAGACAAATACCCCAAACGGAGCTCTTCCATCGTTGATCTTCAAGGAGCTGCTCGGTTCGATTTACTCCACTAACGATTCTGTACCCGACCACCGTGAGACAGACATAACAGGGTACCTTTCAAAAACCATGTGGTGCGATCAATACAAGGCCATGAGGGATTCGTTCTTGAAATACCACAGCGTGGCTGAACAGTCTAGCAAAGTCCTTTCAAGGCAACAAATGGTCCTTGGTAGAACAGTGGATACATGGCAGAGAATGTTGCTGTCAAGGTACATCGTAGCGTGGAAGAACACCGTTGTCCGGATACAGTACCAACAGGAAATCTTCACAGAATGTCATTATAGGAACTCGCGGAGACGGATCTTAAGGGTTGCGCTGTCAGCGTGGAAGGCTGATGTTGTCTCTGCACGACATGGTAAAGAGGTGGATCGATTCCAGAAGAAACAGAACTCGTTGACGTTGAAGCTGTCAAACCTGCAGAACGACATCGCAGAAGCAGCGTCCCAGATCACAACCCTCGACACAGAGAAGACGATCCTCGAGGAGGAGATCGCTCGGCTCCGCGAGCAGATCGATTCCAAGGACTTGCAGATTTCTCAAAAAGACGCAGAGATTGAAATGCTTAAAGAAGACATCGTCGGGTGGCGTGGTTTTGCAAAAAGACTAACGGAAGAATACTGGCCTGGGTTCATCTCAACTGACCCAAACGAGTATCTTTTCTCAGAAGTCGTCGGAAAGGAGGCTGACCACCTCAACATGGCAACCAAACTGCACATCCGTAAGAACACCCTGCAGATCAACAAAGACTCGGCGTGGCTTCAGTCCCTTCCACACGAAAAACGTCCTGCTCTAAAACTCCTCCTTCACTGGGTGAACCGAGCCGTTTTCGCAGCAAACCCCGCATCGGACCTCCCCACCAACCTCAGTACAGATTACCGCAACACGCTTCCGATCCTAGAAGTCTTAAAAGCAATAACGGTGCTACCAGAAAATTTCGAACAGAAGATCCAAAATGAGATCAGTTTCAGGAATAGAGCCTATTCGATTCTCACTACAGTGCGTGCCTGGCGTGGGGAAGAAGCCACAACGGAACTCGATATCACAGAAGGTGCTCTTGACGCCCAGGCACTGCTCCTTTCGAACCTATTTATAGAGTTTATTTTCCAAGCAGGACACGGGGGAGCTGTGCAGCACAAAGCAACTGAATCCCGAAAGGAGCTATTAAAGGAGATTGCATCGTGTGACCGAACGGACAGGCTGGCCACCTTTGTAGAATCTGCTTTGGCGGGGAAGGACCAATGGCAGAAGATATCCGGGCCGGTCCGAATGCTAAGGGAAAGCATCGTGATGCAGCATTTTGAAAGCAGGGAGTCGCTGGTGTTCCAAGACGAGGCAAAACAAAAAGAACGAGAGCCGCTGGTGGTAGTGGACCCACTCAGAGTGGCGGACATCGCCGAGTTGAATGGGACAAGAGCGCATGCAGAACTGAGAGATATGCTGTTGAAGCATGGGGAGTTGCTGCAGAACACATGGAAGTTCTACTCGTCAGACGGGAGGCTCATGACGCCCGCAAAGTTTTGGAGGTTCATCAGCGACGTGAAGGCGACAGACCGGGCCTTCAAGAAAAACATGATCTCAAAAATTTACAAGAGGGCAAACTCCGTGACAGAGGACATCACGTCGAAACTGAACAACAGCGTGAAGGACGTGATGAGCTCGGAAGACGAGGAGCAACAGGAACCGGAGGAGGTGATCGAAAGTTACAACCCAGACGACCAGCTGAGCGCAACAGAATGGGTGGACTGCTGCATCCACATCGCAGCTGGGAAGTTCAAGGAGATGGAGGTTTTAGGCGCTGTGGAAAAATTTCTGCTACAGCACGTGGACAAACATGGGTGTCAGTCAAACGTGGACGAATTTCGGGACCAGATCTACCACAAAGACGTGCAGGTGGTACTTGCTCGCTACAACACCTCCATGCAGCGGATCTTCAAGTACTACGCGCGGTACGAGAAGCGAAAGTCTGACAACGGAACGGACGAAGACATCTCAATGATCGAATACAAGCAGTTCCTGAAGGATGCGAAGCTTATCGACTCCACACTCTCCGTCGACTCCGCCTGCGAGCTCTTTCGTTTCCTCCAAGACGACCAGCCCGACCCCATCAGCTCGACGCTTGGCCTGAGCATGAGCACCGCCAACACCACCCTTGTATACCGCGAGTTCCTTGAGGTTATCGTCTGCATCGCCATCTTCAAGCTCCCCGCCCCTTACATCAAGCTAGCGGATAGGGTCCAGGTTTTCATCTCCGCAAAACTCCTCCCAACCTTGAAATCCACAAATCCGCGAATCACCAACCTCAAAAAGGCAAAAAACTAAAGGATCAGGAACGAGAATGAGTCTGTTTCTTATGAGCAGCAGGGGAGATGGTTTGTTAATACAGGAGTATATATACTTTTTTATGGTCCATTTTCATTATTTGTCATTGTTCATAGTATCCAGGGTTGAAAAGCGAGCATGCAACCATGCTTAAAACCATTCGTTTCACCCAGGCAACGCTCAGATCGTCAAAATAGGGATTTTGAAAGGGAAAAAAAATTGAGTATGGTCTTAGTATTTTTGCCAGAAATATGGGCTTGGGATCGATTAAACCGACCATAAATTAGAAAAAAAAACCGATCATTAACCGGGATAAACCCATCATTAATCTAAAATTGCTGGTCAGGTTCAAAAGCTGTGAACAAAAGGTCCATCTGGGGACATAGAGGGACCACATGGGCGAAATTTACACTACAAGCGTACCATATTTTCTTGATACATATCTCAAACCCCGCCGCGAAAATTGTAAGCCCGTGTAGCCCAATGGATAAGGCGTTTGCTTCCTAAGCAAAAGATTGTGGGTTCGATCCCCACCATGGGTGTTTTTTCTCTGGTGTATTTGCGTCTTTATGAAGTTGCAATAATTTTCCCCCTTCTTATTCGTGAAACTTACCGCCACGGATAATAATAAAAAAAAAAAAAAAAAAAAAAAACCATAAAAAAAAAAACAAAAACAAAAAAAAAAACATAAAGAAAATAAAAGAACAAGAGAAAAAAAAAAAAACAACAAAAAAAAAATATAAAAATAAAAAAAAAATAATACACGACGACGACGACGACGACGACAACGGGTCACAGCAATGTCATCTCTCTGCGCGAAGGAAGCTCGTACGACTTGGCTACAACTCGCGGCTAAATCCTGGCCGGCCCCGCACGTATAGGGGTGTCCAAACGGGACAAGGCGTTAGTGGTGGCGACGTAAGGTCTGTTAGGGCCGGCCCCCCCCAAGTCGTACAACCCTATCTTCGAAGACCTGAAGGTAGGGGTGACCACAAAGGCAGAGTGACATACATGCTGAAACGACCCTCGACCACACCGAGAAAGATGCGCAAAGGTTGCGGACCACATGATATGGACATCTTGGCGTGCGGTGACGTCGAGCAGAACCCGGGGCCAGCCGCGAAAGACGGATGGCTGAAGATAGTCTCGCTGAACGTGAGGTCCCTCAGAGCTAGGAAGGCCGAAATCGAGAAGGCTATCGAAGAAACAGCGCCGGACATCCTGTGTCTCCAAGAGACACACCTAACATCAGACGATGCGATCCACGGCTGGTTCGAAGGGTACAGAGCTTTCCGAAGAGACAGGACGCGACCGAGAAGGAGGAATTTCCCCATAAAAGGGGGCGGCTTACTGACTCTCGTGAAAGAAGGCATCAACGCTAGCGGTGTCGAAAGGAAGGAGAAGAAAAATGACGTGACGGAAAGACTGGACGTCAAAATATACCCGCCAGGTCAAAAGGAGATCCTCCTGGTGAACATCTACCTTCCACCAACATCGCCGTCAGATCCGAGCGATGACAGACCGAGCATCGACACCTACTTCAACCCGAACACACTCCCGACAGGGGACAGAACCTTAATCATGGGGGATTTCAACGCCCACCACCCTCTGTGGGACGGGAGAAGAAAGAAAGAGGACCTCATAGGTGACAAAGTCGCAAAGTGGATGATCGAGAAAGGGATGCGACCCTGGAATGACAAAGCCACACCGACACTATTGAACACAAGAGGTTCCTTATCATCACCGGACCTGGTGATAAGCGGGCCAGACATGGACTCTAGATCCTGGACAACCCTCGATTCATGGGGGTCTGACCACATACCCATGTCCATCCGGATAAGAACGAAATACGAAACCGGACCAACCATTAAGAAATTCAGCTTCAAAAAAGCTGACTGGGAGGGGTACAGAAATCATCTGGAGTACACCCTGAGGCACCTGCAGAGAACAGGAGACCCGGTCAGGCTAAACAAGCAGTTCACTGAAGCAGTCAAGGAGGCCGCCAGGCTCTTCATCCCAAGAGGGGGAGCGAGAGGCGGGAAAGCGTGGTGGACTGAAGAGCTGACGCAACTGGTTGGAAGAAGAAACGCTCTGAAGAAGGAGATTATGTCGGACATCGGCATCCCATCGATAGAACAATGCGAGAGGCTTGGTGAAATCAGCAGGCAAGTGCAGAAACAGATCGATGAAGGGAAGAAAAGAGCGTGGGCCGACTACATGAAGGAGCTGTCTCAGAAAAAGGACTTGGGACACGCTTTCAGGACGATAAAAACGCTCGATGGCAGGAAGGACAAAGATCCAGTAGCACCACTAATGGCAGGCGGCAAGCTACACACATCGGCGAAGCAAAAAGCAGACGTCCTTGTGGAGCACTACGCAAAGGCTTTTGCACCCCACCTTAACAAGGACACAAAGAAGATGCTGGACGGTGAAAACAGGAAGTCCAAAGTGATCAAGGACTTGAGGGACAGGGTCACTTGCCCAGGGATAAGCATGGAGGAACTGAAGCACGCGCTGAGGCAGTTGAAGAAGGGGAAATCCCCGGGCCCAGACGGTGTCTACAACGAGATGCTGAAACACCTGGGGGGGACGGCCATGGACACATTACTCCATCTGTTCAATATGTCATGGGAGAAGGGAGTGGTACCATCAGACTGGAGGTTCACGCACATAATCCCACTTTACAAAGGAAAGGGCAAGTCAAGAAGTGATCCGGCATCGTACAGACCGATATCGCTAACCTCCAACATTTCAAAGACAATGGAGAGGATAGTAAAGATAAGGGTCGACTACCACCAAGACGTGGGAGATGTGAAGAGGGTGCACAAAATGCAGTCAGGTTTCAGGAAAGGGCGCTCCACAGAAGAGAACGTCCTGCAAGTGACCACGAAACTGAACCGCATCAGAGACGATGAGTTCTGCGGCGGACTTTTGCTCTTCGACCTGAAAGGAGCCTTCGACACAGTGTGGCACAAGGGTCTAAATGCGAAAATGAGGAGTAATGGCTACCCGCAAAGAATTACGGACTGGGTGGCCGCTTTCCTAGACCAGAGGATCGCTGCCGTCAAGGTGAGTGGCGAAACAGGGAAGCACGAACACATAACGGGTGGGGTTCCACAGGGAACCATCCTTGCCCCAACCCTCTTCTCGATCTACATGGACGACCTCTCAGAGACGTTCGAAAAGGAGGTCATTGATGCCGTGATGTACGCAGACGACATTGCGGTGGTGCTGCACGAAAAAGACCTGGACAGCTTGAATGGAAAACTGATGAAGATCCTGAGGGTTGTGGAGAGCTGGTGCTCGAGAAACTCGATGGTGATCTCCAAGGGAAAGACAGAGTTCCTTCCCGTTGCTGGCATCTCCTATCCGCAGAGAACACTGAAGGGGAAGATCAGAGCAACTTTCAAGACCGGCGAAGAACTCGAGGTGGTCGAAAAAACAAAGCTGCTCGGAGTCACCTTCGAGGAGGACATGCTTTTCTCCGAACACTCCAGAGACGTCTTGGAAAGAGGTGAAAGCAGGGTCAGGCTGCTGAGCTGCCTTGCGGGAACGAGATGGGGTTGCAAGAAGGTGGTGTTGAGGGCTCTATACCTCACATATGTGCAACCAGTCTTCAGATACTGCTTGGGCGTGTACGGGTCATTTCTCCCGAGCGGGAGGAACACGCCCCACGAAGGCATCAAGAAGCTTCAATACAGGGCAGCGGTGAAGATCACAGGCTGCATCGCGTCATCAGAGACATTCGCGACACTGAACGAAGCGGGGCTGTGGACCCTGGATGCGCTGATCGAACACGACAGCCTGTTGCTCTACGAGTCACTGATGAGAAAAGTGGACACCGCCGCATACCAGGCGACTCAGCCTCTGGAGGATCTGACCAGGTACGAGAAGCTCCTACCAAGGAGGACTTGGTCTGACAAACAGAGAGAGGCATCGAAAGCCTACAAACTCCCAGAGAGGACGGGCACACCTCACTCGGGCGCCGTCTTCATGAGGAGACTCGCGGTTGCACCCTGGCAAAGATTCGAGGGGCAACTCGTGCTCTCCCCCTTCCTAGACACGCAGGTGAAAAGGACGGACCCAAAAGAGGTCAGGAAAGAGGCAACAACGAACACCCTGAACAGGTTATGCGAGAAACACGGCCGGGCATTCTGCATGGTGTTCACAGACGGGTCCGTAAAGGATGGGAAAAACGGAGGCTCGGCCGCCATCCTGCTGCACAACGGGTCCGATGCTGCCTACGGGATCAGCGGTGGACTGTATTCGACATCCTACAAATGCGAACTCAGGGCCCTGAGGCTAGGGATCCGACTGGCGACAAGACTCTCAGAGAGGAAGCTTGCAAGCCAAGGGATGGTTCTGATATGCACAGATTCGCAGTCGGTGATACGGAAGATGTGCCAGGGACACATGTCGGCAGCCTCCAAAGATGACTTCGAACTCTGGCAGGAGGTCGCGAGCTTGACAGGCAGAGGCCACAAGCTAATCGTTCAATACGTCCCGAGTCACTGCGGGTACAAGTGGAACGAGAAGGCGGACCAGAAGGCAAAAGAGGCGAGCGAAAGACTGGCCCACACCCGTGAGACAGACATTGAGGTGGTTAAAACTCTGGTGAGGAAGCATGTCATCAGAAGCCACCTCCGCCTATGGAAGGATACTGGCGTCACAAAGACGTACAGGGAGCAGTTTGCCGGAAGTTACGAGAAGTTCGAGGAGCTGGACAGAAAGAAAGAAGTGGCGATCATGAGGCTGAGGGTGGGGAAGAGCCCACTCACTTGCGGATACCTACTCATACCCCCAGTCGAGGAGGTCCCGTGCCATCTATGTTCGCAACCCCAGACTCTAAGCCACCTCCTACGGGAATGCCAAGACGGAAAGAGGATCGACCAAAGGAGTCAGATCTTCGGTAGCTCCCTTCCTTCCCTCAAAGTCCTCCTGTCCACCGACGCCTGTAAGACCGCCCAGCTCTTGGAGCGGCAGGGAACATTGTGAAAAAACTTATAAATTATAATATGTTATACTCTCCAAACATTGAGGTCTGAAGTTGTTAAACGACTTCAGACAGCAATTGTTTCTAACTCAATCTCTCGACTCTGGCTTCACTCCTATCCTTTCTTTTCACCTCCCTCCCCAGTGTCTTCCCTTATTTTCCATTACCAGGCCCCTGTCCCCCGCCCCCAGTGTTATTCAAATTTTTCACTCACCTTTCATATAGAAAGAAAAAAGAAAAAAAAAAAAAGAAAAAAAAGAAGGACAGATGATTCAAGCTTCGGTGTACACAATCGAGCTTGATTTGAATTCCTTTATTTTGAGAAAAAAAAAAAAAAAAAAAAAAAAAAGAAGAAAAAAAAAAAAAAAAAAAAAAAAAAAAAAACTGAAGAACGAAACTTAATTGAATTGAATTTATTGGCTCCCGAAAGCCCAACAAGTCCAGCAGACGGTGGAGTTTCACAGTCAGCTGGTTAATTTTTCACAATTGAAACTCCTCCAAAGTTCTTAAAATCTGGGAGGTCGTCTCTTGTTACTAGAGGCGGCTAATGCCTCGAGACCCAGGTGCTGCCTGGTGGGTGGGATCGGTTTTATTTTATTATGAAAAGAGCGTGGTGAGGGGGTCCAAGTAATTTACTACAGGGAGCAGCGGACCAGGACCCCTCGACCAATGGCTCAGTAACAGAGACTGCTTTTCACGAATCACTTTCAAACACCTCTCTTGGTTTGAAGTGATGTCCCTTTCCCTTTCCCTTGAATGGTTTTCTCTACTCCCCTTCGATCCTCCCGCCTGGTAGTGGAATATTTATTATTATTATCCGCCACGGATTCTTGTGGCGAGATGGCCGAGCGGTCTAAGGCGTTGCGTTTAGGCCGCAATATCTCCGGATGCGTGGGTTCAAACCCCACTCTCGTCACTTTTTAAACTCCAAAGACTGGGGGGGGTCACCCGGTAGAACAAATGATGATGATGCAAGAACCTGACCTGGATCTGGAGAAAATTGACAAGGCGGTGGCATTCTTATGGAAGAGGCATTCAGAGGGGAAACTGCTGCCAGACTTCGTGGACATATTAAGAGCGAATTACAAAGACAAACCGGGTTGGGAGTTCGTGAAGGGGCCTGGGCATGAAGGGTGGGATTATTTTACGGATAAGGTTGCTGTTTTAAACGAAGCGGTGACAGAAGGGGCGTTGTTAAATGCATGGGGGGACAAGCCGTTTGCAGGGAAATATGTTAAGAAACAGGCTGTGTCGAGTTGGCGGGCTGGGGCGACAGTCCGGTTGTGCCAAGGGCACGAGGTCACGCAACAAAGTGACTCTTCGAGGATGCTCAAACTCTCGAACATTGGACAGAATATCAAACCAAAACTCTTCAAAATTCTTGTAAAGTTCGGCCTTGTCGAATTTTGTGAGTTTGAAAGCAGCACTGGCGGCACGTTCACATGCTGTACACAATTCAAGAACGCAGACGACTCTGTCAAGGTCGTGACAACTACCAGTAAAACTAAAGGTAAAAAGCAGGCCTTCCAAGTCTCTTACGATACGGAAGGCATGCTCCGAATGCCATCTCCCATCCTCCGTCTCTCCACCGGTTCGGGTCCAGGAACCAAAAAGATCTCCGAGATAGATCTGAAAGAAATCGGCACCGTCTTCTCTCTTTTCACCACGAAACCCCCTTCCGTTGAGCATGAACAACACCAGTTCGGTGGGGACTACGACCACGTGGTATGCCTCAACTTTTTTTTTCCGTTTTCTTTTAATTAAATCTGCACAGTTCATCACGTACAACAATCTTGCAGACGCGGAGGCCGCTCTGGAAGCCATGCAAAAGAGCCTTGCTGATGTATGATCATAAAAAGAAAAAGAAATAAATTCCACATCAGGATTTCAATTTCGAGCTTGTCTACATTTCCGAAGACACAAAAACGGAGTGCATCAACGGGTGGCGGAAGGAGGGTTCCAATGTCGTGGCTCTTCACTACGGCGGCGACCGTTTGAAAGTCAAAGACATGAGTTGTGAGTTCGTCCTTACCCCAGAGGGTGTCTGCCTTGAGCAACTGAACCCTTACAGGGTATGCTGTTGAAAAGAAGAAGAAGAAAACACACCCCCAACAGGTCATGGGCGACGACACGCTTGAGATGGTGCACGACCTTCAGGAGTTCCAGCAGAGGTTCTTTGGCCTCCAACCAAATATACGGGATATGCGCTACGCTGAGCATATCATCGACAAGGCCACCGACGGCGATTGGTCCGAGGATCCTGGGCTTGAGTACTCAGCTTTCCGTTTGCGGTCCCGACTGGAAATCTTGGACGAGAATGGCAAAGTGGAAGGCACAGTGGTATCCACCGACTACGAAGCCGGGACTTACGTGCATCTCAACCCCGAAGAGGCACAGGTAATGAGGCCTATTAAGAGATCACCGGTTGTCGCACCAGTATGCAACACTTCCCCCCCCTTTTTTTTCCAAATCTTGTACAGGCGCCTGTCGTGAAGGAGAAGGATGTCTCGATGGATCTTGCCATTGACAACGAGGAGGCGTACGAGGCTGCAAACCCTCTCACAGCTCAAGCGGCACCTGCCGTTCCCATGCTGACACGCGACCAGTTTGAGAAGCTGAAGCAAGACCAACTCCTGCAACAAATGCGTACTAAACAGCCCACGATGCCTTCGTGGTCTGTCGGTCCAAAGCGCGTGGACAACCCACCAGCATCCCAGCCACCACAAGAAGCTACTCCGTCCCCTCATCCACAAACTCCTGCTCCGGCAACCCCCGAGCCTCCTGCCCCCACACCGGCACAGAAGCCTAAGGGCGGGTTCAAGTTGTTCACACCAACAGCTGTCGACACCACGAAAAAAGAAGCCCCTCGAGCAGAAAGGGGAGGAAAAGGCGGGAAGGAACGAAGAGGGTTCAGAGAGTTCGATGGGGGCAAAGTGTCCAAGAGCGATAGGGACAAGGACAAACCTGAAAAAGACAGGAGAGACAGAGACAGAGATCGAGACCGGGACCGCGACAGAGACAGAGACAGAGACAGGAATGGACCTAAGAGGGGCTTCCACAACGAGAGGGATCGGGATTACGACAGACGCGATAAAGACAGGAAAAAAATAAAAACTGAACCGGGGGAGGACAGGGACAGAGGATCGAGAAGGATCAAAACAGAACCGGGAGAAGACAGAGATAAAGACAGGGACAGGGACAGGAAAGAGAGAAGAGAGAAGAAAGATAAGAAGGATAGAAAAGAGAAAAGACCGAGGAAAACGTATGAACTCCCCCCCCCCTCCCCCACCTTCCTTAGTGACCGTGAAGACGCGAAGTCGGGCGAGTTAAAGCAAGTTAAGCAAGAGAAATAAGAAATGAGGGTTTTTTTTTCTTTTTCTTTTTAACATTCGTTAAATCACAATGAATAGTGTTTTTTTTTTTTTTTTTTTTTTTTTTTTTTTTTTTTTTTTTTTTTTTCTTATATACTGTAAAACGAATAATGTCGGACGGAAAAATTCTCGGACAGAAAAACTCCCGGACGGAAAAACTCCCGGACACCAAAAAAACCCGGACATTTTTCCGTCCGGGAGTTTTTCTGGGAAGAAGTTTTTTTACTTAAGGGGGGTAGCAGCTCCCACCACGTTTGCCTGGAAGGGCTTTATTCCTTGTGCAGAGCCAAAATGTCACCCTGCGTGGCAGTTTGAATTTTTCTTCCCCTTTCAATGCACCAACAAACAGCACCCACGGGATCTTTAACTTCTCATAAACCCGTACTTCTTTCGTCAAATTGACCAGTTCGACTACCCATGGCACGTTGAGCAGCTGGCTTGTGAGGGGCCCAACTTTGGTGCTGACACCCCCGGCCAGCTCACCCCCGAGAGGTGGAGGAGATAAACTCCTTACACCGGGCCAGTACAAACCCCCGAAAGCAGCTTGGCGGCCTCTGCCTCGGTCAGAAGACGGCAGCAACAGGTTCAACAGAGCCCCCGGTTTCTTCCAGACGGAAATACTGGACGTTGCTATTCCACCCAACCACACCCTGGCCGCCGCGACGCCGTGATAGCTGCGTATCGCCCAATACGGGATTTAGCATCCTTCGGGGGCTGAAAGGTTTTTGCTTGAGTCGATAGGTAAACGGGCTTGGTGAGCCTATCCCAGCACAACAAATATGCACCTATGCAGAAGGGCTGCTGTGCGCCAATCCAGCCCGAAAGACAGACTGGTAGACTTTGGTGGGGCACTGTCCTTTTCCACTGGCTAGGCTGACAAAATTTTGCAGCAAGAAAGACAAAAGCCGCAAGCCACCTCCGGAAAGCCCGGAAACGAGAAGGACAACGAGAAGGCACGCTGTTTCCCCATGGAATTCAGGTCCATAATCGACACCCATAAAGTAAGGCCGGAATTGGTCTGGAATACGGGGTTAAAAACCAAAACAAAAAAAAGGGGTGCTAAGGTCGTAAAAGTCCGTGGCTTGGGGGACAAAACGGGCTATAACGGAACAGCTGGCTGTTTCCTTGGCTGGATGGTTAAATACAAAGGCAAAGCGGAAACGCAACCGGCAGGGATTATCCGTGCCCCGGTCAAGCACCCGCCCACCGAATGGAGCCTAACGGCATCGCCCAATCATTGGGCTAATTATGATACTCGGTATCTGGGTTACGGAGCTGTTTCTTCCTTTTTGCTATAAATCATCGATTCCCATGGTTTTGCCGAACGGGCCGATTCTGCTGCTTGTCGGCGACCACAACTCTCATACGACCTATGCCTATGGGTTCGTAGAGTGGTTCGCAGGCGCAAACGTGCACATTGCTTTTGTCCCCCTGGGCTCACCTACATGGTTCAACCGATGGATATTGGGTTGAACGCAGCTGTAAAGCATCTATTAAGAAAGGTAGTAGGCCACACGAAGGCTCGACAAGCTGATTGCCTCGGGGGCAGCAAGGGAGGACAAAGATGCAGAAAGGCCCTGGGGGTTTCTTCGCGCGGTTGCCGTTTGCAGCCCAGGCCAGTATGTAGGTGGTAGTGGACCAGGCCCCCTGACGGCCTTACCTAAAAAAAATTCCCGGACGGAAAAACTCCCGGACGGAAAAATTCCCGGACGCCAAAAAAACTCGGACATTTTTCCGTCCGGGAGTTTTTCGTTTTACAGTATATATATATATATATATATTATTGTTCTTCTTTTGTGTATGGGTGCGGTCCCGTTCTTTTTTGTTCTCTTCGTTTTTTTAAAACCGATTCAGTCGTTGTGGGGCTGACCCACAAAAGGCTTGTTTTCTTTTCTTTTCTTTTCCTTTTCTTTTTTCTTTAGTGTGTCTTTAACAGGAAAACTCCTCTCCACCCTCTTTTTTTTCTCTTTACTCTCAATTCATACCCAAATAGAAAGCGAGAAGGGAGGGAAAAAAAGAGGAAATAAAATGGAAGATATTCTCGGAAAGAAAAAGATGCAGTTCAACAATGCGGGAACGATTAAGGAAAATTGGAATGACGAGGGAGGGAGGGGCTATGAGGAAGAAGCGAAGGAAACTGCAGTGGTGCCTGCGGTGCAAAATAGCAGCAGCAAGCCTTCGGGAGGCAACAAAGAAGGGAAGTCCCTGTGGGCGCAACTACAGGAAAACAGAGATCGGGCTGATTTTGACGAAGAAGAGGACTACAGGGGACAGAACACCAGGGCAACGGAGAACGACGACTTTGAATACCACCAACAAATAGAGGACGAAAAAAGGCGGCAGGAGCAGGAACGGGACCGAGACGTTAAAAAATCTCTCCTTGCCTTCGAGGCTGCCGTGGAGCAAACAGTGAAAGAATATAAGCAGAAAGGCCTGGTATGAACCTGGGAAAATAATAATCCACCATATTAAAAAAAAAAGGATGAACGTTTGAACTCGAAAGCCTTCGACTTAACCGACATACCAGCTGACCCAATCGCTGACCTCAGCGTGAAACCCGCAAAAAGAAGAAAGCGGAAACATCAGAAAAAGGAAGAGGTCGGGCTCGGACTCGACTATTGAAAACACACCCGAAAGAAAGTGTTTTAGACGTTTTCTTCAAAAATCCTTCAAAAATCCTTCAAAAAAAAAAAGAATTACACACACGAAAAAAAAAAAAAAAAAGACCATGGCGGCATGGGTGCCCAACGAGGCATCTTCGACTTGCATGCAGTGCACCGCTCAGTTTTCACTATTCTTGCGTCGGCACCACTGCAGAAGATGCGGAGGGCTGTTTTGTTGGAAATGCTGCAAGGTCAGCAATCGAACGGAGACAAGGGAGTGCGAGAAGTGCGTGTGCAGACTGTTCCTTCTGAGCGACGACGTGATCCTACACGCGATCAGTTTTCTAGACGAGGTTTCAATGCATTGCTCCATGCAGACAGCAAGGAGGCTCACACGCTGCACGCCTCTCCCGTACCCTTTCGCAGATCAATCCCACGTCAACAAAATCTTCCTACCCCTCGGAACGAATCCGGCAGGGCAGTCTCTATATAAAGAAACCCCGACTGGGCGGACCGTGGCATTAAAGAAAATCGGCAAGACAACAGTGTTTTCAAGGAAACGATGGAAGAGAACCGTCGATGAGATGGAGGTGATGCGCAGCATGCAAGACCCCTGTTTGATTGAAGTCCACTCCATCTTTCAAACACACACAGAACTCATTGCAGTAACCGAAGAAATTCACGGTGTACCAATACAAGAGTTCATGGAAGGGAGGGACCACGGGTTGGACGAAGGGACTGCAAGAAACATGTTAAAACCGCTATTAGAGCTCACGCACGAGTTGAAGGACAGGGCGCTGATCGATATCAATACCTTGATCTTGATGAAAAACGAAAAAGATGAAGGATGTCATGTGAAGGCGACCGGTTTGGTGGAGGTCAGAGGGGCACAGGTTCAAAGCCCTGTAGGATCGTTTTCTTCGTATTGCAGCTCCTCAGTCGGGCCTGTGTCGCCGCCTGCTATGCCTCTTCACAAAGAGGTCAGGTCGCATTTACGGCCGCCTCCAATTGATATCCCTGGAGGGTTGGATACTGAGTTGAATTGTTATGCTCTATCGCTGCAAAAAGCAGCGGTGCAACGTGTTGCGAACCTAGCACCACCCGTGTCTCACTTTGGCGATGCGACGCTTTCGGACGGATCTTCGGAGACGGTGACACACCACCTTGGGGCGCTTTATTGCCATCTTGTTTCTCTTGCACCGTTCGATAAACAATGGGCAATCTTCAACAATCTTTCCGATAAGAGCAAACAGCTGACCTCTGCGCTCCTGTCCGACCAGATGCAGCCTCGTTTTATTCTAGATAAGATGATGTGAGCCCCCCCTTTTTTTTAGGTCCTCATTGCTATGAAGGATTTTTATTTTACATACTGCTTTGGTTTATTTAAACCCCCCCTTTTTTTTCTAGAATTGAGGAAGAAAAAAAAAAACTTAAAACGACAACGTGAGAATTTTCTTTTATTGCACAAAAGAAAAAAAAAAAAAAAAAACATAGCACTGCATAGGTGTTCACAAAAAAAAAAAAAAAAAAAAAAAAGAAAAGTTAACTAACTGACTGACTTCTCCCCCTGCACCCCTCCCTTCCCCTCTAATAGGTTTCTGCGATGAGGAAGAATATGCCTTTAAGTCGACCTTGTTTAGTGATACGTTCAACCAAAAAAAGAAAAAAAAAAAAAAAAAAAAAAAAAAAAAAAAAAAAAGAAAAAAAAAAAAAAAAAAAAAAAAAAAAAAAAGCAAGAAGGGTGACTATGAACTTTTCCCGAGAGGATAGTTCTGACATGCCCCTCCCTCTTATCTCCATATCTATTTGTATCTAAAGTCAAATCTAGGGACACAAAGTGGGTTGAGCAGTGGCACACATACACACACACACGTACGCATTTTAACCCAGAAGGGCGACCCTTGGGGACGATTGTGTGTTGTGTCAACGTAAGACTTGTGCCCCTCTCCTAATTGTCTGATCAGGCAAAATTTTGTTCATATCCTGTTCGTATAATGCCTCTTTCTCTATTTTTTCTTTTTTGAGCTTTGCCATATGCAGGTCGGTTCTCCCCATTTTTTCCAGGTTTCTCAAAGAAAACACAAACAGATAGTTCGTGGGAGGAGACCAATATTAGTTTTGCGTTTGTTTTTCTCCATCCCCCCCCCCCCCCCCTTCCCCGAGGAGGACCGATTTGTGGTTCTTTCTCGGATACGCTTTTTTCAGCCCACAAATAGCATCCCCCTCAAGAAGAAAAGCTTAGGATCTGTCAAAATCCATGGCAAGCAGTGGAGAACGGACCAGCCCCTTTGTTCTTAATT
Organism: Diplonema japonicum; assembly: GCA_964019335.1. Lineage (NCBI taxonomy): Eukaryota > Euglenozoa > Diplonemea > Diplonemida > Diplonemidae > Diplonema > Diplonema japonicum. The sequence goes on from OZ025685.1 coordinate 224,636, forward strand.
CTACGTTTTCTTTTTTTTTTTTCTCCCACAAAATAATTCACAAGAAGGGGGTGGGAGGGCGGAAAAAAGAAAGGAAAAAAAAAAGGAAAAAAAAAGAGAAAGGGGGGAGGGGGGAGAGAAGAAGCACCAATGCAGCACAAGACGGTGGCGGTCAATGTAAGGTCAATTCCAGGGCCGCAGATAAAACATGGGGAAGGAGCGAACAGGGCGGCACCGCTATTCTCCGGGGTGGGGATGACTGAAGCATGTGACTGGGGGGAAGGGAGGCTGCTAGCGTACACTCACCACACACTTGTAGTGGTGGTTGACCCTGGGAGTAATCAGGTGGTGCAGACACTTGATGGCCATGTTGGCAACACCACTGCAGTCCGGTTCCTCACATCCACTGCAGACGTCCTCCTTGCTACTGGTGACAACAACGGCCACATCATCGTCTGGCAAGTTCGCGAGGGGTCACCTCTCATCACCATGTCTTGCACCCACGACGTGAAGTACGCTGACAGCGTCATCGCCATGCGGCAGGTCAAGTCACCCGCAAAGACAACTACCATGTCACACATTGTCCCCTTCAGGCTCCTCTGCCTCACTGCCAAGTCTCTCATCCTTCTCGACCTCTCCTCCCAAAGCACGCTGTGGAGATCGGAAATGGGCAGCGTCGAGCACCCCCTCGTTGGGATGACCCTCTCCGCAAGGGAGAACTGCATCGTCTTCAACTCCTCTTCCGACCTCCGCATCATCCCGAAGATCGGGTCACCTGGTGCCTCCTACCACTCCACACACCTGTCCGTGGCGCAGTACGGTGAACTGCAAGACGTGGTGCACTGCCCGTCTGTGAAGTCCCAAGTGTACCTTGTGTTCCGCACGGAGATCATCCTGTACGACATCGAGATCAAGAAGCAGATCGAGACCTTCTCCATCAGCTCCGGCCGCACGGAGTTCCGTTCCCTGATCACCGCTTCAGGGGCGGAGCTCAGCGCCATCAGCACAGTGTTAGGGCTGTCCGGCCCCCTCCCTCTTTACACGTTGCATAACGACGGCACCATGAGCACGTGGGTGCGCAATCCTGGTGCAAGGAATTTGCTGCAGGTCCCTGTCGACTTCCGATCGTCCCGACAGGGCTTCGCGGGAAGGCCTCACCTCGTCGCGATGGAGCGCGTGCAGGGCGCTGAGATAGGAGGCAGCATTGAGGGCTGCCGTGCCCGGTTCGCAGTGGTGGCGAACGACGGGACGCTGACTACGTGGGAGTACACGACAGACGGGTGGTGTGTGTCGGGTTCCACGCCCTCGACGCTGAGCCCTGTGTCATGCACAGCCGTGATGAACCTTGCTGTGGGTGCTTCTGAGACGAAGCTGGCCGGTGGGGAGCCAAACTGTTTGGTGATCCTCACGACTACAGGGCTGCTCATGCTGTACGAGATCCTCACAGGCGCCCTTGTTTGCAAACTAGAGCTAGCTACGGAGAAGGGTTGTGTGCCGTTGTCCCTCCAGTACCTTAACCCGTCTACAATTCTAGTGGGCGCCACTAAGCTGGGAAGCAGCAGCCCTGACGCGCACCACAACTTCATTGCAAGCGTGTCGCTGCCGTCACTGAACACGGACGAGTTCAAGGGCACGGAGACCGACTCATACAAGCTGCTAGGGTTGGAGGTGTCCCCACGGAAAATGCTCCTCGCGGCCCTGCATGCTGGGGGCGCGTGTGAGATATGGGACATTCCAGGCAGGCTGTTGCTGCACAAGATTGTAGTGCAGTACACAGTGATCAAGTGGATGCCTGCTTTGTTCACTCAGGGAAAAGACCCTGAGCAGGCCGGGGAAATCGCCATCTGGCTGTCCCACGACGGGCTCATGTCCTTCTTCAGGGTCGTGAACGGAGAGGTGCGCCACTACCGTGAGAACCCGTCCTTTATGAACACGAAGAACAAGAGCATAGTGGGGTTCGGGTACCCTGTGGTGTCGGCGGACTGGTACGATTTGCTGCTGCTGACAGGTGACACAGCGGGGATGATGTGCTTGGTCAACTTGAAGAACGGGAAATTCTCACACATTGATAACCAACAAAAAGCGGCGGTGAAAACCTTGAAAATATGCCCCCCGGAGTACCTGAAGATGGAAGAGGAAGACCAACCGGAGGGAGGGAGGAAGAAGGGGACGTGTCTTGCCTTGGTGCTATTTGAAGACGAAGAGTTCGGAATATGGAACGTGGGCGCCAAGCAGCGTCTGTCATACTCCAAGACAAACGACCCCAAGACACGGCCACTGAAGGCCACAGCCGTAGAATGGGTGCCCGGTGGGTATCCCACCATCGCCACCCCAACTGGTACCATCATGATTCTCGACCTTTCTATAGGGTCACGATCTTCTCCTGTCACCCTCCGGTCCCTGGCTCGTCCAATAGTCAGCACGGCTCTCCTCGTCCGCCCCCACGCCGCCTACCTCGCAGCCTGTCTCATGGACTGCAGGCTCGACCCCTCCATCTCGACACCTACGCCAGCTTCACGGTTGCAAGACACAGCAGCTGTTTCTCCTCCTTATCGAAACGCTTATGGCGAGCTGATTCTGAAGAAGGTTTCTTTTTTTTTTTTTTTTTTTTTTTTGTTGAATTGAAATGTATCCCCCCCCTCCCCAGATGGAATCGGAAGCCGAGCAAGCAGCGCAGCATCTCCAACTCATCCCAGAGACCGTGAAAGCAAGCCTGCTGGAACTTGCTGATGACAAGGTGTGTGAACGAAGGGGAGAAAAAAATATGAAACGAGAATTAATTTAAACACCTAAAGGAGGACGGGTTCGTACCGCGAAGATGCTTGATCACAGCGGCGATCTTCGCAGAGGATGATAAGATGCAGTTCTGGAGGAGCGCGGAGATAGCGTTGAGGGAGGCGAAGGTACGGGAAATTTAAAAAAAAAAAAAAAAAAAAAAAAAAAAAAAGAACGGCGAGGCACGTCCAAGGTTCATCCACCCGACCATCGTTTCAAAGGAGCAAACGCTGAAGGCGTTTTCGAACAACGCTGCCATCGCCAAGAAGCTATTGGGTGGGAACCACGATGGCGACACGGAGGATGGATCACACAACGGGGAGGAACATGAAGAACGGTCTAAATACTTCGACACCGACATGATGGAAGGCGGCTCAGTGGGCGCCCACGACGAACTCTTCCTTGACGATGGGGTGTGTGCCACTTGACCTCTTCCCCCTCCCCCTTTTTTTTCCATTCTTACAAAACAACAAACACACAGCTCCTCCATGCTGTCGACTGCAACTTAATGTCCGCCAAGGAGGACGCCGTGCGCAGGACAAAGGCAACCCATCAATACGATGAAATCGCCAAGCAACACGTCAACCTAGGTGCCATGTACCCCGCATGCCAGCTTCTTTTGGACACCCCAACCGACGCTCCAGAATGGAGGGCCAACCTGTACAAAGCTTGCGTAGTTGCCGCAGGCGTTTCCCCGTTGCACTACCAGCACACTGTGAAACGGGTAGCGAGCTTGTTGGTTGGCAACGAAGATATCGACGGTGCCGTTGAGATGCTGTGCCTTGTAGGGAGAGGTCATGAAGCTTGCAAAGCATACCAATCGCATGATAGATGGGAGGATGCCGCGAGGTTAGCGAAGGTTTCGCTGACGCAAGCCGAGGCGAACGACATTCTTCAGCGGTGGGCAGTTCACCTCAGCAGCACGGGGGATGTCCTCAACGCTGCCTGTGTCATGGTGTCCATTGGGAATTTCCCCGAGACCTTGCGGCTTCTCGCACCCCACGCTGAGTACTCCGACGTTGCGGGCTTGCTAGCGTACGCGTGCGAAAAGGCTGGGCTCATCACACCCTCCGATGAAATCGCGCCGCTGATAGCCGCCGTTTATTCCCAGTACAAGGATTATCTGAACTCTATCTCTGCGCACCATATCGCCGAGCTTTACTCCGATAGGATGATGAAATGGAGGATTTGAAAAGAGAGAGAGTATTTTTTTTGTTTTTTTTTTGTTTGTTTTTATGTGTGTTTACTCCCCCCTCGTATGGCTTTTTTTTTTTTTTTTTTTTTTTTTTTTTTTTTTTTTTTTTTTTCTTTTTGTTGTTTACGTACGCACTCTCAAAAGAAAGGGGGTTTTTTTCGAAAAAAACTGGGGGGCTTTTTTTTTTTTACTTCCGTGATTTAAAAGTAGGGGGGATATTGAAGGGAGGGAAATCTTTTTTCCCTCGACTACAGCAGCGTACGTGACGCGAGACACGCGGAAACGCCTCTCGTGCTGTTTTTTTTTCCCCCTTCTCTCTTCTTCTTTTTTTGTTCTTCTCTCCTTTTCCTACGTACATAGTATACACGTTATTACAACCCGTGTTTGAACACACACCGCACTGGTACTTTCCTTCTTGTTTCGCCCAAAAGCCCAGGCTTAAATCTTTTTTTTTTTTTTTTTTTTTTCTGTATCATAACAAGCCGTACTGAACACAGTCCGATTGCCAAAGAAAAAAAATAAAAAATAAAAAATCGTCCCACAATCGTCTGTAATCGGCCTCATTGGGGTCATGCAGGGTCTGAGTGGAAACAGGGCAAAAACATCATGAAAAAAGCACCCTCTCTGGGGCATCTGAAGGAAGATTCTATCTAAGGACGCGAGGAGACTGTGCTAGTGCAGTGCAGGCACTTCACATCGTCGGATTTTTACAACAGGCTGAATGTCCTTTAGGTTCTGGCGTCTGTCAGAGAGCAAATACTTGCTTTTAGCACAGAACTGCACCGCACAGGGGGTTGCTGACCACCCGAGAAGCCATAATGACTTCCATCCATGACAAGCACTAATTGAACAACCAATTAAAATAATCCCCGTGTATACTATGCCAAAAATGATCCCTTTTTGTTTTATTTTATTTTTTTACTTTCTCTCTTGTGTTCCATTTATTGCCCACCCATCCACGGTAACCTCGAAAAAAAAAAAAAAAAAAAAAAAAAAAGATTTTTACCTTTTCCGCCGTTCTTTACTTTTCTTTTTTATACTTAACCTCACCCACACCACCCACACTTGTCTTGCCACCCACGAGGCCCACAGGTTCCATCTCGCTGCTTCTGGTCAACATCATGAGGTCTCCCCCCTAGTACTTTGTTGGCAGGTAAACGCATTTCCAAGATCTTTTTTTGAAAATAAGGTCCCAAAACGAAAATCTTGAACTGCTGCCACGGCTCCTTGTAAACCATAACCAGGCTAAAGAGAAAAAAAAAAAAAAGAAAAAAAAAGATTCGGCCTCTTATGGTACTCTAGAACTCTTCTTGGGTGATTGCCTTCGCCAATTTCCAGAAGAGCCTTTTGGTCTTTCCCTCTTAGGCTGCGCAACGCTGCATCGGTAGGAACTTCTTCTTTATCACCCCCCTCCAGCCCGCTTCTGTCTGTCAGAAGGAATGGGAAAATTGTATTCTTCAAAAAGAAAAAAAAGGAAATAAAGAAGAAACAAAAAAGAAAAATGAGCCGTCCGGTCACTTTGAAAACAAACGAGAAAGATTTCTTCAAGGTGGTGAAAAGCGCCGAAGGAGGATGGGAGCTGCAAGCAATGCGATCAGGCGGGTGCAACAGCAACGGGATATTCTGCAAAGACCCAGAGGAGAAGATAGCTGAAGTGGAACTCCAGAGGCTGGTGGCTGCGACCCACGTGTTCGAGGGAAGCTGCAGCATAAGCAGCGGAGATATGTTAACCTGCCGCTTTGTAACCATCGACATGGCGTCACGGGGTATGAACCTTGACTACATCGTGTCAATGAAGGACATTAAAAAAACACTGGAGCCTTTGAAGAGGTATAAAGAAGAGATTCCTGAAGTCATGAGCGCAGAGCTGATGTGGACGATAGTCGAGACGAAAATGAACGAGATCAACATAAAATGGGAAACGTCGCCGTCAGGCTCTGTCCTGGCCATGTGGGAGTTCTGCAACGAGGTCTGCGACATGACGCAACGCCTTCCGGATAATGTCAAAGGCTCGAACCAATTCTTTTCGCAGTCTATACACATTATTTTCGATTATTTGAGCAACAAGGTCCTCCTCCATGTGCCTCACCGCGACCCACGCCTCTCTAAGTACGATTTTACGCGCGACAAGGACCTCCTACGTAATCGCGAGAAACTGCTTCGCCGTGCCAAAGGCCTCGCAAAGGTCGTCGACGGACGTATCAACATCCAAGCCCGCCACAAGCTGAACTCCAGCAAGCACTTTGAATTCTACCTCCCTAAGTCGCAGTTTGTCAACGCCACCGCTGGTAAAACCACCGGGATTTGCAAAACCTGCAACGCCGAAAAACTCATCAACCGCGTTCTCGAGCTCTGCGCAGACTGCCACGCCGAGCAGGTGGTCTGGGACACGTCTGCAACCGATGCCGATTGGGGCGACCTTCCGCAAGAAGTACCGGTTAAAAAGGAACCCACCTCCGGTGATACACGGCGTGGGCGGGACAAGAAAACCACATCGGATCCAGCAGACAGCGCGCAAAACAGCAAAGCACAAAGTGCAAAAGACAACGCGAAGGGCAGTGCAAAAGGCAGTGCAAAAGACAACGCGAAGGGCAGTGCAAAAGATAGTGTAAAGGGCTCAGAAGACAAACCCCGAAACATCGTTAAAACTGCCGAAGAACGCTCCACGGTGAAGACGGCCGGAAAGGGAGTCAAAGACGCAAGGAAGCAAACTATCGAAGACATGGTCCAAGCAATGGATAAAGTGGAGGCACTGCTGTGGGCAGAAGACAAATTGCAACCCTACGGGGTGGACCGCGATACAATGGACGGCGAGTGGAGGGTGCAGGGGGACATCGACAAGTTCAAAAGCACCTCCGAGCTGGAACAGGCGGAGGTTCTCAAAGAAGCTTTGTGGGTGATACGGGGCTACGGATACGAACCATTTGAAGCACCCCCCCCTGTCCAACCTGTAGGGACTGAGTTGACAACAGGCTTTTCTGGAATAGCTATCACAGTTAAGAAGAAGAAGAACAAGAAGAAATAGCCTCGTTCTATATCCCCATTTTTCTTTGTTCCCCGTTGCCATCACACAACAAACCAACACAAAAAAATAGGGGGAGGTGGGAGAGGAAAAAAACATCTATTTTTTTTTTTTTTCCACTCCAAATGCCCGTGAATATCAGCACCTGGCTGCGGGACCGAGCAAAAGGGAAGACATCAGGAAGCGAGGATGTCGTTAAAGAAATGGAGGTGAAGTGGTATGACTTGGGGAAGAGGATGCTAGCGCACACGAGGCCAGTGGAAAAAATAGTTTTCAGTGCAGACGGACGGTGGATGGCGACGGCGGCGTCGTTGGGGGGTGTTAAGCTGTGGGACACGACTACGCTGAAACTGCTAGGGGTGGTGAAGCTGCCTTGTGCGACTGTGATGGAGCTTGCTGTACAGATTGATGGACACGCGATCGCACTGGCAAATTCCCACCTCCTTGCCGTCATGCCCTTGCATTTCTCCGGTTCCCCAGACCACCAGTCCGGTCGTATTCTAAAAAGCTGGACTACCCCAAGTGGACCAAAACCCGTCGCACCTTCGTTATCATGGTGTGGGATGTTTCTCGCCCTCGCCACCGGAGCCGCATTGCACCTCTTCAAGCCACTCACAGGCAACTCTGAAGAGCATGACTATGAGCTGCCCTTTGTAGAAAACCCAACGATGGTCGCTTGGTGCACATCTACAAAAGTCCTTGCAGTTGCTTGCGCCAAGAAAATCTGGCTTCTTCACATTGTGTGGCCTTCGGGGTCGCCGAAGGTCAAGGTCTTGAAGGAAATCTCGATGGGTTTTGTCAACCTGCCGGGCATGATCTGGGCCGCAGATCAACCAGTCCTCCTCACTGCCAGCGCCAAAGGCTTCCCAGTGTTGTTCTCAGTGGTGCCTCCGCCATGCCGGCTCAAAGCTTCTCAAGGAACCCTTCAAGTTGCTGTTGGTATCCACAACAGTGAATCACAGTTCCGACCCATGAGGCACTTTACCAGCCCCCTAACCAACGGTACAGTGAGCTCACACGAGGTCATCGCAGTTTCTAAGCTGCGGAACACCACTGCGCCTCTCTGTGTCATGACACACTTGGGCAACAACGGCTTCTTGTACGTGTTGTGCAAGGAGAAGACCAGTGTCTCGTGGTCCCTCACCGTTTGGAGTTGCACAGACGTCGTCTTTTTTACCAGAGTCCTCCCTTTACCAGATTTCTCTGCCCCCCTTCACGTGCGGTCCTACCCCAGACACAGTAACATTATCGCTGTCTTTACTGAACATTCCGAGATGCTGTTCTTCAGCATCAGAGAGGGTCATCTAAAACAAATCGGTGCTCTCTACGTGACGGGAGAGCCCGACTACCGCAACGCGCCCTGCGGTCCCGTTTTCCACCCCAACGGCTTTCTTGTGATCCCCGACACACTCAGCACCCTCGCTGTCTTCACCCTAGACAGGGCCGATAGACTGGCCGAGGCACCCTGCCAGCAATTCTTCGAAAGCGAACACCAAGAGACAGAGCACCTGACGACCATTCTGCCCGCCGAGCAAGGCACCCCCGATATACACACCGACACACTGTCCTACGAGCTCGTCATTGACTGGCTCCTTTCATCGTCCCCGCTGACAATGCCACCAGAAGAGGCCTTGCTCTTCACCATCGAGCAGGCACCGTTAGAGGACGAGTACACCACCACAGACTCGGGTGCAGCCATGTCACCCTCGTATACTGACTCAAGTTCTGACGATTCAGTGTACAGTCCGCAGTACTCGTGGCACTCGCTTTATTTGTCTGAGAACGCCACGAACTCGACCGCCACGAACAGCAGCAGCAGCTCGAGCTCTGACAGTCCAGGATCTCCGTCTATCCCCGCGCCTCCTCCTGTCCGTGCCCGTGCCAGGGCGCGAGGTGGCAGGGCGAGAGGGAGAGGTCGCGGACGGGGTCGTGGCAGGGCAAGAGCCGTCAGTAGCACCAGTGAGAGTGAAAGTAGCAGCGGGAGCGGTAGCGTGAGTGGTAGCAGCAGCAACAGTGAAAGCAAGAGTGAAGGGAGCACCTCTTCGTCGGAGTCATCTTCCTCGACAAAGGTACCACGGAGGAGGGGCGGGCAAAGGACGGGGGGCAGGCCACCGACTACAGGGAGGGGCAGGTCACGGGCGAGGGGTAGAGGGAATGCGTCCCGAAGGCGAGCCGCCACCTCCTCTTCCTCTTCCTCTTCCTCCTCCTCCTCCGACGACGACAACGACAACGACTCCCCGACAACTAGTTCCTCCGATTCCTCTCCTAGTTCTAGCCCAAGCCCGCCACGCCCACGCAGTCGCAGGCAGAGAGAGCCCACCCACGATACGACCAGCACAACATCCAGCAGCTCATCTGACCCACGGCCGCGAAAGAAGCGGCGGACATAGCCACGGACAGAAAGAAGTGGGTCTTAAAGCAATGCCCTTCCATGTTTTCTAGTTTCTTCTTCTTCCTGACCTCAATCTTTTCCGCTCTTTGCAAGACATGAAAAATATTTATAGAACACACAACACACAAATCTAAAAATGGTCGGTGGCGCAACCCCCAGCCTCGGTGGAATGATCTCCGGCTCCTCGCCCACTGTCGGTGCGCCCAACCTGGGCGGGATGAACGGTGCCACCGTCACGCACTCTCAGCAGGCAGATGCAGCAGCTTCGAAGGCGAAGAAGTCACGCGATGCACTTGGGTACATGACCCTTGGGTGCCCTGCGGGGCTCACTGCTGGTGCTAACAACATTTGTGGACACGCGAAGCCTACGATTGGGAAGATTCATGGACACTAAACTAGTATCATTCGTACAATACGTTGGTGAGCCTTGGCTGGGGGCGCGGTTGTAGAGGGCCGTAATTTACACTAAGAACACACCTGTTGGTTTATGTTTATTTTTATTTTTTCCTTGATACATGTCAACCCACCTCTTATCAGTGACACTTTACACTAACTAAACTAAACATGGTCGGTGGCGCAACCCCCAGCCTCGGTGGAATGATCTCCGGCTCCTCGCCCACTGTCGACGCCCCCAACCTGGGCGGGATGAACGGTGCCACCGTCACGCACTCTCAGCAGGCAGATGCAGCAGCTTCGAAGGCGAAGAAGTCACGCGATGCACTTGGGTACATGACCCTTGGGTGCCCTGCGGGGCTCACTGCTGGTGCTAACAACATTTGTGGACACGCGAAGCCTACGATTGGGAAGATTCATGGACACTAAAAAAATATATATCTTTTTTTTAATATGAGATGAGACTACCACAATTTAATCCCCACCTTTTCTTTCCCCTCGTTCCTTTGTTTACACATTTCTTTTTCCATCTGGTTTCCCCCCTTTTCTCTGCTTCACGTTACGGAAAGGAGGGAGGGGAAGAAAAGGAACATCCCGATGAATAAAAAAGTAGTGAAATCAGCAGGGGTGCTGCAGAGCTGCAGTAAAAGAGCAGGGGTCGAGATTGAGAAATGGGAAGATGTGGAGGAAGAATGCGTAAGGGTCTTGGAAGGGGTGATGAGTTATGTGAAACCTTGCTGCGGGGAGGAAGGAGTGCTTGAGGTTGGGGAACTGGGATGGGGTGGGCTAGGGGACTTGCCCGGGTGTGTAGAAGTCACGCAGGCTAAAACACTTCAGATGATTGATGAACTGTTGCTGGGGCTCAAAACACCTTTGGACGAGATGAAGGCGATAGCCTCCCTTTTGGAAGAACTTTTCGCAGAGGCACAGAGAGCCTACCTCGCTGTCTCAACCAACCCCCAACTGCATGTAGTATACCTTACTACCTGCGCCCCCTTCACCGACTACCTCTCCACCCTCAAAGCAGCTAGCACTGCCTTCCGCCTACAGTACATCATCAACAGAAACGTTTGCAGCTTCTCCACAACCCTCAAGGACTCGTCTGGCACCACACGGGACAAGCTGGAAGCACTTTCTGAGGCTCTCTCCATCTCAATCTCCACTGTCAAGCAACGTGGGGCCATTGACTCAGACCACCTGTACCTCTTGCAGACGACAGGAGTCAGTGAAGCGTAGTTCGTTGGGTGGTTTCATACCCTTTTACCCCGCTCGCCCTTTTTCTTTGACAACATCACACATGAAAGAATACACAAAAAAACTTTAAAAAAAGAAATGGTCGGTGGCGCAACCCCCAGCCTCGGTGGAATGATCTCCGGCTCCTCGCCCACTGTCGGTGCGCCCAACCTGGGCGGGATGAACGGTGCCACCGTCACGCACTCTCAGCAGGCAGATGCAGCAGCTTCGAAGGCGAAGAAGTCACGCGATGCACTTGGGTACATGACCCTTGGGTGCCCTGCGGGGCTCACTGCTGGTGCTAACAACATTTGTGGACACGCGAAGCCTACGATTGGGAAGATTCATGGACACTAAAAAAAAAAGAAAACCAACAACAAACAAAACTCGTGTTACACTTACACTTTTTTCTTATTTCATTTTGATCCTCTGAGCCCATCACAGCACCTCACAGGCATGGCCGTGGGCCACGGTGTACACGATGCAGTTTCAAACAATGACACGGGGTGGTTGGAGATGTGGGCGGTGAGCAGGGAGTACGACGCGGGGGTTTTGGAAGAGAAGGATGGACACGGACGAGGGCTGCTCCATGAGGCTGCGGAGAAGGGACATTCCGAAACAGTGAGGTGGCTGACGCAACACGGGGTTGCGGCAGAAACAAAGGACAACACAGGAGAGACCCCGATCGAGGCAGCTGTGAGGTGCGGGCACATACACATCGTGAAGCAGCTTCTCAACTACCCGGAGAAAGCTCAAACAACACTTCCGGAGTTGGCTTGCATGCATCCACCAGTTCTCAAGGCGGTGTTGACAAGGCTTTTAGCACCTCCCGTGTTCATGCCAATGTTGCTGGAGCTACAAGAACAAAACAGGGTGTTAAGGGAACAGCTGACAACGGTCGCGGCGCACCTCAAGCTGACGATCCCGCGGACGATGGACAACAACGATGTGAGAGGCGATGCGACGTCCAAGGTGCAAGGGACCGAACGAGAGGAACTGGAGAAAGAGCTCCTGCGGATGAAAGAAGCACGGGTTACAGCACCTTCCCCGCTTCGCGACCCTGTCCTGATGGGCTTGGGCGACCCTACCACGTATTCTTTAAATGAGAGCGATGCTGGGATTTGGACGTTAGAAGCACGCATTGCTGCGAGGCAAGCGGAGTTGGAGGACGGGCCCTTAAGCGACATCCAGCAGCAACGGATCGACGACGATAGGAGAATATTCAGAGAAGCCGCAGAGGTTGCAGAAGAAGCGTTGACGCGAGACCTCGCACCTCACGTCCAGAGATGTTTGTCGTTAGAACGGCGGCATGAGGAGATGAAATCGATAAGAGCGCATCAGCAACTGCTGGACGATGAGCGGCGGAACCGGCTTGAACAAGACTACAGAGAGCTGGAGGGGAAGGACCCTAACCTCAACAGCACGCTCGATCGCCAGAAGGCCGTTGTCAACCACCACCTCAGCCTCGAAATCAAGCGGTCCGAGCAAAAACAGCAAGCGAAGCTGCCCAAGCCGCCGTCGTCGTCCGTCTCTACAACCGCCAGCACCCCCACCGCACCTCACGCTTCTTCCAGCAGTACGAAGGTTTTCCTTACCAGGAAAGAACGTCTTTCCGCGGGGCTACCGCCAATATCGCAAAAGAAACACAACATAGTAGAACATCAAGAATAACACACAAACAACAAAAAAAAGTAAGTCTTAAATTTTTTTTTTTTTTTTTATATATTTACGCTATTTTTGTTATGTTGCGGGGGGGAAAGAAAAAGAAAAAGGGGGGGGGAAGCAAATGTCCACCACCACCCACTATGAGTTCGGCGGCCCTTTCGGTGCCCTCATGACGATGCTGAGTCTTCCAGTAGTGATATGTTTCTTGTACGTGAGCTGCACGGAACAGGGTTGCGTCCAAGGGGCCAATGTGCAAGACGTTTTTACAAGCTACGGAAGAGTCCCAGAGTGGGACGAGGTCTTCGATTTGAAGTCGGTAGGCATAGTAATGGGATGGATGCTGTACAACGCGGTGCTGTTCTACATTGTGCCGGGACCGATTATTCACGGGACGAAAATAGAAGCCGCGGGCAAACCGTACCACCTTCGTTACAAGATAAATGGTTTCAGATGCTTTTGGGTGACGATGGCCACGATACTTCCGTTCTTCGACCTCTCGTTTATTTACGACGACTATCTAAAGCTTGCCTTCGCCACCGTTTGGCTGTCCATCGTCCTGTCCTTCTACCTATACGCAACATCTTTTAAAAAAAACGCTGTTTTAGCAAAAGGCGGCAACACGGGAAACCCGATCTACGATTTCTTCATTGGAAGGGAGCTGAACCCTCGTATTGGGGAGCTGTTCGATTTGAAAGAACTCTGCGAGCTCCGTCCTGGTCTTATCGGATGGGTTTTGATCAATATTGGGCTCCTCCAGAAGCAAATTCAGCTGGAAGGCGAGGCCAGCTGGGGGATGATCGCGGTGACTATCCTCCAAGGTCTCTACGTTGTCGATTCCCTGTACTTTGAAAAGGCTATTCTAACCACAATGGACATCACGGCTGATGGGTTTGGGTTCATGCTAGCCTTTGGGGACTTGGCATGGGTGCCGTTCACTTACACCTTGCAAGCGAGATATATAGTCGTTACAGGTACACAAGCAGCACCATCGGATGAGTTTGTGCTTGGTGCCGTGGTTCTATCTCTTGTTGGTTACACGATCTTCAGATTGTCAAATTATGAGAAGGATCAATATCGTACCGATCCAACTCATGTTTCAGTTGCAAAGCTTAAGACGCTCGACACCAATGTTAAAGGCCGCAAGCTTCTCATCTCAGGCTGGTGGGGCATGGCCCGGAAGATAAACTACACTGGTGATTGGCTTCAAGGCCTCGGCTGGTCCTTCCTCACGGGGACCGGTTCGATCATTCCCTTCTTCTACCCGATATATTTCTTTATTCTCCTCGTGCACCGAGCCCTGAGGGACGACGAGTCCTGTACTCGAAAATATGGCATTGAAATCTGGCAGCAGTACAAAAAACATGTTCCTTATTTATTTGTACCTTATGTTATTTGATTCGCCAAAAGAGTGTGCTGATAATGTTTCCCCCCCTCCTCTTTTTTTTTTTTTTTCTCTCTCGTGGGGTTCATCCCAAGTAAAACAAACGAATATGTTCAGAAACAAAAGAACAAAGGGGGGGGGGGGGTAGAAGCGATAATACTTTCCATCAGGGTTTCAAACCAACCGATTTAGGAAAAAAATAAAAAAAAAAGAAAAGAGAAAGAAAAAAAAAGAGTGTTCTCACCTCCCTCTTTTTCCCCCCTTTTCTTTTCTCCTCTTTTGCTTACCCTTTCGTTTCTTTTGTCCCTCCACCCCCCCTTTTTTTCTTTTGTTCTCCCTTATCCCCCCTACAAAAATACGAATCACAAAAAAAAAAAAAAAAAAAAAACAAAGGAAAGCAAAAGAACCTTAAAACCATGAGGAGCGCTGTGTTGATGGCCATGGTGGCCGCATCAACGGGGGTGATGGTGCAGGTGCACGAGCCCTCAATGATCCCTGCAGGGTGGAGGGCGACCTCAGAGAAGGTGGATAGGAACGGTAAGTTCCGCGTGACTGTGGGTGTGAAGAGGTCGAACAAAGCTGCGCTTGACAAAATCTTCGAAGAGGTGTCGAACCCGCAGAGCGCGAACTACCTGCAGTACCCAACATACGAGGAGATCGGCGACATTGTGAGGCCCTCTGCAGAGCACACCAGAGTCGTGAAGGAGTGGCTCAGCACCAACGGTGTTGAGGTGACCAAGGTGCACCCCCACGGTGACTACATCCACGCTGAGGCGACGGTTGCCCAGCTCGAGAAGATGGCCCACGGTGAGTTCCTGACCTACGAGCACACCTCCGGTGCCAAGATCTGGCGTCTCACCAGCGGCGTCCTCGTGTCTGCAGAGGTCGGTATCGCCATTGACACCTTCACCGGGTTCCACGGCTTCCCCCTCAACCCCATCGTTGTCGACAAGAAGCTGAAGGAGAAGGTTGGTCTTGCCGGGCGTGTCAACCCTGAGGTCTTCAGGAAGACCTACAACGTGACCGCCGTCCCCAAAACCGGGAAGCAGAACATCCAGGCCATCGCGCAGTTCCAGGGCCAGTACGTCGACGACAAGGACCTCGCTGACTTCTGCACCAAGTACGACGCGGGCTCCGACTGCAAGATCTCCAAGTACATCGGGAAGAACGAGCAGCAGCCGGGCATCGAGTCCATGCTCGACACCGAGTACATCATGTCCCTCAGCAACACCGCCGAGACCTGGGTGTACTCCTACCCTAACATCGACTTCTGCGCGGACCTCGGCACCTTCGGGTCCGACGTGACCGGCGAGTCGACCTTCCCGTACAGCATCAGCATCAGCTACGGGAGCCAGAAGATCGACTACTGCTCGAAGGCCATCACGACCCGTCTCTCAGACGACATCCAGAAGATGGGCACCATGGGGATCACCGTCATGATCTCATCGGGTGACGACGGCAGTGGTGGCGAGACCAGGCAGGGCAGCAACGGTGGCAAGCTGTCGCCGTCCTTCCCTGCGTCCATCCCTACCTGCATCGCTGTGGGGTCCACCTACTACGTGAACGAGGTGTCTGGTGTGGAGCAGGCGACCACCCAGTTCGGGTCGGGTGGTGGTTTCTCGTACGACTTCCCTGTCCCCTCCTTCCAGGCGCAGCAGGTGCAGAGCTACCTGGCAAGTGTCAACAAGCCCAACGCGAAGTACGCCACTGGCAGAGGCTCTCCTGATGTGTCCGCCCTTGGCGAGTCATTCACCGTTGTTGAAGGCGGCTCCACCATCGCAGTTGGCGGGACCTCCTGCAGCTCCCCCTCATTCGCTGGTCTCGTGACCCTCCTGAACGAGGCCTGCCTGGCAGAGGGCGGGAAGACCATCGGCTTCGCCAACCCCCTCTTCTACCAGAACCCCAAAATGTTCACCGACATCACGAAGGGTACTAACGCCATTGGCGAGAACAGGGCTGCCGGTTGGGAGGCCATCAAGGGTTGGGATGCCTCCACCGGGCTCGGGACCCCAAACTTCGGCCTCATGCTGGGCGTCGTGAAGAACGCCTGCAAGAACGCCGCCCGTAAATGATCGGGATAGGCAAACTGAACAAGAAGAAAAAAAAGAAATAACGAACACATAACACACACAAAAAATACCACACCAACGTCCGAGAGTGGCTTCTTGCGGCTCCCTCGCCCCAACCTTCCGCTGTCATATTTGCATACATGAGCGTCTTGGTTTGGGGAAGCTGCATCCCTCTCTGTAAAGAAATATTTTCCCTGCTTTCTTTCTCTCGAAAGAAGTAATATATATTTTTTCTTCTTTCTTCTCTTTTTTTTTTTTTTTTCTCTTTTGCTTCGATAACCAACAAATGTTTCCATCCTTCACGCGTTTCTTTTTCTTCTTCTCCTCCTCCTTCTCCCTCCCTCCTTTCTCCTTTTCAAATATCCCAATAGAAAAAAAAAAGGAAAAAAAAAATGAATGCTGAAGACGAGAGCGCAGTTAAGATACAATGTGCTATGAGGCAAGCAAAGGCGAGAAAAGCCTTGGAAGAGAAGAAGAAGAACCCTTCGGTGGCGGCGAGGAATTGGAAGGAGGTGGATAAATCGGGGGACCCAACCCTGCGGGATCGTTTGTTGGAACTCGACCGGGTTAGAGCAAAGTACACCGAGCAAGCCAAAACCATCGTGAAGGAAAAGGGAAACATCATGAAGCTCAAGCTACAGGAGAAGAAGGAGGTCGTCCGAGCAGAAATCGAAACATTCGCAGAGAAAAAAATCTCAAAGGGAATACAACACGCAAAACAATCCGCGGTCACCGCAGCTGTGGATCCCTTCATGCCAGTCCGTCTGCAAAAATGGATAGAAAGCGCTATTTCAACAATCTGGCCTGACATAGAAGAAGAGCTCACTCTGACCATTATGTCGCTTATCCGCCGACCTGTAGATCCGGTGGAAGAATCTACCTCACCATGTTGCCTCATTGCAAGCTCTAGATACTTCTTATTCCCTTATGACAAATCTTCATGGAAACAGCTGAGATCGCCGTTGTTCATCTTGTATAAGTTAATCACGCTGGTCCCTGTGTACGGTATCCCGCAAATTGTATATTTTCTCCATCTGTTGATTATAGACAGGACTGATGAATACCAGCTGATCACATACATACTGTCCTTCAAGGCGTTGATGTTTGTTACACTTGGTGTCGTTGGGATGGCGGTGGCTGCAATTCAGTATTACATTTGTTTTCAAGAAATATCCGGTCAGGATGAAAAACCGATTTGTTCTGAAACGGCGCCGCGGGAGGCGATATTTGTGTTGGGGTTGTTTGCGTTGCAGGTGGTAATGGTGTGGGTGGCGTTCTGGTGCTTGAAAACAGCGCAGCGAAAAGGAGGTGATCTCTACCACCAGCGAAGCAACCAAAACCCCGAAGGTCTCGACACCCATCGTCTTCAGCAAGAAAAAGCCACGCGGGATCGCCTTCAATTCTGGCTCATCTATGATGTAATTTGCTTTGTTATCTGTCTCGCTTTGGTCATCGTGTGCGCGTTCGTGGGCCCCAACACCCAGCATGGTAGAGTCACTCGAGAGGGATGGACCCATTGGCGTTTTGAGGCGGCGCTGTACATGGTGAAGTGTCTGTACGGGCTGCTTTCGTTTCCGTTCATCTTCTTGAAATTCCCGGTTGTTTCCGTGTTGCTGACGCATTCCCGGCCTACTGGTTACCTCCCGAATGGGCAGTGCGTGCCATTTAAGGGCAATATTGGTATTTTTTTTTTTTTTTTTTTTCTGGGGAAAAAAAAAAAAAAAAAAAAAAAAAAAAAAAAAAATAAGATGAAGAAAACAAAACAGAAGATGAAGAGACGTTGGTAGACAGTGAAAACACCATTCCCGACAACGGCTTGTGGGCAAGACCTGCTGCGCCATTGCCAAAGTAAAAGAAAAAGAAAAAAATACACGATTTATCCCCTCCCCGTCCCATATGAGGAGAAAGGAAGACTTCGCTCTGCAGCACCTGTTAAGAGTGATCCTTTTTTCCTTTTTTGTCTAAAAACAAAACCATCCATTCTTTATTTAGTTAGTCCACCCCCTTCCTCCCCATTATCGTCCTTTTCCTTCACAACCCCACAAACAACAGGAGGGCCAGATAAAGTATGACCGCCAGAGTACTAACAGGTTTGTTCCTGTTGGTGGGCGTTCTGCTCCCGAATGCGGGGCACAGCGGTGGGGGTGTTGGCGCGATCGACTTCTCGCAATGGAAGAGTTGCAAAGAGTGCATAGCAGCGGGGTACGGGTGGTGCCCTATCAGAAGGACGTGCGGTGGGTTTGCAAACTCAGAATGCGGTGAAGGAGAGAGGTACTTCGCAGAGGACGCAACCAAAAAGAAGAAGAAGAAGAAGAAGACAAAACTTGTAAAGGACGCACAACTCCCTGACGTGATCCCTCTTGTGGACTCAAACTTCACTGCTGCAGTAGAATCCTCTGACTCCATCTGGTTAGTTGAATTCTACGCACCATGGTGTGGGCACTGCAAAGCCCTTGCTCCCGAGTACCTCAAAGCCGCCAAGGCGCTCCGTGGCATCGTCCGCCTCGCTTCCGTAGATGCCGATTCTCAGCTCTCTCTCGCTTCTCGCTTCGATATCTCCTCTTACCCTACCCTCCTCTCCTTTTCCCAGGACAAGAAATCCCCCGTTCCTTACACAGGGCAGCGTACCTCTGAAGGTATCGTATCCTGGGCGCGAGGTCATATCGAAGAATTGTTAACCACCCAAGCTGGCGTCCCAATTACAGAGACAGTCAAGACGGAGGAAGTTGTTACGCCAGACCCGGAGCCCGAACCGGAAAAGGAACCGGAGGTGGAGAACGAGGTCAAGGAGGAGAAGAAAAAGAAGAAAAAGAAGAAGAAGAAGAAGAAGAAGGCGAAGAAGGCGAAAGGGTTCGCACCAGGAACCGGTGAATTTGTCGAGACAGTGAGCAAGGCTAGTCTGGCGCACAAGGGAGCCGACGATGCATGGATGGTGCATGTTTACGAGAAGGAATCTGAATCTTGCAGCAAGCTCGCCGAGGCGTTGGACGCAGCAGCCACTTCGGCAAGAGGCTTGGTATTTCTTCTTTTACACACACACACACACACACACAGGCATTCTTCGGTGCGATCGATGGCTCGAACACTGCCAAGCTCCCCGAAGGGCTTAGCCCCGGCTTTGCTTACATCTACCCTCCAGGGTCATCAACGCCTGTGAAATATGAGGGGGGACTAGACGTTGCTGAGATCGTTGGGGCAATGAGGCAGTACCTTGTGCAGGTGGATACGGTAAGGAGTTAAAAATCTTAAAAAATAATAACCCCTAAACGCCCGGAGCCTATCTACGGTACCCCCCCCCATTTTCGTTGTTGCTTTAAATACTCAAAAAAAGGGCAGCATGCAACCATAGGAAGGTTGCAAGGAAAGGGTAAACGGTACTAAAATTTTCAATTCCAGGTGCCAGATTCAGATGAGAACACTTAACTATGTGTGTAAGAGGGGGGTTGAGGGTGTACTTTTTATGTCCGATTTTGGGGGGTCTTGTCGTGGGGGGTCCGTGAGTTATGGCTGGGCTAAAAAGGGCAGCATTCAGCCCTATTTGGTGCCCTGAACTCTAGGATTGAGGTCAGTCTGGAGACTTTTTGGGGCTGTGGGATGAAAAAAAGCAACTTGTGAGTTTTTTTTCCAGCTGG
The DNA here is from genome assembly GCA_964019335.1 of Diplonema japonicum. NCBI lineage: Eukaryota > Euglenozoa > Diplonemea > Diplonemida > Diplonemidae > Diplonema > Diplonema japonicum. Next base: position 244,372 of record OZ025685.1, read on the forward strand.
GGTAGCATGCAAGGGTAAAAAACACGTTTTGCATAAGGGGGTTTTGCAACAGGGGCACCACGTTTGCACCTTCTTCCCGCACCCAGGAACAGCACAGAGCACCCTCCTCACCTTCGTTCCGTTCATCATGGTCTCGGAGGTGTGATTTAAGGTCAAATCGAGACGTTTTGGGTATTTCTGAGTGAGGGAATCCTCATTGCTAGCGTGTTTGCGCTTGGGGGTCGGTGACGGTGTTGTCGGGGGGTGTGTGCTATCGGTTTTTGGGGCATGGGTGGGAAGCTTGCCAACAAGTTCTTCTTTGAGCTCGGGAAGCCATAATTTTTGCCACATTCCCTGCTCTTCTTCCAGATTATGGAGGAGTTGGCAACACAGCTTTCCAGGACCCAATAAAAAACAACCATGGTCCACTTCCGGGTTTTCATATGCCGAACTCCAGTCCCCTGGAGCTGGTCTTGCCGGTCAGGGGTCGACAGCAAACCCTTAGGAGTCGACAGTACGCATGACTAGGTCCTGTGTTGTGGACTTGCTGAAAATGTTGAAATTCGCCAGGTAACCGGTTTATGAGTCGCATGTAGCGATTACCTTGATGCCCACCGAGTTGTTTTTTCGTGGTGCCATGACTTTTATTGTTGTCGGGATAACACTGTCGTCAACAGACAACCACTTGCCAGGGGTCCGCACAGTCCTACACCGGTTGACAATGATGTCAAGAAACCTGCGCATGAGGTGCAGTTTCAGGCCTTACTGATGTTTTCCAGGTTGTCAAAGGTGAGGTAGCGCTGTATGTCAACGAATCGGTTTGCTCATTTTCTCAAAAGCCGGGATGGCTAAAATAGAATCTGTCCAGTAGCTTTTCATATTCGGTGCCGGGCGTAAACCCATTAACAGGACCAACCCAAGCCAAATTTTGTACTCTGGGAAAGATTCAGATTCCGCTGTTTTCTTGAACCGAAACGACCGTTCGTGGAAGAAACTATCAGCTCAAGTACCGCGTGTGTAAAAAAAAAAAAGATTAAAAACACCCTCCTCATTGGCTGCTTCACCTAGAGGTGTCCAAAGCCCACCTTTTCACGGAAATGATATGTTTCAGGCCTTTGGGAGTATTTCTCCCACCCAAGCATCGTTTCCGGCCCCTCTTTGACCGCCTCATCGTCTTTTTCTTCTTTATCTGACCAGTCGGGGGAGACTCACGTTTTCGCTGCTATTTTGACTATCTGATTTCATTTTAAGCCAACCCTGCCGGTTTCAATTAAAACAAAACTTTTAACGCAAAATGTAGTTTCAAGACAAAATAAACCGCGCAACAATGCCATATTTTGAAGTCCAGGGGCCGTGTTCAAAAAAAAGTACTTGGAGAAAAAGCAAATTTTGAAATAAGGACAAAAACGTCCGCGCGGGCGTTTAGGGGATTTAAAAAAAAAAAAAAAAAAAGGTGAACGAATTGGTCAATGAGGCCGTTCTTGCAAACTGTGTCAGCAACGAGCAGAGGCTTTGCGTGGTCGCCGTTCTGCCGCATTTGGTATGAGAAGGGAGGGAAGGAAACAGAAGAAGAAAAAAAAAAAAAAAAATAGACGGACATTAAAACCCCGAGGAGCGATGTGCTAGATGTACTCAAGACAGCAGCAAACCTCGTCCCCACCTTGGCCTCGTTCACGTGGGTTGGGTTCGGATCCCAGCCAGGGCTCGAAGCCGCACTGGAGGTCCACACCCCGAACTCCCTTGTGTTTTTGAACCCCGACACGAAGAAGGCGTCGCTCTACACCCTACCTGAGGGGTTCGATGTGGACCATGTGGTGGCAAAGGTCCTTTCAGACACCCCTTTGGAATCTCCTATGTCGTACAGGTCCATTCCTGTGCGGGAGACAGAAAAATGGGATGGTGGTCAGTTCAAGTACCCGTGAGTGCCCCCCCCCCCCCCCCCCCCCCCCTTATTCCATTTTTCTCTTTTTTTAACAAAAGCAGTGTTCCACCCACCCCTTGTTTTTTTTAAAAAAAAATAAATTGTCTTGTGTGTCTGAATCGTCATAACCCGTTTTCACAGAGCCCAAGCTGGGAGGGGAGGGGGAAGGAGGAAATGGATGCTGGAAATGTAATATGTCCTATGGCAGAGATAGACGGCGGGGGCAAGGTGACCATGGGTATGGGTAACGTGGTCCATCCGTTGGTGAAGATCAAGGCGGGGCAGGGCAAGATCGTGATAGGGAGCGGCAACAATTTTGAAGAGTTTTGCGAGATCCGCAACGTGGCAGAATGGGACGGCCACGGCGAGCCCCCCGTCATGACGATAGGCGACGGTAACACCTTCGAGGCCGGCTCCATCATCCACAGCAGCAGCATTGGATCTCATAACACAATACGCAGCAAGGCCGTTCTTCTCCCTGCCTCCAAGCTATCCGATTTCTGCACGATTCTCCCCAAAAGAAGTGTGGGTCCTGGTATTGAGCTCCCCCCAAACACCTCAGTCTACGGCCCCAACGGGGAAATACGTGTGAAAGAGGCGGAACAAACACCTGATCCTGAGCATGCCTTGACGTTGGAGTGCCTGAGGCAGACGCTGCCTAATTTCCACGAAGTGTCTACCGGTGTCGATACAGCGTGAATGCTCGCTTTTGATCGGAGGATGACCGAACGTGGAGCGCAATAAATGAAGGAAAGGGAGAAGAGAGGGGGGAAAAAAATGCATTTTCCTTTTTTTTTTGTGCGTTTTTTTTTTTTTTTTTTTTTTCGGTGCTCACCAGCGCTTCAGGTTTTTCTAAAACAAGAGAGAAAAAAAAAAAAAAAGAAAGAAGAAAATGCGCGCCATATCTTCGATTCTTCTTCTTGTCCTGAGCGCTGTGCCTCTGCATGCTGTCGAGACGCAAGATGACCCTGTTCGCGGTGGGGGTTCGGGCCCCGTGGTCAACGCCCCTGGGTCTGATAGCTTCTGCAAGCCGTCTGCACCGTGTCCCGAGAATGTGGGCGACTGCGACGACGACGCGGACTGCCAAGGGCCGTTGGGGTGCGGCTTCGATAACTGCTTAAGACTGAACGGGGGACCACCGTACACAGCAGGCCAGGACTGCTGCGAGCCGAGAGCAATAGGTCACTTCGACTACTGTTCATCAGGAGGATGCCAAGAAGGCGAAGGCG
>OZ025685.1:250000-307681 GCA_964019335.1 Diplonema japonicum
TTCCAGCCGAAGAAGACATAATTCCAGCCGAAGAAGACGTGCTCGAGACAAGAGACGAAGGAGACATTGTAGCAATAATTGATGCTGGAGAACACTGGGTGTGCTTGATGGGAAAGGAAAGCGGGCAGTTCAAACTTGAAAACCGCATCTACACAATCGAGAGAAACAGATTCAGAATAATAGGCGGATTGTCACCGGACAAAGAATACTCGATATCCGAACCCTCCGGGACGGCCGTTCCATTCCAAACATCCTCTGTAGTGACAATCCACCGTCTCTGCAGTATTGGGCAAACCTTCGTCCGTTTAAACTGGGTGCACACCGCGGTGTCCAAGTACAGTGCTATCGAAGTTGTTTTGAAAAAGATTACACCGCATGGTGACTCATGGAAATTCTCAACAGCAGGAAACCACAGACTGTTCGCTAAGGAAACACCGGTTGTTATTCCAAATCTTGCTATATCCACGGAATACGCTTTAAGGATACGGGCTGTCGTCAGGCTGCCGACTCAAGTCCATGACGACACCGGTGTCCGCTCGCTTCGGGGTATTTGGACACCTTGGGTGTCTTTTCGAACCCGGTCACCGCCGGTTCTCAAGGTTATAAAAAAAACAGGGGTTTCAGTGTCAGTGGGATGGTCATGCGCTGCGGAATATCTCATGGCCACACCTGCATCATGGCACGCGATGATCCCCGACGACTGCGGGGCCACCTCGTACTCTGTGGATGTCACCGCATCGTGGTCGGACAATCCGGTTACAAAACAACGAAAAGAAGCGGTGCTGAAGGAATTGGTGGACGTAGATATGTCAGTAAGCCCTGATGCATCAGACGACGATTTTCACGAAAAGATGAACAAGGACAGAAAGAGACAGGCGGGGCAGGAACGACAGGAGAAGATCGACGCACTGGAAACACTCCTCAGCGTTGAATACGGAACCGATATTTTTTATAGAGACCGGCAATCCGTGCCCTGCACGAAATCCATTGCAACGTTCAACGGGCTGGAACCCAATCTTACATACGAAGCACTGCTTAAGATAGTCAACGACACACAAGGTTCCGACGTAGCTCGCGTCTCCTTCAAGACCACTGGTGGACGGAACATCCATCCCGACTCAAGGGACATTAAAGAATTATTCGAGGCTGCGTTCAAGACAAAGACAGAAAAGCGAGACGATTCAGAGTTAGACGCCCTTGACGAAAAGGCTTCAAATGAGGACCTCGACGACAGCCGCGTGCTTGGCGTTGAAGGTCATGACAGCCAGGACCTCACCTCCCATCTGAACCCCGCCCGGTACATCACCATCACACGCTTGACAGAGACGTCAGTTTCATTCGAATGGACGAACTACGACACGGAGCGTGAAATAGAACTTCGCAATCTACTCGAACCCACACTTGACTATGCGATAATTCAATCTGATTCTTCATCAGTATCTGACTTTTCATGTGAGAATGATGGATCTCATGATGAAGTCAATGACCAGTGTACTCTCCCCAACCTCATCTCCCTGCCCGCCATCAAGAGGGAGGGTATTGACGACACCCATATGAGCAGTGGGTGCATGCAGGAGCTTAACGCGATCGAAGCTGAAAAACAGAAGCTGAACGCGCTTCAACAACGAGAGATGAAGATCACCTACACGATACAGCTTCTCCAGCTTGAACCTCACGAAGAGCTTGCTCCCCACGATTGGGTCACAGAGGTCGTGGCAGAACCAACGAACCCTGACGAGAACGGTGGCCTCGCCCAGACCGCAGATGCAACCAATGCAACCGAGCTGATCACAACTGATTTCAACTCCATGCTGAATGGGCTGCAAGGGGGGGTACGGTACGCCATTAAAATCGCGTGTCAGCTGCCCGAAGGCTGGTCAGCCTTCTCAAAGATAACATACTTTACCACTGCAGCGCCGCCTGTGTGCGTCGTCAAGACTCTTCAAGACTCGCCTCACCACCTGAACCAGGTGTACGTTTACCCGAAACCGACAAACCTTGAGCGGTATGAGAAGGCGGCCACCAGAATGCTCGAGCGACACAACTTCACATGCTACCATGACCCCGCGTACATGGTCAGGCTCACTAACATCGCAGGCGAGAATGTGTACCATCGGTTTTTCGCGTCGAGCACGCACTTTGCAGTTACTAGCACCGGTACTAAGACCAACGTAGGCTTCCCTGTGACCCTCTTCGAGCCAGGGAGCTATACGCGGATATCAATCCGCATGAGCCTCCCCGGCAAGCACAGCAAGAGTCTGTCTGACGACGAGTGGACCGGGTGGTCGAAGCCGCTGTACGTTGCGCAGCGGTTCATCCCCATCACTGTGGTGGACATCGGAATGGGGTGGGTTTCGCTGAGCTGGAAGACACAAGCTGTGAGGAACCAAAACACAACAACAACGCTATCGAACGTGGTGTTGCAGGTGAGGTCTGCCTTAAACACCACGACGATAGCAATTTGGTGCCCAGAAGCGGAAGAGGGGAAGGAAGACGGTGTCGCAACGATAAATGATCTGGGGTATGAACGATACAGAATATACCTGGTTGGGACCGAGTATTGCGACGAGGACAAGGCGGCCGCGATGTCCGTGGTGGGCTCCTCATGGGACGAGAAGTTCTCTGCGGTGGCGTTGGTGCGGAGGTTCGACCCGCTGCTGTCGAAGATCGGCGAAGACTTCATCGAGCTGTACTGCGTCCAGAGCGACGCCGACAACTTCATAACAGACGATGACGGGGTGGCCGTCCCACAGGACATAGGTGAACTAGACCGCGGACAAGTTGCCGAGATGTGCCACCTTCTTCGGCTCCTCGAAGACGGCCAAAAGAAGCCCGACCACTGCCAGAACGCGCGTGACATCAACCTCTTTGAGGTCAGCATCTGCGACAAATTCAGCGGCCTAGAACCCATTAACGTCACATTCTCCCCCACCGCGCTTCTCTCCGGCAACATCAGTGACCTCCAGTCTGCAACCGTGTACACCATCACCCTTCGCCCCCAGCTCATCAGTGGCGGCAGATTCCATTGGGGCCAGTGGAGCCAGCCTGTACAGTTCTGCACGATGAGCCCGATCGAGCTGAATCTGCGACACGTTGGTGAAGATTTCATCGAGGTGTGGTGGGACAGACCGTTCCCTTACCAGATAGGCAAGAAAGTGCTGACAAGGGAAGACCATCAGAGACGCCTCATGATGCGATCCGAGGCCCCGCCTGTCTCGCCTGTGCCAGACTCCTCGAAGACGAAGCGCGTTTCGATAAACCCGTTGAACCTGATGGAACAAACGGAGCACGCATACATAGATAAGGTGTACGACTTCCATTTAGGGTACGAGCTGTCGGTGTTCCATGAGAAGCCTCGCGAAGAGCGGGAGGAAGCCCCTGCGAAGGAAGTGGCACCGCCGCCAGTGCCAAAGCCCGAAACGATTAAGCTGAAGAATACCGAGGTGTTCCATGTGTTGCGTGACCTGAAACCGGGGACAAAATATAAGCTCAAGATCCGTCAGGAGGCATCAAAGTCGGATGGCACGGTGCAGCAGTTCAGTGCGGCATCCAACTGTCTTGCAGTGTGGACGGCACCGATACCGACAGCTTCGGTTAATGAGGTGGGGGAAACAAGCTGCAGGGTTGTCATATCGAAGTCGACGGAAAGTGTTGCGAGATTGGAACAGCTGGACCCCACAGACACAACGGAGTGCCCTACCGTGCAGCAGCTGGACGAAGTGTCAATAACAGCTTTCCAGATCCGTGTGATTCCCCACTTTTCCGTGTTCAGAAAGTACATCTTTCACCAACCACTGGTTCCCCCTCTTTGTGCGAACCACACCCACCCATGCCAAGAGGAACGATACAAGTCTAAAATCGAGAGGTTCAACGAAAATTGCACCGATATTGTCCCAAAAGCAGACGAGGACCTCTACCGTTCAGACGACACGTGGCCGTTGATATACAAGTATGCGTGTGACCTGTCGAACCTTCCATATGAAGGTGCAGGCGGGTTTGACGGGTGCTACGTTGCGAACATGCTGCCCAACCCTGACGGTGTGTACCGGTTGATGTCGCTGATGCCTGACTCAAGGTACGCGGTGATGGTGCGGAGGATCATCTCCGATAGGCTGTGCGGCAAGTGGTCTGTCGTCACCACCTTTGTGACACAGGCACTCATCGTTACCACTCCAGAGGCTGTCGCTGAGACATATGCGGGCATCAACTGGAGCAGAATGGAGAGCACCGAAGGCGCGGAACATGAAGATAATGCGCTCGATGCCCCTCAGTACTGTTCGTCGAGCAGGGTTACTGGCTGGCAGATATTTATATCAGGGATGCTTCCCGTCGATGCCGACGACCCTGCCCCTACCGGAATGAAAGATCAGCAACAGTTGATTTCCGTGCCTGCTAACTCAGACAGCTATGTCTTCCCGCACCTCCTACCCGAGTCGGTCTACGTTGTCAAGGTGCGTGCGTTTTACAAACAGCGAGAGGACCCTTGGTCCGTGTGGAGTACTGAGATAATCATCCACACTAAACCGCCATTGCTCCTTACCGTGCACGGTATGGGGACTACCTTTTGCAGCATCGAGTGCAAGAGAGACGGCAGTGAACGTGTGGACGAGATCTATGAGCTACGTGTGCTCGATACGCAGGACGAAGGGTGGAGCAGGTCCCTCACGACGAACGACCAGTCGTTGATCCCTGAAACGTCGACGCCGCCTATCACTATCCACGAGACCAAAAAAGAAGGACATGTGTCGATAAGGGGCCTTGTTTATGGTAAACGGTACGTCGCCTTGGCGCGTGTCGCGGACCAGGGGATGCTGAACAGGTGGAGCGTGATGCGCATGTTCGAGACGCAGCACCCTCCAGAGGTGCGCATCGTCTGTGTCAACGAAAACGACGTCCTTCTAGAAATACGGAACAACAGCAGCACCGTCTACCGTGTCTCCGCCAATGGAAGGATCCTCATAAAGGAGTTCAGACAAGTCGGTTCAGTAATGACACTGCTTCTGAAGGGCCTCACCCTAAACCAAGAGTACTGTTTGCGGACGGCAGAATTGATCAACAAGAACGGGGCCGAAGTAGAGTGGGCGAAGTGGGCGGATTTTGTGGAGATCAGGACGACTCCCCAGAGACCTTCGGTCCCTATGTTGTACGAGGCAAGGAAAGGAGTGGCAACGTTCTTTTGGAAGCTTGAGGACGTGCTGGATATTGTGAACCAGACAAATCCTGCGGCCCCGACGTCCTCATATGCTGAGAACTCGCGTCGGCACTTGGCGTTTATTTACGACAACGAAGCAGAGGATGCAACGGAGGAAACGAAGAAAGTAGTGGCAGATTTGGTGGCGGTGTATAACCCTGATGCGGAGTTGGTGGACAACTCGAGCGAGGCGTTGTCACTGTCTGGCTTTGGGGAGAAGAAGTTGGAGTTCTGTGTAGAAGCCGCACGACGTGTGGAAGGCCTAACTCAGCACGACCATTTGTTCACAACATGGACCAGAATCGGGTCGATCCCTGCGCCGTTCTGCAGGCTGAAGCTTGACGGCCCTCTTGAGAGTTATTGCTTCCGCCTCCGAACAGCGTATACCGACGGGGAGCAGCACCTAGTGTCGCGTCCGTCGCCTGTGTTTGGCTTCAGTCCCCCGCAAGTCCCGAAGGCTGTCACGTCGGTTACAGTCTGCGACATCCTGCACACATCTGCGCTGGTTCGGTGGGACGCACCGCCTGACATTCGCATTCACAACCAAGTTTATTACAGTGTGTTTGTTATGAGGACGGACGCAAGAGTGAAGGAAACTTGGAATGAGGCAGCAAGAGTGCGTGTTGAGGGGTACTTCCTGACAGACCTCGCAATGTGCACGTCATACAAGGTGAAGATACGGTGCAATTCGAGCTTCGGGAGTGGGTGTTGGAGCAACAGTGTGTCTTTTCACACGCAAAGCCGCGCATCTGGGGCCGGGCTAGAGGCTAGGTTCACAGGAGGTGTGGACCTTAACGATGTGCGGTCGGTATGGAGGCCCAACGACCAATGTTGGCCTTTCCCTAACAAATCTGAGTGCGATGCGACACCCTTCCCTTACGAGACGCCATTTCATATGTACCACAAAGGTGTCATCCGGCGGTGGGCAAGTAGTGAGGCAGACCAATGGGCTTTCACACTGAGCGTGCCTCAGCAAGGGGTGCCATATGTGTCAGAGGCCCGGCCCCACCAGTCATTTTCACCCCCGTTGAACCTTCTGAGAAGGCATACTGCGACTCCTCAGCTGTTCCCAGTGACCCCTGCCGTCTTGATACCGAAGCGGCCTTCCTCTGCGGGGGCTGCGAGAAGATCAAGTCGGAATTACACTTCCCCTGTCAATGACGACACCAACGAACCCACCGAACTTGCGTTCCGGTTCAAAAGCACCCCGCCTTTAATGTAAGATGGAGAGGGGAAAGAAAAAAAAAGAAGGTTTTTTTACAGAAGCCACGTGAACTTAGATTTTTCTTAAGAGCCGCGCTTCGCAGCGGTACATTTTTTCCCCCCTTTATCTGCGTTGCAGCCCTAACCTACCCCCCCCTTCAGATTTTGAGAAACATGTCGCTGACGCAGATATTGCTGGATGCCCAAGATCAGGGTGTCGATGGTACGAAGAGGAACAGGGCCATGGTGATGATCCAGGATGCCGAGAAGGGTAATATCGAGAACTACATCGGGTCATTGATGCAGGAGTTGGGGGACGAGTCGAAGCCCGAGGGCAGCAGAGTGCTTGCGGGGACGCTGCTGAAAAACACAATGTCGAGCAATGACATGGCGAAGAGGGAAGAGCTCGCAAAGAGATGGCTGGGAGTCAGGACGGAGACCCGACAGGAAGTGAAGAACATGGTGCTCGCAACGTTGTCATCACCGAAGAAGCACGCAAGAGTAGTGGCAGCCACAGTAGCAGCTCACATCGCACGAGTAGAGCTCCCCGTGGGGCAGTGGCAGGACTTTGTCCCGCAGCTCTGCGGAGTAGCCGTTCAAACCGCGAACCCAAACCAACGAGAAGCCTCTCTCATGTGCATTGGATACCTGTGCGAGGAGTGCGACCATGAGTACCTCCTCAGGTTCTCAGGTAACGTCGTGCAATCCGTCTACACCGCGATGAACGACACAACTCCGAGCATCCGTCTTGAAGGCACCAAGGCCCTCGCCAACTCCTTCGAGTTCATCGGCGGAGCCATGGACGACGAGAAGCAGCGTGGACACCTCTTGCAGGTTATCTGCGAGACAGCATCGAGAACCCACGAGCCCGTTGCCAACAAGGAAACCCGTGAGGTCGCCATGGAGTGTCTTGTCAAGCTCGTTATGCTGTACTACGATAAGATCGGGCCCTACATGCAGGCGCTGTTCACGCTGACCTGCGAGGCTGTTCAACAGGACGAGGAAGAGGTTGCCCTCCAAGGCCTTGAGTTCTGGACGTCGATGTGCGAAGTGGAGCAGGAGCTTATAGACATTGCTGCCAACAACATCCCGTCAGAGGAAGACATGAAGTGTGCGTACTACGTAAAGGGTGCAACGAAGTTCCTGATCCCCATCATCTGGGACTGCCTCTTGAAGCAAGACGAGCACGCCGGTGAAGACGACTGGAACATCTGCTTCGCAGGAGGCACTTGCCTCCAGGCAATCAGTGCCACCATCGGTGACCCGATCGTCGAGGCCGTCATGCCCCTCGTCCTGCAGAATTTCGAGAACCCCGATTGGCGCAGCATGGAGGCTGCAACCCTTGCCTTCGGGTCCATTCTGGAGGGCACCACGACAGCAGGCCCGCTCGGTACCCACCTCACCGCGAGCATTCAGTCCCTGTTGAGTCATATGGCGCATCCCAACCATCTTATCAAGGAATCAACTGCATGGTGCATCGGTAGAATGGCGGAATTCCACGTTGAAGCTATCAAAGCTCATTGCCTGCAGCCTGTCTTGGAATGCATGCTCGTCACATTGAAGGACCCCGAGCCCCGCATCGCCGCAAAGGGCTGCTACGCGATTCTTCACATCGCGCAGGGCTGCGGGGGGTGGGCCGACGAGGACGCCACCAACCACATGTCACCCTTTTTCACGAAGACAGCGGAGGACCTACTGGCGGTGGTCGACAGGCAGGACGGCACCCAAGCTGGGCTGAGGAGCTGTGCGTGGGAAGCTCTCGGCGCGCTGGTGGGCTGCTGCGCAAACGACTGCTTGCATGTCGTGGAGACCCTTCTCCCCGTGCTTATCGGGAGACTGGAACAAACGCTGACGTACCAACCCACTGACGAGAACATGAACAAGCAGGTGTGCATAGATACAAATGGGTTATTAAAAAAAAAAAAAAAAAAAAAAAAAAAAAAAAAAAAAAAAAAAAAAAAAAAAAAAAAAAAACAGGTGAACGACATGCAAGGGCTGCTGTGTGGGCTGCTGCACTTCGTGTGCAGGAAGCTGAAGGAGAACATCGCACCATTTGCCGACCGCTTGATGCACGCTATCATGGCACTGCTGTCGAAGGACAGCACGACGGTATGGTGGTGGGGGTAACAGGGTTTTAAGAATCATTCACAAATAAAAAAAAAAAAAAAAAAAAAAAAAAAAAAAGGTGCAAGAAGAGGCGTTCATGGCTGTAGGGGCCGTTGCGAACGCTCTTGATAAAGATTTTGTGAAGTATCTGAAGCCATTCTTCCCCCTCTTGAAGTTGGGGTTGGAAAACGTCGAAGCGCCGTCCGTGTGCAGCATTGCCGTGGGCACTCTCAGCGACGTGCTGTCCGCAGTGACGGTAGACATCGCACTTTACTGCGATGACCTGATGATGGCCCTGCTGCAAGGCCTCAGCAACGGAAACATGGACAAGGACGTGAAGCCCGCCATCATCTCCACCTTCGGTGACGTGGCACTGAACATCGAGGAGAATTTCGAGAAGTACCTGCCCGTCGTTATGAATGTGATAGGGGTTGCGGGGAACAAGGTCCAGGAAGAGGTGGTCAAAGACCGTGAGTGCGAGGAGTGGGTATTAAAAAAAAAAAAATAATAAAATAAAAAAAAGAGAATGTACCAAGACGAAATGCGAGAACACATCTGTTCCGGGTACACCGGGATCTTGATGGGTCTTAAGAAGAAGAAGAGCCATGTGTTCAAGCAATACGTTGAGCAGGTATGGAAAAAAAAAAAAAAAAAAAAAAAAAAAAAAAAAAAAGGTGGTCGCCACCCTTAACCACATTGCTGCCGACCGAGAGAGTCTTCCCGCGGCCACGTACTGCAATGCGATTTCCTTGGTAGGCGATCTCATCAACGTTTACGGTCCTCCCGTCAAGGATATGTTTTCGCCAGCCATGGGCCAAATGATAAATGAGGGCGCTATGCATGAAGATGATAGTGTGAAAGAGGCGGCCCAGTGGGCGCTCTCTATGGCCAAGTGAATTCCCCCCCCCTCCCCACATTTTTACCCCCTTTTATTTATTTATTTTTTTTCATCAATCTATCACGTTCTTTTTTTTCACACCCCTCTCCCGTTCTCCTTGTTTATCAAAATGCTTCCCCACGTTCCCAATTTGTTTCGTTTCAAAGGAAATGAAGAGGGAAGTGGGGGGGGGGGGGGGAGGGGGATATTTAAGAATTTTAATTAAAATTAGAAAGAGGTGGGGGGAAGGAAGAAGTAAGCTGTGCCCTACTTCGAGTGCCCTCCCCTCCCCCCCATGTAAATTAGCTTTCCTTTTTTTGGTGGGGTTGCTAATAACTTCACTTTTTTCTTCCCCCCTTGTTTTTTTTTTACAGTGTAACCCCCTGGTTAATTTCTTTTTTTATACCCCGCTACTAGAGGTTATTTTAAGAATACTGAATCTTTTTAAAGAAGGGGGGGAGAAAAAAAAACAAAAACAACTGACCCTTTTGTACATTGCATCTGTACCCATTCTTTTTTTTTTTTCTATTTCCACCCAAAGGGATCCCGGTTCTTATATTTTTTTTTTTTCCCTTTTTTTTTGTACCCTTAGAGACATGGACAGGGAGGAAAAGTACAGGGGGAGCAGCAAGAGTTCTTAAAAAAAAAAAAAAAAAAAAAAAAAAAAAAAAAAAAAACCATCGAAATTATATTTTTTTTTGTGAGTCAGCATGCAACTGTCCCGCGCCTGGATGACGTGCACTTGCTTAGTTTAACACTCTTGCATCTCCCCTTTATCCCCCCTTTTTTTTCTTTCTTTGCCTCCCCCATTCTTCTTCCGTTTTCCACATTTCTTTTTTTTTTTGAGAAAGGGGGGTTGAAGAATGGGGAAAGAGCAAAAAAAAGGAACTAAAACCCCCCCCCCCCCCCCTGCTCCATGTCGGTTCTTTTTTTTTTTCTTCTTTTCTTTTCTCGCCGTCGTCCCCACCCTCCCACCCTCCCCACTGGTCTGGTTATATATTCTTATTGGTTTTTTTTTTCTTTTTTTTTATTATTATTATTATTATTATTATTATGAACAAAAAAAAAAAGGAGTGGGGAGGGGGAGAAAAAAAATGGCGCGAATGGGGCTGAACATCGCTGCAATGGGGAGCCGAGACGATCCGCCTCTATCAGCTAGGCTGCACAATGCGATGTCGCCCAGGACGGCTAGAGGCCTGAACACAGCGAGGCTGGGGAATCACACACAAAGAGGAAACCTTTCCCATAGAGGCCCCAAGACTCCACTACGCTCGCCTTTAGCTCTGAGTGAGAGGTATTCCGCAGGGCTAGCATCGCCATCATCAAGCTCGCTTCAAAAACGTTTAAGCAGCAACGCGTTAAAATCCCTGAGGAAGGAAGACAGCACAGGCACGGAAACAGAACCAAGCCCGAGTGCAACAGTACTGTCGGTGGACATCCCGAAGCTCTCGTTAGGCGCCATCGAGACAAAGGGCAAGGCACAGGCGGAAACGAGAAAGAAAAAACGTATCTCAACAGATAATGTCTTCTGCAATGTTGAAGCTGCGAAGAAAAAACTGGAAGCGGACGGGATCGACATCGATGCTCTTAAAGCCGCGTTCAGCAAAACGGATGTTAACGATTCTGGTCTTGACATAAACGAGTTCAGAAACCTTTGGAAAATGGTTTTCCCGCAACGGCCTTTGGACGAGTCAGCCTGGAGGTACATCGACAGAATCTTCATAGAAATCGACAACGACGATTCTGATGAAATCTCGTGGGAGGAAATTCTGTCGTACCTCGACAAATCCCGAACGTTGGTCGAACGTGAGAAACCTCCCACTCAATGGAAGGAGATCATGTTTCGGTTTGTGGGTTACACTGAGGATGCCTATGATGATTCTGACTCCTTACAAGCCATCATGGTGGCTTTGTACAAATTCGTCTCGCAGATGGTCGTTGTTTTGTCTATCGTTGTTTTAATGATCGAATCGCTACCTTCGATGCAGAAGGAGGACCCAAATGAATCTCCTGGAAGCACCACTACATTTGTTATTGAAACATGTTGTGTTGCGGTGTTCACGGTGGAGTTTTTCATGTGGATTATCTCGTACCCAACATCCGAACAATGGATCGATTCAGAAGGAAAAGCCCATGTCCTAGACAAGGACGAAGAAGTGTGGCCCCGACCGGACACGATGGAAACAATCAAATGGAGGCTGTTTTTCAAAGAACAGAACACATACATCGATTTTTTATCGATTGTCCCGTATTACATTCTGTTAATCGTGGACGGGCAGAATAACATTTCAGCGTTGGCATCTGTTCGTCTTTTACGGCTTTTAAGACTCCTGCGTATTACCAGAATTTTAAAATTGGGCCGATCTGGGTCGTATGGGAGAGCCCCGGAACTAGGCGCAGCATTGCAAAAATCTATCACATCGTTGTTGTTTCTGGTGATGCTCATTGTTATCGCAACGACGATGGCGTCATCGTGGATGTTCTACGCAGAATTAGAACAGGCTTCGTTCAACCCAGTTCTTGAGAAGTGGGTTCGAAATAACGATTCTGACTACGTCGATGCTGGGGAAGTACTTCAAATGCAATCTATCCCCGAAGCCCTCTGGTGGGGAATCGTCACATTGACCACTGTAGGGTACGGCGACCTCTACCCGATTACAATCGGCGGGAAGATAATCGCAAGCGTGACAATGTTGGGTGGCCTTATTGTAGTTGGATACCCCATCACCATTCTAACCGGGACTTTTCAGATTATGGAGTACGAACGGTTCATGAAGGAGGAACAACTGGATCGTTGTAGGGAATTTTACCAGGGCATCAAAACATGGGTCAATTCCCAAGACGGTATCGATGTGAAATTAGAGTCGGAAAACGGGGCAACAATGAAGGGGAACACCAGCAAACGATCTTCTCTGCTGCCGCAGCCGACCGCCATGGCGGCGAACCAGGATATTGTGGATTTGTTCAACGGGTTGGAGAACCGGATAGCGGAGAGGCTTGGGAGGATTAAGAGGAAGTTGAACAAGCTGGAGTGCGACTCCGACGTCAGTGAGAGTGAAATCGACACTGATTCTTCAAGCAGTTGCAGCAGCAGCACTTCGTCCGCAACCTCGCTCACACCCGCTGCCGCTGCGAATGAACCTTACGCGAGAAACCTTGCCGTTCCAGTTCTACATATTAACTGATAAAAAAAAGATTTTTTTTGGGGGGTATTTTTTTTTTTTTTTTTTCCGGTAAGTGAAAACGTGGCTTTTTTTTTTTTTTTTTTTTTTTTTTTTTACCCGGATGGGAATACCAGGTGGTGGGGATAACATGGAAATGTAAACAGATGTGTTGTTCGCTGTTGATACCTCCCCGTCGGTCATCACCGGTAGCGCCCGAGTGGAAGAACGTAACGCAGATGCTCTGGGTGGCGAACAGGCAGCAAACTACACGGGCTACCCGGGGCGCCCCGGCTGGGGTTGAGCTGCACACCGCACGCATTAAGGACACGACGCGGAACGCAGAAGGAGCTACAGCTAGGCCGAGGTGCGCCCCCTGTAGTCAAGTAAATGGTGCTTGTGCAGGGTGCCCCCACCGGCTTCCTTTAAATCATCGAGTTTTTTTTTTTTTTTTTTTTCCCATTCCCCACTTCCTCTTTACGTTCATACTGATATGTAATTAGTACCAGGATCTCCTGAGCTGGAGCCCACTTGGTGCTTTTTTTTTTTTTTTTTTTTTTTTTTTTTTTTTTTTTTTGGTCACGGAAGGCAAAAAAATACGAATTTCTTTTTTTTTTTGTACGCTTTTAGTTTTTTCTTTTTCTTTTTTTTTTTTCAGTAGAACAAAAAAAACAAGGAAATAATTTAAAAAAAAAGGAGAGATTCTGCACACCAAGAAAGGAAACAGGAGCAGGAGGGGGCAGTGTACACAAACTTGACTGTTATCAATTTGCTGGTTTTGAAGCCAAATGGGGGGGGGGGGGGGGGGGGGCAAAGGATCGTCCAATTAGCCTGTTTCTTCTTCTTCCTTCTCTCTCCTATCCTTACCCCCCCCCCCCCCCCCCTCCCTCTCTCTCTCTCTCTCTCTCCATAACTCCACATGACCCCCTTTTTTATGATTTTTCTTTTCCTTCATAAAAGACAAGAATTTTCTTCTTCTTTTTTTATTTGAAAAAAAAAAATTGCTCGCTTTATTTTTTTTTTCTCTTTTTCTTTTGTTAGATGGGGAACCAACAACACAACGAGAAAAAAAAAAAAAAAAACAAGAAAAATAAAGAGGGTGTGGAAAAGAAGGAATCTAAAAAAAAAAAAAAAAAAGGCAGCACCTTGCGTGTATTTTATAGAAAATCCCCCTCCCCCCCATCTCCATCCTCCAATATTGTACCAGTCAGAGGGAAAAAAAAAAAAAAAAAAAAAAAAAGAAGAAGAACCCCCTGCGTGAATACCCGTTCAAGCCGTATCATCTTCCCTGCTGTATTATTTCCTCCCACTCCCCCCCTTTTTTTTTCCAAAAAAAAAAATCTTTAAAAAAAAAAAGGAGGGCAGGGCACACAAACACACACACACAAAAAAAAAAAAAAAGTCCCTCCCTCCCCCTCTATGCGAGCGAAACTATTATATACCACAATTCTGTTGATAAATGTGTTGACATGCTCGACTATCAGCACCATTGCCGACTACCAAAGTGGATCGCACTATGAGGTGAGCATGTTAAAAGTAAACCAAACAACACTGACGGGCCTTGAAAAGCGGAGCGGCAGCCAGCTCACATGGGTTCTAGAAGACCTGGGACACGGCCTGGACATAGGAGTTCAAGTAGACACTATATCGGTTTCCATAGGAAGCGAAAACGAAATATCCGGCTTGGTACCGTCCTACAAGTTACAAATGGTCGTCACGTGCATATGCATCTCGTGCAATTCGCAACCTTTTGGACAAGAATGTTCCACCACACAACCGCTTGAGACGGAGCTCAGATCCGGAAATCAGATCAGCGTTTCCCACCCTGACGAGGGAACAACGGTTACCTACAAATACCAGCTTTTAATAGAAATAACCGGCGTGCTGGCGATCCGGAACCTGGACTCGGTTTCGATCTCGATTTCCGGAACAAAAAGCGAACGCAAAACGTGTAAAACTACGTCAGGTGAAAAATGCCATTTCCCGTTTGCACTAAACGGCCAGGTCTTCACCCAATGCACAACGGGTTCTGTTCCTTTGTGTTTTGTGTTTGATGCGAGCGAACCGGGGAAGACAGGACAATGTACTTCTTGCGGTGAACCATCTGTATCCAATGCCCCTCTCACCATTTCTCCAACTGACGTCCCGACACAAGCTCCTGGAACACCAGCCCCGAAGGACCTTAATACTGTGTCCCTTGCCATGCGTATAGTAGGTGGATTAAGTATTATATTCTTAGGGTGTTGCATTGGGTGTGGAACGTTGTTATGGCTCGACAGCGGTCGGAACCCGCCCCCCGAATCAGAAGGGGAAACTGAAGATCATATGCCCAATCATGGTGATGTTGGTGTGTATAGGCAGGCTAATCTCGCGAACTCTCCTTTCGACCCATCGGAGTTTCAGATTACAGTTGCCTCGTTGCTGGATCACGTGAAAGAGACGGCAGAGGTACCTCCAAACACGTCTTGCTGTGTTTGTTTGGAATCTGCTGAGGATGATGGCAACGCTGCTGAAAAACACACTCCTTACGGTGGGGATATAGAGGCGCAAACTATACCTGATGACGGTACCGAGCCGAAATCGTGGGCGGTGCTTCCTTGTGGGCATGACATGCATTATTCATGTCTCCGTCTGTGGCTTCTTCAAAGAGCTGGGAAAAAATTGGTTATGACATGTCCTGTGTGCAGGGCTCCGGTATGATTATGCGGGTGGAATAAATGTACTTTTTTTTTTTTTTTAAAAAATTATAGTTATCTGAAGCGATAAGCAGTCAGATGGCGAAGGAAGGTGATGAAGGGGGAGAGGCTTAATCTTTTTTTTGGGGGGGGGGTAAAATCTGTCATTCTCTTCTAACCTTCATATTTTTTTTTTTTATTCTGTTCAGTTTTTTCTTTTTCTTTCTCTTTCTGGTGTTTAAAAAAAAAAAAAGAGGGTTGAAGGGGAGAAAAAAAAAAAGAAATATTCTCCCATATGTATGCTCTTTTCTTATTTGTTCCCGAGGAAAGGGGGAAGAGGGAGGAAAAAGAAAAATGCGGTGATTTGAAGGGAGGTAAAAAAAAAAAAAAAAAAAAGGGGTGAAGTGTTTTCTTGGTTTACAGAAAGATCGCAATCTCACAGAAATTATTGTTACTGAGTTGTAGCATAATATTTACACTCCCCCTCCTCCCCCCTACCCCGCAACTTTCTTGGTGCAATGGCTGCTTTTGGGGTCCCTCCCCCCAGTCATCATTTTAAAACGACTTTCTGCAATGCTAAGTTTGGCAAAAAAAAAAAAAAAAAAAAAAAAAAAAAAAAAAAAAAATCTTTTTTTTGCTTTTTAGCCACACTCCCTCCTTTTTTTTTCCCCCCTCTTTTTTTTTTGTTTGAAATATTAAATTCGAGAATAAACAAATGCCTCCTGTCTTTAGGCTTATTTCATGTATTGAAGGGGGGGGATAATAATAATTAAAAAAAATTGGAGAGAAAAAACCGCCCCGATAACCCTTATGAGATTATTCCATTGACGAAAGCTATTTTGTTTTTCACCTTTGGGGGGGGGGGTTTTTCTTTTTTTCTTTTTTTTTATACCCCTGAATGCTACCAGATATATGATGATACGTTAGTTAAGCTAATTGTTATTTCCTTCCTTTCACCTCCTTTTATTTTTTTTCTACAAAAAAAAAAGTAAGAATTGTTTTAAAACTCAGTCGATTCCCTTCTTTTTTTCTTCCCCCCTTTTTTTTTTTCTTTTTTTTTCTTTTTTTTTTCTTTTCTTTTGCGTTGCATATCTCTAAAACATGTGGAGAAACTTTTTGCCATTGTCCTTTTTTTTTTTTCTTTACTGGGGGTTTTTTGTCCCCCCCCCCCCCAACCAAATAGCAATTCTCTGATTCTCATCCCAACACAGGTTTAAGAGATACGTAACGTTTGAAAGAAGAAAGTTTTTCTTTTTAAGGCGATCCTGTCACATACTGCAGGTTCCCTTCAAAGACATCTTTTTTTTTCCCTACATGCGAAAACCGGAAGTACATAAAGCTCACTAAAAAGAAGATCCTTCTGCCCCGCTGTGCTATGCAAGCTAAGAAGAGAGAGAGAGAAAAAAAAAAAAAAAAGGGGTAGGAAAGAAAAGGGGGGGAAGAAATGAGTATAAAGTAACTTTTTTTTTTTCCCCCCCATTTCTCCCACCCAGGGATTGATTCCTTGGTGTTAAGCAGTTTTCTTTTCTTGAGACGGCTGGAATAAAAAAAAAAAAAAGAAAGCTGTGGGACCTTCAAGGCCCCCTTCTTTTATTCTTTCATTTTTTTTTTGTTTCACATTGAATACTGCTGCTTGGGCTTATACACATCAGGGAGGAGGAAAAGAAAGCCTCTTCCTTTTTTTGATATCTGACTTTGTTTCCGTCTTCCTCCGCACTTTTTTTTTTCCCTCTTTTTTTTTTTCATTCTGGGAAAAAAAACCCTCCCCCCCAAAAAAAACAAGAACAAAAGTAGACTACTGTGGGACCTCTTAATTATTTCATGGGAAAAAAGAGAAGAAGAAGAAGAAGAAGGGGAAAAAAAAGAGGAAATCCCCGCAAGGGAAACCAAAAAAACCACAGGGTACGGCGTAAGGGTTTTGCCTTTTAAGGCGAGGCCCTGTCATGTACAGCAGGCTTTTCCCTTCAATTTTTTTTTCTTTTTTTCAAAGGTGTTGGGGATAGCATGAAAATATAAGGAAAACATCAGATGTGTTGTTCGCTGTTGACCTCCTCGTCGGTCATCACCGGTAGCACCCGAGTGGAAGAACGTAACGCAGATGCTCAGGGTGACGAACAGGCAGCAAACTGCACGAGCGCAGAATCTTGGTTACCCGGGACGCCCCGGCTGGGGTTGAGCTGTACACCGCACGCATTAAGGACACGACGCAGAAGAAGCTACAACTCGGCCGCGGCGCGCCCCCTGTAATCAAGTAGACAGTTCTTGTGCAGGGCGCCGCCAACACCGGCCTCCTTTAACTCATATATATATATATATTTTTTTTTTTTTTGTTCTTTCTTCTTTTCTTTCCAGATAGCGATAGGTGACGCACGGCACAGAAATTGCCTCGCTTTTTTCTTTCTTTCTTTCTTTTTTTGCATTATTCCCGAGCTACCTTTACTTTCGGAACAAGTATTAAAAAAAAAAAGATTGAAGGGGTGGTTTTTTTTTTTTTTATTCACAGTGAAAAGAAGGAAAAGGTGTACAAAAAAATGCGACGCACCACCACTACCTCCCGGTTTTGGTTTCTGATACCTTGTTGCCCCCCCCCCCCCCCCCCCCCCTATTCATTGACAAGCGCAGTTTGCAACGTAGCACTGTGTAAGCGAGCCCACAAGCAAAATGCTTTTTGTTGAATAGCTCCTCTCCCCCCTTCTTATTATCTTCATTCAGGCTCTCTATTTTATTTTATTTATTATTATTATTATTTTTTTTTTTTCATTTCGTCAGTCCGTCCTGTTTTTTTTACTGTAAAACGAATAATGTCGGACGGAAAAAATTATCGGACAGAAAAACTCCCGGACGGAAAAATTCCCGGACGCCAAAAAAACTCGGACATTTTTCCGTCCGGGAGTTTTTCGTTTTATAGTATTTCTTTTTTTTTTTTTTTTTTCCAGCCCTCATTTTTCCTCCATCACAGGGAAGGGGAAAAAAAAAAAAAAAAAAAAAAAAAAAAAAAAAAATGCCAATCCTTCCCATTCTGGCAGGAATAGCCTTGGCCAGCACATTTCCCATAAACACGACTCGGGGTATGACCCTGCTTTCAGTGACGCTTGGAGGAGGTCTGCCACACAGCAAAAGTATAGGATACTTGGATACCGTGCTCATAGAAAAGGTAGAAAACTGCACAGGACTCGCTGGGGTGGTGAGGGGGTCCGAAAAAGGCCCGTTTCGCCTACGCAACGGGACAACAGTACAAGAAAGCGGTGTGTGGACCTTGTACGTTCTGAAGGGCTCCCCGAATGAGTGTAAAGTAACATACTGGTACCCTATTGTAAGCAAAGGTTTCTTAATATCAATCCCCCAAAACGTCGTTTGGGCCGGTATCGCTGCACTTGGTGCTCTCTGGGTAGGTTTTCTTCTGAACCTCTTCAGGCGGCTTGCAAGTACAATGTCTGCAAGGCAGCAGCATCTCGTCACATGTTTAGACTCTTTACACACCCTTCCTCAAGGCCGTAGTACTCTTGCGTATCACTGCACCATTTGTCTTTGCACCGACCACACCTCCTCTCCAACAGCTTCGACTTGGTGCCATCTTCAGTGTGGGCACTACTTCCACTTTTCTTGCCTTAAGACCTGGCTCACCGGGATCTCTGTACACACTATGAAGCTTACTTGCCCTATATGCCGCCAGATGCTTTCCCCCGTTTCTGTTTGAAGGAAAAAGAAAGAATTGAAAAGAAGTACTTGAGGTGACGCTTTCCAGCTTCTCCTTGCCCTGCTCTTCCTTCCCCTTTCCCCTTTCCCCTTTCCCCTTTCCCCTTTCCCCTTTCCCCTTTCCCCCTTCCCCTTTCGAACACCGTGACAGGAACGATCAAATGGGCTGTGTGCATACCAAACATGCTCCGCAGGAGGAGATCCCTTCGAAGCAGAGACCCGTCGAGAAGGTAGAGGAGAAGGTTGAGAAGAAGGCTGAGGAGGAGCCTAAACAGCACGATGCTCTGAAGATGCTCGCAGAGGCCAGCGGGACAGACAAGGTGTTCGTTGCTGCGCTGAACGAGATGGCAGAGGAGAAGAAGGGGGCGGAAGACAACAAGGAGACAAAGAGGGAGGCACAGGAGGACAGCGACCATGGGCTGAGCGATGTGGGCCCGTCGCCTGCTGCAGGTGACGAAAATGACGCCAAGCAGGAAAAACCCGAAGAAGAGAAGCCTACCGAAGAAGAGGAAAAACCTGTTGAGGCTGAGGAGGAGGCCAAGACCGAGGAGGTGGTTGTTGAAGAAGAGGCCAAGACCGAGGAGGTGGCTGTTGAGGAGGAGGCCAAGACCGAGGAGGTGGCTGTTGAAGAAGAAGCCAAGACCGAGGATGTGGCTGTTGAAGAAGAAGCCAAGACCGAGGAGGTGGCTGTTGAGGAGGAGGCCAAGACCGAGGAGGTGGCTGTTGAGGAAGAAAAGCCTGTTGAGGCTGAGGCCAAGGACGGGATGGTGGATGTTTCTTTGAGCGAGATCCCCAGGGAGAAGGAGGTCGAGAAGACTGAGGTGCCCACCGACGTTGAGGTTGTGGAAACCGAAGTCACTGAGGAGGCCACCAAGGTTGAAGAGGCCAATGATGAGGAAGAGAATGTGGCAGAACCCGATCAGGCGGAGGAACCCACCTCCCCCTCTTCCCCTGGGCAGAAGAAGAAGAACAAGAAGAACAAGAGGAAGAACAAGAACTAAGATGAAGGTGATCAAGTTTTTTTTTTTTTTTTTTTTTTTTTTTTTTTTTTTTTTTTTTTTTTTTTTTTTTTTTTTTTTGGTAGTTGAAACTACGCGTGGCTTGTGAGTGCTGTATCGAGGAAAGGGAAATTTCAAAAATGAAAAATATAAATAAAAAAACGAGGGGAAAAAAAAAAAGAAAGCGCGGCAAAAAGTAATCGCTGATTCCCCCTTCCCTCCCTCCCTCTGTGAGGACAAACGTCAGGCTTTTTTTTTTCTTTCCCCCCCCATCCCCAGTACCCCACTCCCGTTTTCCATTTCTTCTTTTTATGAATTTGCTCCCACAATCAGTTTACCCTTCCTTTTTTTTCTTTTTGTGCTTTTTCTTTTTGAAAAATTTTGTTTCTTAGAAAATGGGAACAGTAGTGCCACTCCAAGAAAAAAGAAAGGGGGATGGGATTCTAGTTCGATGTTTAAGGTATGTGTATCTTTTTTTTGATTTTTAAAGAAAAAAGATTTTTATTGAGTAGAAAAATGGTGAGGGTGGTTCAGAGTTCCAAGGCACAAACGCCAGCCTGGAACCTTTCCCCTTTCTTTTTTTTTCCCACCCCCTATTTTACCTTGCTTTTTTTTTTACAGTGAGCACCCCCATGCACACTGAAATTTTATCGAGTTTGTGCTTTTATTGAACGTGTGACTTCAGGCAAATTTGTATCTTAGTTTTCTTTTTTTTTTTCTTCTCCTTTTTTTCTTTTTCTTTTTTTTGGCTCCCCCCCCCCTTTTTTTTACTTTACCGCTCATCAAGAGAAAAAAAAAGAAGAAAAGGAAGAAAATAATGCCTTGCGTACACAGACAGAAAAGTCCCTTTTTTTTTTTCTTACCCTGTTTTTTCTTTTTTTTTTTCTTTTTTTTTTTTTTTTAGTTTCTTCAAAAGAAATGACTTTATTTTATTACCTTGTGCAACTTTGTGCCGAGCAAAAAAAAAAAAAAAAAAAAAAAAAACACTTTAAAAAAATCCCTTTTTTTTTTTAATACTCGTGCTAACAACAAAGACATAAGCCAATAATAATCCCCCTGCCCCTGCAAGTACAGAGTGGATCCGCTTCCCAGACGTTTTGAATGACTCCTTCTTTTCTTTTATTATTATTTATTTTTTTAAAAAAGTCCAGGCCGACTCATTGTTTGCAGCCTGTCAGATACAAGTTAGATTGTATACCATTAACAAGAATACGCCTTCCCCCCCATCCCCTCGTCTTCCCCCTTTCCCCCACCATTTCGTACCTCACACCCTGATTATTATTTTCTTCTTCTTCTCTGCGTTTTCCCAACGTCACTTTTTCACGTCAAAACAACAAAAAAAAAGGGGGGGGAAGGAGAGGAGAGTGAGATGGGATGCCGGAGTAGTAAAGAAACGGAAGATGAAGTCTGTTCGAGAAGAAGCATTATCCAAGAGGAGAACACAAGCAGAAGAGCCAGCAGACTGCTGATTGTACCGGACACGCCACTGCAAAGCGAACGGAGCGAAGCGGTTTTCGAGGAGAAGAAGGAAGAGCGGCGGCAACAGCTCCTGGAAACGGCAAGGCTCTTCAGAGAACAAGTGGCGTCGGGCCCACCAACAACCCCCAGCTCACCAGGACGAGGCAGCAAGGAAGCCGAACTCGAAAAAGAAGAAGAACTGCAACGATCGCACATCATCGAAGAACTACAAAAACACACCGACGACCTCACCCACCTCATCATTCAAGACCGGTACACCATCAAGCAAGAGGAACAACGCAAAGAAGAAGCCTCGTTGCTAGCAGCCCTCGACACTTTAAGAGAGCAGCGCAAACAGCGTGAGACGGAGCTTATCACAGAATACATACGAGAGGAGACTACCTGCCGAGCAACGATTGACCACCAGGAATCTACGCACAGAGCAGCGGTGATGCTAGCACTGTCGCAGGCAACCATGTTCGACATGCTGTACAACCGTTCGCTGTCCTCGTTGGAGGCGGATGAGGTCTCGTCGCGGGATTTGCTGCATGCTGCGCATCGTGACACGCTAGTTGGTACTTCCTCTGCGTTGCTTTCTGTCTTGGAGTCCGACGAGTCATCCCCACGCGCTGCCATCGCGCACGAGGAATGCATTGCGTTCGAATCCCTGCTCCACGACACGCGTGATACGTCTGAACGAAGACAACGCCGTGAAGAAGAATTAGAAATGTTCGTCAAACAAACCGATCTTCTCACCGGACGCGAGGAGCACGAACGCCGCATGCTCAGCTACAAGGAAACCGAGGAAGCGCAGGACCTTGAGATCGAGTCGCAACGCAGCATGCGGCACCTGCAACACCTAGAGCTCGAGGCCAAGCTTCAGATGCAACGGGAACATGAAGAGCGGGAGCTGCACGAGCAGCAGCTTGCCTTCCATTCCCAAAAGGAATACAGGGAGCGGTCCGTTATCACCGCAGCCGAGGACGCGCAGACTGAGGTGCTAGCAACGTACCACTCTTACATCCTTAGCATGCTCTCGCATGCCGATAGGGCCGCTGCTTACATCGTTGAAGAGTCCGCTGCTCGAGATGCACTTGTTGAGAATGAATGTGCTGCGGGGCTCCTCCTGGCGCACACCTTGGAGCTTCTCGCCACCATGCACGATGCGGACGTAGCTGACGCGCAGATCCGTTCTTGTGAACTGGCCGACAGGACAACCACCGCAGTTGCCATGCTAGTTGAGGCGCAAAGCTTGCAGCGGGCTTCCATAGCCTCCCTCGAGAAGGTGTCCCGCAGTGATATCGGTAACGCCTTCGACAGTGTGCTGGAGCACACCGAGGCCACCATCAAGAAGGTCGTCCTGCTTGAAGAAGAAGAACGGCATATGAGGACTTTGACCGACGCAAAAGAGTCGGAAGCCCGCATGCTGGCCTTCATCGAGCACACCGACTCTCTTGCACTGCACCACCAGGCACGCGAAGAAAAGAAGCTCTTTGAGAAAAGGCTGGCACTCTGCACGGAAGAAGAAGCCCACCAGCGCTTCACCGTCATCAGCACGGAAGAAGAAGAACACCAATCACATACCAAGGAAGCTGGGCGTGCTCTGGAAGCGCTGAAGCTACAGGAAGAAGAAAATGTTAAATTGCAAGCGAAGCTAATGGCACAATGCGAGGAAGACGAAGCTCACGAGAGGCAGCTCATCTCACGAGAGGAGGCGGAGGGGAGCGTCTCTCTTAACACCGAAGCCAAGCGAGAGCTAGTTATGCTTGAACAAGAACAGCTAGAGGCTGAGATGCGAAGGCAGCGTGAGGAAGAGGAGGTCAAGCTGCTGGCGAAGAGAATCGCCATGCACACAGAAGATGAGACATACAACAGGCACATCGCAATGCGAGAGGAAGAAGAAGAGCGCCTCACCCTCTCCACAAGTGCAAGGCACGCACTGGCTAACATCCTTCAAGAGCAGATGGAACTCGAAATGCAAAAACAGCGTGAAGAAGAGGAGGCCAAGCTGCTAGCTAAACGCATCACTCTGTACACAGAAGATGAGGCACACGAGAGGCAGGTGACCCTCCGTGAGGAGGAAGAGGAACACATTTCACTCACCACATCTGCCAGGCGCGGGCTAGCGAGGCTTGAACAGGAGCGGCTGGAATTGGAAATACAACAGCAACGCGACGAGGAGGAAGCCAAATTGTTAGCAAAGCGCATCGCCCTGCACACCGAAGACGAGACCCACAAGAGGCAGCTCCTCCAGAGGGAAGAGGAGGAGGAGCGCCTTGCACACACCTCCAGCTCAAAGTTGCAACTAGCAAGGCTTCAACAGGAGGAACTCGAACTTGAGATGCAGAAGCAACATGAAGAAGAAGCGGCCAAGTTGTTCGCGAAGAGGGTTGCTATGTATGCAGAAGACGAAACACATGGAAGGCATCTGATCGAAAGGGAAGAAGAAGAGCAATACGTTGTACATAACAGAGAAGCGAAGCAAACCATCGCGAGGCTCGAACAGGAAGAGCTGGAAAGAGAGATGCAGGAAAAGCGCGAGGAAGAAGAAGCTAGGCTGCTTGCAAGGAGGTCTGCACTATGCGCTGAGGAAGAGGAACACGATCGACAGCGGATAGCCAGAGAAGAAGGGGAAAACCGGTTGATGTACAAAACAGATGCGAGACAAACCGTCCTCAGACTCGAAGAAGAAAGGCTGATGCAAGAAGAACGCGAGGCAGAAGAAACCATGCTTTGGTTGAAGAGAACCACTCAATGCGCCGAAGAAGAAGAGCATGCCCGACAGCGTGTTGCAAGGGAGGAAGAAGAACAACGTCTTTTGCACAACAGGAACGCCGTTCAGACGTTAGCTGTGATACAACAGAAAAAGCTTGAGCTGCAGCAGCGCAAGGAAAGCGAAGAAGAAAACACCAGACAGGTACTGGTGTTCGTAGAAAACGAAAGATGCGAGAGAAACCTGTTAGCCAACAAAGAGGAGGAAGGCGTAGCATGCTTGAGGGCAGAGCTCGTGAATGAGACACAACGCATGGAAGCGAAGGAGGAAAAACTGGAGCTGGAAAGGGAACGCTTAGAACAGCAGTTGATTATGCAACAGGAACGGGAAGACAGGGAACAAGAGATGAAGTACCAACGTGAGGTGGAAGAGAAGGAAGCACAGCTGTTAAAAGAGGAACAGATCAAGCTTCAACAGCAAAAAGAACAGTTTGAAGCTCACCTCGTGCTGCAGCAAGAGAGGGAACGGTACGAAAAAGAGCTCAAAGCACAATACGAAAAAGAAGAAAAGGAGCAGTCACAACGGGAAGCTCGACTCGCTATGGACAGAGCAGAGTTCGAGCAACAAGTGAAGCTTCAGGAAGAGAAAAGCGCGCATGAAAAAGAAATCGAAAATCTGCAGAAAAAACACAAAAAGGAAATTGCAGCTGTTAAGAAAGGAACAAAGGCATCACCAAGAACGAGTAAAACTTCTGCGGGATCACCGAAGAGTGTCACCTCCACCAGTTCTTACAAAGCGCCGGTTAAGCCAAACTCGAAGAAAAGTATGGCGCCCCCCTCCTCAGTCCGGAAGGCTTCCTTAACCGCTTCAACTTCTTCTCTGGGTTCTGTAGCCAGCAGTGCTGGGTTGTCCGCCAGAAGTACTGCTACATCTAGTCGTAAGCCCGTGGTTTCTGGGGGCTCGCTCGGGGGATCTTCCACAAATGTGAAACGTCCCTCGGCTTCTCTTCTTGGAACATCTTCAAGCACGTTCCCCCGCACCCCAACAGTGCGACCCGCCACTGACGGTGCCCCCCCCGTCGCTCCACTCAAAAAAAAAATCGTCAAAAAAATCGTGAAGAAAAAACCTGTGTCAACAGCTGCCGAGTGACAATAATTCCCCCCCCCCCCTTTTTTTTCCCCCTTTCGGCAGCTTATATCCCAAAGGAAAGCCACCTGGGTATCAAAACCCCCCCTAAAAACCCATGCATGGGAAACTGAAAAAACCACCTTTGCATGGTGCTTTTGATACCCTAGGGCTATGTTAGCAAGGAAACGCGTTTCCAAGCTTTTTTTTTTTGAAAATAGGAAAACGGATACGGAAACAGTTCCCCGCTTCTTGCCAACATAGCCCTAATGGGGGGGGGGGGGGTCTAAAGGAGAAAGAAAAGGGAGAAAATAGACAGAGAGAAAAAAGACTACTTCCGATGTGAAGTGTTCCGAAATAAAAGTTTATTCCTGCCCCTTGGCTCAATATTTTTTTTATTTTTTTATTTTACCGACTCACCGACATGTTTGCCCCCCCCCCCCCCCCCCCAACCCAACCCAACCCCCCCTGTCTTCCATATAAAACTCTATTGTCACTGGACGGAACGGTCGTTCTTTTTTATTTTTTTAATTTTTTTTCTCTTCACTTTGCTATGTGTGTGATCTTTGATCAAACAGGACAAAAAAAAAACAAAACAAAACAAAAGAAAACAAAAAAAAAAACAACAACAACAACAACAACAACAACAAACACAAAAGCCACCTCCACCACCCCCACCCCCAATCTTTCCTTTTCTACATTTTTTCTTCTTTGCCGACAAAAACAAGAGAAATCCGGGGGGGAAAAAAAGGAAACAAAAAAAAAGGGGGGGGGGAGGGAAAGAAACATGATACGAATAGGGTGTCTCCGCTGCTCGAGAAGTGCAATAAGGCAGGCAAGGTCAGCACATGAGAAACGAGTGCCAGATGGAGAATTTAAAATACCACTTGAATTGGACGATTTTGGGGCTTCTGAGTTTTTGAAGGTTCTGAAGCGGCCGAAGAACACAGAGGTGGACGCGGTACGGAAGGCGAGGGCAAGGCTCAGCAAGACAGCTGTGTCGATCTCTTCTTTGGCCGCCTGCTTTTCGCTTGCAGGCCTGCCCACCCCCGCTTTGTGCCTTACAGCAGCAGCTCCTCTCGTACTGGACCTAGTGTCCAGAACATCCCAACCACCCACCCCAAACTTCTACCTTCAAATGTTGATCCCTCTGGGTGCAGGTTTCGGGCTGTATGTGCTCCTTGGTGGCGATCCGCTGCTGACCATATTCATCCAATTCTTGTTGTGCTTGGCTGCAATACACTTGCAGGCGTGAGTGCATGGTAATGTAGATAGTTGAGTGTGTTTTTCTTCTTCTTTTTTTCTATAACCCTTATGCGCCCTTATTATTATTATTTTTTGGTTCCGAAGTATGCATTTAGGTGCTAAGGGTGCTTGGGGTTGTTGCCTCATCTACAGGAAGAGAATCACAGAAAGTGGACCCGTCCTGTCTGTCAGACCAAGCAAAGGGTAGCATTGTTTCTGAGTATTGGGCGCATAAGAGGTTTTTTTTTTTTTTTTTTTTTTTTTTTTTTTTTTTTTTTTTTTTTTTTTCCTTTCTTTTCTTTTACCTATCTGCCCTTTTTTTTAAAAAAAGAAAAAAGCTTTTTTGGAAGAAGGCAAGTCTTTTGACTTGCAGAGAAAAAAAGGGGGGTTTTTTTTTTTGGCAAGTTTACGGGGTTATAAACTTCAACGGATTTTACCACCCGGCAGCGTTCATGCTACGGCCAATTCCCCCCCCCCCCCCCTTTTTTTCCCATTGATTGTTTCAAGCTATGGTCTGGGTTATAAACTTCTACTGATTTTTTACCGCCCACCTCCCCCGTGTTAAACGAAGGTAAATGAACGATTTTGTTTCTCTCTTTTTTTTTTTTTTTTTTTTTATCTGGTGAATTGAAAAAAATAAAAAATAAAAAACGTGAGTTTATGAAAACGAAGTAAAAAAGTGATTTTTTTTTTTTTTTTTTTTTTTTTTTTTTTTTTTTTTTTTTTTTTTTTTTACATTTCTATTGAAGGTCTCAGTACCCACAGCTAGCCTTATTGCTTATCGAGACAAAAACAAAACCTTAGTATAAGAAGGATGAGAAACAAGGAAGAAAAAAAAAAAAAACGAGAAGAAGAAGAGAAGAAAAAAAAAAAAGAGAGAACATAATTCGTATCTGCAAAACAAATCGTTCGTACCATTATCCTTGAAAGAGAACTACGAAACGTTTTTTTTTTTTCTCCCCCCTCCTCCCCAATTTTCTGCGGCTTAGGCAATGAAAAAAAAAAAAAAATTACCTAAAGCCCCTGGGGTATTTGAAAGGCAAGGAACAAAGGAAACTATTACCCCCCCCCCCCCCCCCAACAGGGGTTGAAGGTCACTGTGCAGATGTGATGCTCTATCCCCCCCCTTGGGCTTTAAAAAAAAAAAAAAAGAACAAGTTTTTTTGTTTTGGTTTGCAAAATTTCTCGTTTTTTACGGTAAAGCTGTATAGGTGTGGGAATGGGAGGGGCGGGGGAGGAGAAAATTCTCAAATAAAGAAAAAATCAAACGAGAGACCCGAACAGCTAGTTGTCCCTCTGGTGTGATGTTTTCTCCGTCTTCTTTTTTTACCTCGCTCGCCCCATCCCGTGCTTTTTTTTTTTTTTTTTATTTTTTCCTTTCTTCCCCACGTCCTTTCGTGCCTTCCCCCTCTAAACACTTTTGCTACCTGAGGAAGTAAGACAAATCTATCCTTTCCCCCACCCCCTTTTTTTGTGTAAAATCTTTGCCGGACCTAAGTTCTGTACCCCCCCCCACCCCCAAACTGACTTTTTGTACCAATAAAAAAATAAGTGGTATGGAAAAAGAACAAGATATGTCACCCCCCTTTGTTCTCTCTCAGCGAGAGAGGGAAAAAAAAAAAAAAAAGAAAAAAAAAAAGACATTTTGTTTGTATGCAATTGCACACACAAAGTAGCTTTTGTTTTTATGGGTTTCGAAAAAGTTTTTTTTTTTTAAAAAAAAGAAAGAAAACAAAACAAAACAAAAAAAAATGCCCTTCTTTTTTATGGGAGGGGGCGGTAAAAGCCTTGTAGCCGTCAGTAGCAGGTTAGAAGTCCACATCTCCTAATATCCTGTTTTACTACCTCCACTTCCCTCCCTACCCCGAAGACAGGCCACCTTTGTTAGCCACAAAAAGTGACTCTGGGCCCCTTTATTTATGTTTCTCTTTTATTTTACACACTAAAACACCCCATTCCCCTTTCTGGTCACCCTACTCTTTCACCATCGGTTAAAAGAACTTTTTTTTTGGGGGGGGGGGGGGGGGGGGGCAATTCAGTTAATACCAAGAAAAAAAGAGAAAAAAAACCTTTGGAAATTCAAAACCCCCCTCAGAAAAATGAATTTCTGACTTTTTTTTGTGGTATCGGAGAAAGTGCCCCCCCCCCCCCCCTCCTCTATTTTTTTTTTAAACCTCTTTTTATTTATTTTATAACCCTTTTTTTTATTCACCAATCCCCTCGTCCCCACACAAAGAAGAAGATTCTACTTTTTTTTCCCCCCTTTTTTTTCTTTTTGGTTTTTTTTTTTTGTTTTCTTATTTTTATTTCTTCTCCGTAACACCCCCACGCCATGTCAAAAACAAGGGTGAGGAAAAAAAAAAAATGGACGAATCTGAGCTGCTGACGGCTTTACAGGCAATTGTAGAATTGATTAAGGAGAGCAGAGCAACGACATTTCAGGTAACGAATAAGGGGAGAAAAAAAAAAAAAAAAAAAAAAAAAAAAAACCACACAGGAACTTGAGGATGAAGTCAAAAGCGTAAAGGGCCACGACGAGGCGGGAAGCCTGCACTCTCTGGCGGTGGGGTCCGCCTGCGAAATCTTCCGGCAATTCATCACCCGGTTGACCGACCAGCAACTGGCGATGGACTTCAAAGCGCTAAAGGAAATCCTTTACAAACGAGCAGTGGCCTTCTTAGAAACCTCGAAAAAAGCAAGACAAGTGGTATACCTCCCCCTTTATATATTTTTCATCCCCCCCTCCCCCCAAAGATCGCGGAACAGCTAGCACCCTTCCTCCGAGAAAACTCATGTCTACTTGTTCACGGCTTCTCCAGAACGGTCTTCACCGCGGTTGCCCACGCAGCAAAAACGAGAAGGCTTCGTATTTACGTAGCAGAGGCACGCCCTACATGTGAAGGGTACAAGTTTTTAAAAGCACTCCAAGATCTAAAGGACGCTGGGCAGCCTTGTGCAGTAGCTGCAGAGCTGATACCGGATACAGCAGTAGCCAGTCTGATGACTAAAGTGGACGCTGTGCTCTTGGGAGCTGGTGTCGTTACGGAAAATGGAGGAATAGTCAACACGGTGGGGACCTACCAGGTGGCGGTTCTCGCGAAGACTTTGAGCAAACCTGTCTATGTGTGCACGGAAACGTTGAAGCTCACTAAGATGTACCCTCTTGACCAGTCGGAGCTGCCGCCAGCAAGGTCTCCTCATTTTCACCTCATCGAGCAAAACTCGCCACCTAAAACTGGCGACTTCAAACTTTGCGATACCAGTGTTGATTACACCCCACCTCAGTACATTACCCAGATTTATACCGATCTTGGGATCATGACTCCTGCCGCGATGTCGGATGAGCTGCTCAAGCTGTACACATGAAGAAGAAAAAAAAAGAGTGCGGGAATTTTTTTTTTTTTTTTTTTTTAGTGTGTTTTCTTATTTGAAAAAAAGAAAATCAGATGAGAGTGAGGGGGAAAAAAAAAAGAAGTCGAGGTGCCGCTTTTCGTCTGGCGTTTCCTTTTTTTTTTTTTTTTTTTTTTTTTTTTTTCCTGATTTTGGAAAAAAAAAAAGAATACAAAAAAGGGAGCCCCTACACCTTGGGTGGAAAAAAAAGAAAAAAAAGCGGAAAAAAAGAGAGAGCATAGATGTCGGAGACGGAGCAACCAAAGGGGGAACAGGAGGCGGAGAGGAAGATAAAGGTGATTCTTTGCGGCGACTCGGCCGTGGGAAAGAGCAAGGTAAATTTCATATTTTTCTAATTTTTATTACACACCAGTTGGTTGAGCGGTTTTTGATGGGACATTTTTGCCCAATGGTCCAGTCGACCCACGCTCTGACTTGGTTTACGTATGCAAAAAAAAAAAAAAAAAAAAAAAAAAAAAAAAAAAAAAAAAAAAAAAAGGTACTCCGCTGAAAGGGATGGTGAAAAGATAAAAGTGGATTTTTGGGACACGGCTGGGCAAGAGCGGTTTAATGAAATGCACCCCAGCTACTACCACGGGGCGCACTCCGCCATTTTAGTTTTTGATGTCGAACGAAAGCCGACTTACAAGAATTTGGAAAAATGGCTCACCGAGCTTCGGCAGCAACGGCCCGAGATCCCCGTGCTGGTCGCGGCGAATAAGATAGACCTTGATATGGATGTTGTGAAGAAAGAGTTCAATTTTTCCAGAAAGCACGGCCTCAAGCAACATTACGTCTCAGCAGCCACCGGTATGAACGTCGTCGCTATGTTCGAAGCAGCAATCGACGCCGCCATCAGCTACGTGAAAGATACAAATAAAACTGATATTACAGAGCTTGCTCTTGAGCTCCTTGGGGAGTCTGCTTTCAAAGACGCGCCTGAGGAAGAGGTGAAAAAAGAGGAAGACGAGCTGGAGAAATAATTTAAACCCCCCCCCCCCCGCATGTGAAAAAAAAGGAAAAAAACTTTTCCCTTGCCCCCCCCCCTTCTAAAAAAAGAAAAGATTTTTTTTTAAGCACTCTTTTATGGTTTTTTTTTTTGGTGGTGGGGGGAGGTGTCCTTCTCCCCCATCATATTCTTTTACTTTTAAAAAAAATGGTTTTTTTTTTTTTCTTTTCTTTTTTTTTTTTTAATATTGAATATTCCCAACTGCAACACAGTTTTACAATTCAAAAAAAAACCCCCCTTCGCTACGAAACCATGGGACGGACACTGTTGACAGCAACCCTCATCTTGGGGCTGCTTTCGGGGTGCGCGGAGGCGCATTTGAACGTAGTGTGCACCGCCACATCGAAGCAGCAGCCCAACACCTTCGCCTTCTGGTTCATGACCTACTACCATTCAGGCGAGGATGTCCCTCCCGGCCAGGTCCACATCCAAGACCCCAGCGCCCGTGTGATCTCGGCCTCGTTCTCGAACGTTTGCAAGCCGAATGCCGACAACCTTCCTTATGCAGGGTCGCCCGTGCAGGCCTTTGAGGATGTGCTGAAGACCCACTGCCTGGATTCAAGGGACCCCAACGGGAGGGTGCCTATCTTCCCGGACAGTGCGGTGGAGTGCTACAACGCGGACACCAACACGGGGCTCTCGAACTACGCGGTGGGGCTTCGGGGCAATCAGGAGGTGCTGACCGACCCTTACTTCGCGCGCAGAACCATGGTGGACTACTACTTCGTTGTTGTGGACAACCAGTTCGTCGAGACGGGGAGCTACAAGACGCACTTCACGGACACGGACGAAAACCTCGACCCCTGCCACGACGGCTACCCCTGTTCTTTGAGGAGGCACGCGTGGACCTTTGAGATCTCGGTCATCACCGGGCCCCCCCGCTGCACCACCCCGCCGCCTCCCTCCGCCACGACTAACGTCGTTTCCGGGTCGCTAGCGTCGTGCGACGGGAGCTCCCGTGTGATCGAGGCGGGGTCGCTGTGCCACGCGCAGTGCAACCCCGGGTACGAAAAGATTGGGGTCCTGGAGTGCATGGAGCAGCAGGACGGGACGGCGGCCTGGAACCCCGGGTTCAGCTGCACCAGCAGCACGGTCTGCCAGCTCCCCTCTTCCGGCAACAACGGGGGCATCGATGCCGGGATTGTCGGGGTTGCGTCCCCCTGCTCCACTTTGAACGCTGTTGGGACGACGTGTTTCTACACCTGCACCGGGTTCGACCACCAGCAGAGCGTGGGGAAGATCCTGTGCTCGACAACCGCGACGGGAGCGGCGGTCTGGGTCACCGACCCGGCTACCGCCTCCGACTACGACGGCTGCAGCTGGACGGTGGCTCCCACGCCGCAGCCCACCCCGGTGCCCGCTCCGTTCTGGGTGACCGGCTGCTTCTCCGACTCGATCTCAAACAGGTTGCTGCCGCACCTCGCCTACAGGGGCGACGAGAACACGGTCGAGTTGTGCGCCGAGAAGTGCCATGCCGGGGGATACACCTTCTCGGGGGTGCAGTATGGGACGGAGTGCTGGTGCGGCGACGACGTGTCGAGAGGGGTGCGCCAGAGCGACGAGGACTGCGAGGAGCTGGCGTGCACGGGAGACTCGAAAACGAAATGCGGCGGGGGGTACAGGATGAAGGTGCACCAGTACACGCTGCCGTCGCCGCCAATCAGCCACCCCCTTGTCTGGGAAGGGTGCTACGAGGACAGCGCCTCCTCCAGAAGGCTCACCTTTCTCTACACCGACATCGAGGAGCTCACCAGGGAGGAGTGCACGACCCTTTGCAGGCTGAGGGGGTACAAGTTCTGCGGGCTGCAAGCGGGGAGGGAGTGCTGGGGTGGGAACGACCTCTCCACGTCGACCCGGACCGACCCTGAGAGGTGCGACGTGCGGTGCAAGAAGGACGGCCTCATTTGCGGCGGGTCCCATGTCAACACCATCTGCAGCCTGTCTCCCATTCAGCCCGCTCCCGTGAGCCCTGTTCTGGAGGGTTGTTTCAAGGACAGCTCTGCGAGAAGGCTCCCCCACCTCGCCTTTTCCTCGTCGGGGGTGACGGTCGAGGAGTGCTCGAAGACCTGCCAGCACAACGGGTACACCTATGCAGGGGTGCAGTGGAGCGACGAGTGCTGGTGCGGGAACGACTTGACCACCTCGAAGAGAACGACCATCTCGGAGTGCTCCGAGCCCTGCCAGGGGGACAGATCCGTGGCCTGCGGCGGGAGTTACAGGAACAGGGTGTACGCGGTGCAAGCTGTCCCTGCAAAGGACCCTGTGACCTACCTCGGCTGCTTCCGGGACTACTCCTCCAACAGACAGCTCGACACACGGGCGTACAAAGACGGGACCGGGAACACCATCGAGGAATGCACCAAAACCTGCCAGCACAACAGGTACCTGTACGCGGGGCTCCAGTACAGCAGCGAATGTTGGTGTGGGAACACCCATCCTACAACCCCCGCATCTGAGGGAAGGTGCAACAAGCGCTGCTCCGGGGACAGCACCTCGTATTGTGGTGGGGGTTGGCACATGGGCCTTTACCTTGTTAAATAGGCTCCTTGATGCAGGGGAAAAAAAGAGAAAAAAATGAAAACTGCGTTTTAATGAACAACGACAACAACTGTTTGTTGTTCAGAAGCGCATTATAGCAGTATAGTGGCTGTTTCTTTCCCCCTTTCCCCCCTTTTTTTTTTTGAGAATCCTCGCGTACTTCGGTAAGTTTCGGAGATAATCTTGGATTATCCAAAAAGAAAAAAGAAAAAAGAATTACTCTCCTACCCCGTGTTCACAAAGCCACTATATTTTTGCTTCATCTATTTTCCTTTTTTTTTTTTATACCCCCACTTTTTTTTTTTAATCCTTAGTTTCGAAAAAGCAACTTCTATTCAAAAAAAAAGAAGAGGGAAAGAAAAAAAAAATGTAAAAACGATTTTCCTCATTCACTCTCCCCGTGTCCACAAAGCTAGCTTGTCTTTGGTGCAGAAATGCATACCTTAAAATGAATAAATTTGATTTTTTTTTATTTCCTTTGTTGGTTGCATAAGACAAGCCTGACTGTTTTGTGAATACGGTTTCTCTTATCTATAGCATCTGGTTATTATTTGGTCCCTTTATGGAGCACATGATTGCTGGAGTGTAAAAAAAAAAAAAACTCAGCCTCCACCCTGTCCCTGCGCGACGAAACGAATGTTTGACCAGAGTTTCCTTTTCGCCAGCTCCCCTCTCCGGATAAAGGTGAGTTAACTGTTTTTTTTTTTACACCAAGAGGGCCAACCGATTGGCAAAAATAATTGAAAGACTGATGGGCGCAGCCGAGGCACACGCACCAAAGCCGTTCATGCCCAAGGAAATAACTGAATCCGTGGCATTACGATCGATAGGTGCACCCAAGCGACTGAAGGGGTACACCGGAAGGCCGAAATTCGCAACCAGCAGAACGTGCGAAATTCTGGAAAGACAATGCGCAGTACCGACTGCACAGAGAAAAGAGTGGTCCGACCCCTTCGTGCCCGACTACAGAGCACAACAACCTACCAGAACGCAGTCCACCCTTCCCGCAGCCATGCATCCTTCAGCACAGAAGGGTAGCAACATCCGCTAGCGCGGTTAAGAAGTTGCTCGTACGCCAGGCGGTTTATGAAGCAACCAAAGTCATTCTTCTTTTTTTTTTTTTTTTTTTTTTTTTTTTTTATCGTCATTGCTATGGCCAATTCCTCTTCTTTTTTTTTTTTTTTTAATCTTCATCCCTCTCTCTTTCCCTCCTTTGTCGGGGCACACTCGGTGCCATCAGCTATTTTCTTTTTTTCCGTCTGCTTTTTTTTTTTTTAATGGATTTAATAAAGACTGTACTGATATTCTTTGCCGTGCATGCCCTGACAGGAAGCGTTTTCTTTCTTTCTTTTAAGTTCTAGAGGGCACGCAAAGACCTTTGGCCGGGTCTAGGTGAGTAACCTCCCCTTACGCGAGTCTGTGTCAGAGGGTGATCCTCACCCAGGCACAGACAGACCTCTCAAAAGGCTTCGCAAAAGAAAAAGATGCCCCCCCACCCCTACCGCGAGGAAACGGGGACCAGGCAGAGGTGGCGCCACACACGTTAAGAAGCTCACTCCGAAATGTGTCGTTGACCGGCACCCTTGGAGCCGACTGTGGTGGTCGTACTGGGCGCCGTTTGGCTTGTGTCACCTTGACGTTAAACGATCGAATTCTTTTCTATTTTTTTCTTCTTTTTTTTTTCTAGCACCCCTCTGCACAGTAAAACCTTGTCGAATTTCTGGTTTCTGTCATTCTCCCTCTTTTCCCCCCTTTTTTTCTCTTTACAGTGAGCACTCCCCCTGCACACTGATACTTTATTGAACTTTTTATTTCTTGTATTTGCTATTTACCTCCTGGTCCGCGCGCGTAACGACGCTTTCCCACAAGCGGGTCGTTTCAAGTCAGTGCTCGGGGGGGAGACAAGAATTAGGGCAAAAAAAACCCTTGGCAGGCTGTTATTGCACTACCACAGGCGGACCTTTCAAAACAGGGGAAAACGTGGGGTCGCATTCACAGCAGGATGGGAACGGTACCTTTTTTAATCTACTGGAACGC
Organism: Diplonema japonicum; assembly: GCA_964019335.1. Classification (NCBI taxonomy): domain Eukaryota; phylum Euglenozoa; class Diplonemea; order Diplonemida; family Diplonemidae; genus Diplonema; species Diplonema japonicum. Next base: position 285,423 of record OZ025685.1, read on the forward strand.
TAATAGGGAGGAAAAAAAAAAAAAAAAAAACTCCCCCACAGCCACTTTTCTTCCATAACATGCAACAATGATGGGTGCGAATAGAGAAACGGAACGTCGCGGTCCGGAGGTGACGAACGAGCACGGGACGGAGAAGTGGTGCTTCAGCCAGCCGAATGTAACAATATACCTGCGCGCGGGCACCAAGAAGGAGCACGAAGAGGTCGCCGCCAACATTGTCAACATCCTCCAAAAAACCGACGGCTTCGGCGAGTTCGCAATCGGCCGCAACGACAGCGAAAAACCAACGTACTCCCACCAAGCCCTCAACCCGAGAAGAATGGTTCCGTACCAAAAAAGGCTGGGCCACGTTTTCCTAAGCCTACTGGGCCGGGAAGAGGAAATAAAAGAATGCCTCCCTCTAGTCCCACAAGTAGAACTAAAACGAAGCCTATTAGACCGCACCGACAAGGACACAATCGTGACGATAAACCACAAGGTGATCGACAAAATATGTAGAGAGAGCATGGACAAAGGAATCAACGTAGATGAGACCTGGGTTGAATACGTCAAGGAATATTCCGACCCTTCCGTCCAAGATGAGCTTCGCATCACGTCTAGCAAGTACGGGCCTGCTGCAAAGGAGATCTACGGAAGCGGAGAATTCTCAATCACCGTTAAAGAGCTCCAGCAGTTAGAACGCGGGATACGCCTCGCGACGTCCCTGGCCCTCCCGAGGAAATTCTACGCGAAGCTGGTCCAGTTTGCAACAGGGTCTGTTAACACACAACGTTTCTTCGATCTGCGGCGATCGATTCCCCTTGAACACCTCGCCAACATCGAACTCCAAGACGGTCAACGTCAGGAACTCCTCAAAACATGGAGCTATCGCGAGGCAAACGCAATTCAAAACCACGACGAGCTCCTCCGTCTCAAGGCAGCTCTCATGAAATCGACAACGAAGCTTTCAAAAGACGAGGTCACAAAGATATGCACTTACAACTACGATCTCGACAATTTCAGGATTGTCGCGAGGAACGCCCGTATAAAGATCGAACAGATGCAAGACCCCGTTGTGATCCAACGAGACAACGAGATCGTAATGACCCTCCACGATTTTGTAAACGAGGTGCGGAGCGCACCGTCGTCCTTCGGGTTCACAGACGGAGCAGAGCACTCCGCGTTGCGAAAATCCCTCACCGAACTCTGTACTGATGTATGCGTGTCTCAAAAAGGATATTTTTTCGTCGATGGGAAACCCGGTGCTCCGAACCAGCTCACAAAAAAGACCCCGCAGCCCGTTGTGTTCCTGTCCTCCCCTGGGCTCGACTTCTGCGACCCGTCTACCACGATCCTTGAAGCGAAGAAGTATTTCAAAAAACTGGACACCAAAGACGGGCAGCCAAAGTGGCGAGGGTTCTTATCCGGCGCGCACGACGATCTTCTGCAGCGTGTCACAAGGTTGTACCGCGTTATTTTCAGGTCCTGCCAAGGCCATGGCGTGTGCAATCCTTCAATGCTTGCCATGGGTCTGGGCGTCTTTCTCCAGAACATCCACGAAGATGACAGGGACAAGGTAGCGGAGGCGTATTTTACCGCTCAGTTCCAACTCCTTTGCGAACAGGACTGGGGGTTCCACAACTACTTCGTGAACCCCGTGCGGTACAAGGACGTCGGGATGCGCGCCCTCGAAGCCGAGCTTAAAAAGGGCAAACAGCTCTGCTGCAACGTTGTAATGCACGGCAAGGACGTCAAATTCCTCGCAACCGAAATGGCGAAGGGCGACCCATCCCGTCCTGGATCGTTTCAAAGCCCTGCGATGCTGAACCCGTCGGACTGCGCGTCTATCTTTCTGGGCCTCATGGGGTACTTCTGGGAATGGGGACGCCAGGAATGCTATGTTGGAGAGGAAGATTTCTGCTGCACTGGAACCGGCACGCTTGCATTGTCCACCATCACAAATGTATATGGCGACTCCTCCCGGCATTTACAAGATGAGACAAGCACCGCAAAGCCTACACTTCCGCGTACCAAGGTCCGCACTGAACCCAACCCGAAATCCCTTGCTCAGCTTGTTCAGTTATGCAGAAAATTGTCAGCACACGACAGCCGTCCCGAAGAACGGCCAAGACTGCGGAAGTCTATCATCACTGGCCTCGAAACGGGGTCAATCGAACTCACCGATCAGCTTGAAGGCATCCGAATCGTGACCACCCTGTCAGGAGGCCCCGAGGACGACGCTAAACTACTGGAAGCCATCATCACAAAGCTCCAGATCAACGTCAAAGCAGTCGAGTCTGTGTGCGGTACGCTTGGAACTACACCCCTCCACCTCGCCGCCTACTTTGGTCACATGGACACCATCGTGTGCCTCGTGCAAGAAGGCCATCCTTTAACCCTAGGCGACGAACGTTGCGAGACTGTCTATGATAAGGCAATCAACACCACTGTGAAGCCTCTCATCAGGGCGGCTGCCTGTTCTAAGCTACTCCGTGCAATCGACGGAAAGACCCTCCACCCTAAGATGTTGAACGAGGAGCTCCTTGGAAACAGGGACAAGATAAAATCAAACTCCACGAAACAAGCAACCGGGTGGTCCTTCATGCACTGGGGCGCCGCACTGTGCAACGAAAAACTCCTTGCGAAGGCTAGAAAAAGCCCTCAAAGCGACAGAAACCACGTCGATGACGATGGGTGGACGCCTCTGTACTGGATCATCGCAAGGCAGAGCAGTGCTCTGCTGCAGACGTTCTTAGCACACGAATCACCGACAGAACCAGAAGTCAGCTTGAAGCTGTGCTTCAACGATACAACTTTAATCGGCAGGTTCACGCTATGCGGACGGTGGGTGGATACAGGAACCGATGGCACAGAACTTCTGATAGAACAGCGTGGTGAGCTTTGCGAGAGGATCGGACGGGAATACCTAGGCACGCTGCGAGACAAGCAAGGGAGAACGGTTGAATTGGATATTGAAATGTCAGCGAGGCTGACACCGCAGCAACACGTGAAGAGGAGTATCACGGCAACGGTGACGAAAAGCAGCACAGACAGAGGGGTGTGGCAGGTTTTGTGGAATGAAACGAAGATGTTACTCACAATAGACGCAGGCGACCGCACCTATTCCTTCGCCAAAGAAAAACCCGACAGCAAACGTCTCTTGTACGAGGACTACACCACAGTCGTCCACGTTTGCTGCAACCTCGGCCTCGACGCCATGGCTGCCAAGCTCATCGCGCACGACGCTACGCTGCTTGACGTGCGGTGCAAAGAAACGCACGAAAAGCCCTTCATCACCGCCCTCCTCAACCACGGAAGGGAGCACCATGGTTACACAAAGCCGGACGCCGAGAACATTGATCTGATATCGGAACTGCTCACACCGCCCGACGACCAAGATTTAAAAGACACACGAAAGGAAATCCGGAATAGATGCGTGCAGGCACTTCGCGAATCACTGCGACACCCGCTTGTCACCACCGAGAAAGGATGGTTCTTGCAGGTGATGGGTCGCAGCGAAAGCACTGTGACGAGCATCATAAAACAATTGTGTCAATACGAAGACACGAGACAGGTCGCGCGTTCTGTTTTGCTGTACGCACTGCAAAACGCCTGTGCCTGCCTTGGGCCTAAAGATGATGTGGGGGACCCTAGGAAGGGCGACCCATCGCTGGTGACAAGGGTAGTGTCGTTTTTGATGTCCTTGCGCGACACGGTGCCCGATCTGTCGTGGGAGTTGAACACGATGGAAGCGTTGATCACAGCGGACTGCCCGACGGAGGCAGACATTACTGTTGCAGAGGGAACTCTTGACACGGTATTCTGGACATCGCGGTACCTCGTTGGGAAGACCTTCTCAAGGCTGATAAATGCTATCTCGAGCATTACACAGCTGTACCACGACGGGTTCAACAAGAAGCAGTTCACCATCGAAGAGCTCAGCGAGGTTCTCGACACCAATGAAATACCCACCTATCCCTCCCACGAAGGCGCGCGCGTCATCGACCACACCATCTCACTATACCAAACCTACAAGGACCAGAACAGGGGTTCCGACGCCGACCAGCTCGCATACGCGCTGTTGCTGTTGCTGCAACTACACTGCAACGGCAAGCAGTCCGCACTCGCCGTAGCCGTCATGCACGAACGCACAAGCATCATCGATATGCTGTTGAAGCAGACGGAAGGGAAGCTCGTCGGCACGTACAAAAACCTGTTAAGAGAAGCCATCGGGACAAGGCGGTGGGCTGCAGTCGACATCTTGCTGCCGTATGCAAAGAGGTACCAGCCTGATGGAGTCTATCTGTTTGACTACCTTCCATCTGCAAGGCTCGAAAAAGGTCGAGATCCGTCCTACCCTGAAGCCCCATCACAACGAGAGTTAGAACTGTGTTCAGATCATGATCTGGTGCACCCGAGGAACTACGCTGCGGTGCTGGCATGCCACGGGCAGTGGTTGCGGAGCAGACAAACAACCCCCAAAACGATTGAGATTTCATGGGCCGACACGTCGAAGAAGTTCACGATACAAAAGTCTTCCGCGCTTGAGGAGAACTCCAAAATGGTGTACAGCTGGCTGTTGGGGCTACCCGACAGCAAAGGGACAGGCCCGAACATTGTCTTGAATGACAAGTACGGCGACGCCGTTCAGAACCTGCAGCTGCTTTACGACGATGTCAGTGATGGTGCGACGTACACCGCATTCTGTGTGTCCTTCGACATCCCCAGCAAGCAAATAGATGTGGTGGGCCCCAAGGAAACCAAAACCGTGAGCATCTTCAAGAATGAAAACGCGCGCAGCATTACCGAGCTCGTCCGTCGTCGCTTCATGCTGCCCTGCAGCATCGATAACATCACCTTTCAAGACAAGAACGGTGAGGACATCTCGCTCTCATTCGCCAATGTGATCGACGGAGAGAAGTACACAATGACATCCGGTCCCGAACGGCCTACCTGGACGGAAGTGCTCAAAGGAAGCCTCCAAGCCGGGAAGGAAAAGGTCGCCGTCGTTCAGTACCTTCTCGGGACGAGCTCTGTCAATTTGAACGATTTTTTTACAGACTCCGAGAACAGGAAGTGCTTCCCGTTCTTCGACTTCGGGTTTGAAAACCCCCGCGCTGCTGAGGTGTTCCTAGTGATCTGCAGGCTGCTACACATGGACACGGGGAACGAAAGGCTATTGAATGACGGGTTCGTGATCAACGGTATTGCGTTCACTCCCGATGACACAGAGCCGTTGAGGTACCCACTGCATGCGTTGCTGCTGAAAGCACACGACGCCACTGGGGGAACGACACCCACACAACTGAAAGACGGCAAGGTAAGGAAGCGCGTGACAGACTTGATCATCGAAGTCGTTACCTTCATCAACCAGGTCCTGGCAGGGAAAGAAGGCCCCGGCATGTCCAACATCGTACGCGACTATGTCCTCAGCCTCCCTTGCTCGACCTACTCCAGCAGCACTTCTATCATCATCCCAAGCGGTGGCGGGGGCCTTGCTTCGGACCTCGCTGACTACAAAGACCTGTACCCCATTGAGCTTGCCATCAAACTGCACAACGCCGAGGTCCTCAAAGCCATCTTCGGCAAGATAAGCACCGCACAGCGGTACACAGGCCTTGAAGAAGTGGTTCTGAAGTACACCCCCAGCGACCCCAGCGACAACAATGACACGCTGCTCATCTCCTGCTTCAAGGACAGTTGGTTCCCCGACAACGACGAGTGGCACAGCAGGGACGGTGTGGGTGTCATCAAGGCTTGCACGAAGACAAAGCGACCTCTGCTCCATCAAGCCTTAGACCTCCTGACGTTCCCAAAGCCTTGCAGGTACATGGCAGAGCAAGCATACCTTCTTGAAACCTTTCTAACTAGATACCCGCACGTCGCGAAGCAGGCCCGGAGCTACGTGAATGTTGAAAAGAAAACCCTCCAAGAGGAGGTGGGTGTACCGTGGTTCCCGCCCGGCCATCAGCACCTTGAGAAGTGGTCCTCCGACGTCGGGCTGTCGAACGAAGAGATGCACAGAAGGGAGATAGTAGATGTGCTGTTGGACTCCGCAGAGCAGCGGCAGACCTTCAGATTCAGAGCAAAGCGAAGCACATGTGACAGAGTGGAGCTCGCCATCGACGACGCCGTGAGCGTTGTGTTCTCAAAGGAGTTTGATAGGTGCGGGTTGTTCAAGACGGTGAGCTTAAACTCAGCTTCTTCGGGTGTTATGGTGAGGGTGTGTGGAGAAGACGGAAAGGTGGCAACATTCAAAGGCCTCTCTACTGAGACCACCGTAAGGCAGATCAAACAGCTGCTTCCACCCACTGTCACACAGTCGCAGCGGACATTCGTCATGAAGGACGGCACTGTGGTGTCCGACCAATCGTCCATTGGGAACGAGAAATGTGTCACGTACTACAGCATTTCGCACAGTGGACAGTGGCGCGACGCTCTTCTGAAGGAGTACTGCAATGTGTACAACGAGAACCCCAACGAAAAGCCTTGTCTGCATGATGAGTTCTTCATTGAAGCGGACCACTGGTCGTGCTGCGGGTCACGATTGTACGGCTCACCCTGCGGGGGGGACTGGTTCAGGAACCGTGTTGTGGAGCAGCCGAGCAACATGCCCGACGAAGAAGACGAAGATGACAACTGGAAGACTCAACTCAACGAATTCGGTCTGGGCAAGTTATTCCAGCGTGCCCCATGGGTGCTGCAGCTCAGCGGCACCCGTAAGTCAGTTTTGCGGTCACTGCTGAACCACCCTATGCGGGACGCACATAAGCTCAACCAAGCTCTAACATCATCTTTTTCTCCTATCTTAATAGAAAGGCGGCATCAATGGGGGAGGAGCTTCAGAGCGAGGAAGTGGAGGCACAACAACGTCACCGACATCGAAGAGGAAGAGGCACCCCCTGTACACGCACGCCCGCAACCGTCCATCGTGAAGCAAGAGCCCCCTGGGGAACATGAGTTGTTGATCGACTCAGGGCTTTCCCTTGCACATTGGTTTTGCCTGCTGTCGGACGCCGAGCTAGTGAAGATCACTGTGAACACTCTTGAACTGCCCCTCTCGGACTCCTCCAGAAACATGGAACCTGCCCTCACTTCCTGCCTTAAATACACGTGTCTTCACTATGCTGCGTATGCTTCAGCCACTGACGCCATCGACACTGTGTGTGAGTGGAAGACATCGACTGATATCCAAGGGTCGGATCTGCTGAACTATCAAGTCCCATGTGCGTGCCACCCGTGCGATGGGTGGCATCACGACAGGCTTCGGGTTTACGACAAAAATCACCGTATGCGAGATCTGGTGAAGGGTGCGAAGGAAGAGCTGTCTGCACAGTACTGCACATGGTGCCTCATAAAGCTCGGAGCATCAAAGGGCGACCCCAACGAACAAGAAGTATCCGCGTGCGAGCGATGCACAAACCTAAGCAGGGCCATTCACAATGTGAAACAGATGAACTTCGAACGACCCACGTCACTGACAGCCGTTCAACCATTGTTGGAAAACTGGAAGAACAATGTGGCTGAAGTTGTGAATCTGGGGAACTGTGAAGGAGGAGGCGGCTTGGTGCACAAACGTGCCATGAACCCACCTACAGCCGGCGACACCCCGTTGATGGTCGCGTGTCAGTTCAGTCATGTTGCCGCGTGTCGAAGAATGGTCAGAACACATAAAGCAAACGCTGGGCTTCGAAACCATGAAGGGTATGATGCGCATGACATAGCAGTGGTGCTGCAGCACAGGCATGAGATGCAGCCGCAAAGAGCGCACGCGGAAGGCGACGACGATGATTATGGTGCGGCGCAGCGTGCTGCTGAACACGAAGAGAACTCCAGCCTGTTACTGGAGAGGAACATCGAAATGCTTAACACCACGAAGCCTGTCAAGAAGAAACTCTTCAACTTCGCGCTGTCGTTCTTCGTGAAGTCTCTTTTCCACATTTTCTCGTTCGCGTTGGTGATGACGGTGCTGTCGTGGCTCACCGTGCAGGACGGGAAGAAATTCTTCACGACGTCCTCACTCTCCACCGTCATCAACACCGAGGAATGGACCACCGCAGAGCTCAACTCACAACGGTTCCGCGCCTTTCGAGAAGACTTATCAGCAACACTTGAACTCGAGGATTTTTCAGCGTGGTTCAGCGAACCGTTTCAATCAAAGGTTTTGGGAGAGCGGCCGTACGGTATGTTCCAGCTTGTTGGCACGGTTCGGGTCAGCAAGCAAGACGTTATTTACCAGAACTGCACGAACCAGTCCGCGACGAAGCAAGATACGTATAAAACCTATTTGGACTTGCAATGCCCAGGGGTGTATCATCAAAACGACTTAGCAAACCCATTGGTGTGGGGGAACTGGGATGTCCCCCGTCCAGTGTTTTTGTCGAGGTACTCATGGACGTCTTACGATCTCGGTGTTGGGGATTATGTGGAACTGCACCCTGACGACAAGACCGCGATAGCCCGCATCGCGTTTGTCGATGAACTGGGAAGCGAGGGAGCGTTTTTAAACAACAGCACGAGGTTCGTCAGCACGCAGTTCACATTCTACAACGCTTACATCGATGTGTTCGTTGTGTGTCAGATTTTCTTCGAGATCTTCGCGCAAGGCGCCATCCAGCAAACCTCACGGTACCGCTCTGTTCGTATTAACACGTATCAAACCAACGCGGACGTCTTCCGGCTGGTTTTGGAAATCGTGTTTTTAATATTCCTGATGATGCAGACGCTGACGCAGTCGATCAATCTCTTCGTAATGGCCAAGCGGATCTTCAAGGAGTGGACACGCGACCAGCACACCCACGAAAGCTTCGGGACAAAACTAAAGAACGCCGCGGGGATCGTGAGGGAAAGCATCAGAGATTGGTACCTCCTCGATTTGATGCTAATCATTCTCCAATACATAGTAATGGTGCAGAACGTTCGTGTGCTGCGGTTGCAGAGAAGTCTAGCCTCGCAAGGCGACTTGCTTGACGTTCATAATAAGAATTTCTACGATGAGTTTATCCCATTGGCGTGGATCGTGCTCGACCAAGAAGGGACGCTCGGGTTGATTGTTCTGTTGTCGTGGATCAAGTGTCTTAAGTCTCTCGCACGTTTGCCAAGCTACGGCCCGATCGTGAATGCGTTGATCTCCACCATGACGGACAAGAACCTGTTCATCTTTTTGTTCGTGTTTATGTGGGTTATTCTTTCGTTCTATCTTGCGATGCTGACAGCCTTCGGGACTTCGCTAACTGCTTTCAGACTCCCTGCACCCGCTGCCCTCACCATGTTCACCATGGTGCTCGGTGACACGGAACACCTCGGGGAGCTGGAAGAACACTCCTGGATGGGCCCTGTTTTCTTCGTTCTCGTCATTGTCTTCTGCCAGCTGGTCCTCCTTAACCTTATCGTCGCGGTTCTTCAAGAGATTTATGTTGGAGCCATCCAAAACGCGCATGCTGCCTGGTCCTCCGATATTGTCAGTATCTACAAGCACACGTTGACAAGCGTTGTGCAGCCTACGCATGTTGTGATGCATTTTCTTCGCAAGAAGGGTGTGCTCGACTTCAAAGAGAAGCATCTGAAGAGACCCCTCACACACAACCGCGAGGAAGAGGAGCCGCAATGGGTGGTTGTCCCGCATATGGACAACCCGGACAGGTTCGAAGAACACGAGGGCGACGAGCTCTTCCAGTTGAAGAGTATGGTCGAGGAGCTCGTCGAACAATTGCGAGATGCAAAATGATAGAATTTCTTTTTCTTTCTTCTCCTCCCCATGGCCCTTTTCCAAAGAAAAAAAAAAAAAAAAAAAAGACCAACTCCCAAGAAGAAAAGGGGAAGATCCTCCCTTGTACAAAATAAGAAGAAAAAAAAAAAATGGATCTTCGTATAGCAGGTAGGTACCGTATTGGTGTGAAGCTCGGCGGAGGAAGTTTTGGGGATATCTACCAAGGCACGGACTTGAAAACGCAAGAAGGCGTTGCGATCAAGCTTGAAAACACGCAATGCAAGTACCCGCAACTGATCTACGAGAGCAAGGTCTACAAGCTCCTGAACCAGGGCAAGTGCCAAGGCGTTCCTACTGTAAAACACGTCGGCGTAGAAGGCGATTTCAACGTACTGGTGATAGACCTTTTGGGGCCGAGCTTGGAAGAATTATTCACATACTGTAACAGGACACTGTCGCTGAAGACCACATTACTGCTAGCAGACCAGCTTATCGACCGTATTGAGTACATGCACTCGAAGAGTATAATCCACAGAGATATTAAACCTGACAATTTCTTGATGGGGAATAACTTGCAGCCCCATACTGTTTATGTTATTGATTTTGGGTTGTCAAAGAGGTACTGTGACTCACATACTGGACACCATATCCCATATCGTGACAAGAAATCAATGACGGGGACTGCCAGGTACGCATCGATCAACACACATCAGGGGATCGAACAGTCTCGGCGGGATGACTTGGAATCGATTGCTTATGTGATTTTGTATTTTTACAATGGGTCTCTTCCTTGGCAAGGGTTGAAGCCGGTTCCCAAGAAGGACAAGTTCGACCAGATTGCGGAGGTCAAGAACAAGGTAACCCCCGAAGAGCTTTGCAAAGGCTGCCCCAAAGCCATGGAAACATTCTTGAAGTACACGAGATCCCTTCAGTTCGAAGAGGCACCAGACTACAAAAAATGCAAAAACTGGTTTGCTGAACTAGCGGCACAAGAAGACATCAAGAAAGACAATAATTTCGATTGGTGTATAAAGTATGTGTGGTTTTTTTTTTTTTTTTTCCCGCCCCCCTCCAAAAAAAAATCGTAAAGACGTCAGCAAGAACGTGACAATGAAGCGGGAGGTCGTGTCAAGTCAAATTAAAAAAAAGTTTTGTTTTCTTTCTTTTTCCTTGGTCTCCTTTTTATTTTATTTTACATTGTACCTATAAAAAAAAATTAATTTACTTCCCCTACCCGTCCCCACCCCCCCTTTCTAGGGGGGAGAAGGCTAAGGTTATAGACCATTTGGCCGGGTCAAGGTGCCTTACGTCCTCTTGAGCGAGTCATTTCGCAGTTTTGTGATAGGACTTTTCTTTTTTCTTTTCTTTTTTCGTTCTTCCCTTATTTTTTTTCCAACTTTTTTTTTTATGTCATTAACACCCGTCAGAAAGGGGAAAGAAAAAAATGGACGAACCAGGTTCATTCGAACAACTCGCCGCGGTGTTGGAAACTCTTGCCAAACTACAGTCCCAGGAGACAGACCGCGAGGAGACCTTGAAGGCATACAAAGAAACACACAGCGACAGCATGGCGGAAAAGGTACGGTCCCTCATATGGCCTGAACAATGGAGAGAAAAAGAACCCGATGGGTTCGCAAAAAGACTGGAAAAAGCGGAGAGACAACTAGGAATGGAGAACAACACAGTTCTATCCAACATATGCAAGACAAAGGCAGGCTTGACCATCCATCAGGGCGACGAACTCATGCAAGCTTTTCGCAAGGAAGTCGAAGCCGGAACATCAACAGGACTCGCTTCCGTTATCGGCAAGATAATACGAAAATGCACACATAAAGAAGCATGGGTGATGCTGTTGTACACCAAGGGTGTCTTTCACAACTGTATCTCAAGGAAACGAGCTCTCGTTGAAACCAACGACCTGCCTCAGCAAAAGAAACAGAGAAAGGATTTCACGTTCGGTTTGCCTTTCGATCCTGTTCACCCCAAACGCCCACCGCACTGGGCTGCAGTAACGAACCCTTCTCTCGGAAAATTATATGTCGATTTAAAATACGACGGGGAACGGCTTTTGATACATCGGTTAGGACACAGCGACTACCATTTCTTCAGTAGGAACAGAATACCCGTCCCGGAGAGAAAGCTCCCGGAATGCATCACCGCAATGCTCGACAAGTCTTTGGAAGGAATGCAAACCTGTGTACTAGACTCGGAGATTTTATCGAAGTACACCTTCGGGGGACTAAACCCCGTCTCGAAGGACCAGATTGAACAAAACCCGCGCATTTTTATCTTCGATATCTTATATCTCAATGGTGGTGTTACTGTCGACTCCGTTCTCGAGGAACGAAGAAAAATTCTTATCGAAACCGTGAAACCTGTTAAAAACCAGGTCGAGCTGGCATCGCATATCACGATTGACAGCTTAGACCCGACGGAAAGACAGAAGAAGCTTGAGGAACACCTCGAATCTGTTTTTTCAAAACAGCTTGAGGGTGTTGTGGTCAAGCCTGCAAAATCAACGTACTCCTTCGGCGATAAACACACGTGGCTGAAGGTGAAGCGAGGCTACCTGAACTTTCCCAACACCAACAGAATTGAAAGGCTGGGGAACCTTCCGGACACGCTGGACCTGGCGGTCTTGGGTTATTTTACAGGCGTCAAAGGCGGTATTGAAGAAGCTATCCTGGGAACATGGAATGAAAAAAAACAAAAATTCGTGACCGTTGCAAGATGTCCGGTAACGGGGAGGAACCTGGACCTCCCGGTGAACATGGAACCAATACACAGGAAAAAATCGAAGATCCCGAAGCATATCGCTATGCACGCTTCGATGGTGCCCGATTACTGCCTCGCCGACGGGTCTTCCTGTACCGTTCTTGAGATCGACGGTGAACGTTTGGCAGAGTCTTGGGATTACACTTGCGACTACATCCAAGTTGTGCGACCAATTTTGATCAAACCGAGGCCTGACAAATCTGTAGAGTCCTTGACAAGCTTCGGTGATATTATACAAATGTACCTTGAGACGAACCAGGACAACAATACAGCTAATGCTCAATGCGATGATTTGGAAGGTGTCGATCCGACCTCAGAGCAGATCGAAATGTACCTTAAAACAGGAACCGCAAAATTCCTATCCGGGTTGAAATCGCCCTCCGAGAGAAATAGGATCTACGCGTATTGTTGCGCGCACGGGGGAGCATGGTGCAAGAAAGGATCGATGCAGGTTGCCACCGACCTTTTCGGTGCTCAGCCGCGTGCAGACTTTTCCAAAAAAACACACTCTCTCAGCGATATTGTCATTTCCGACATTCGTTCAAACTTAACTGTCTGTGGGTTGTTTGCGCAATTTTATCCACCCGGGTCCACCCATTCTACCACCCCTACCTTTGATCTGGATGCATGGGAGGTGTGCCTTCGAAAGGTTTCCAGATACCTTCACAAGTCTGCACCGTTCGCGTCCCCTCCAGAGGTGCACCTTGCCCTGCCTTCCCCCGCAGTACCCGGTTATGACAGGGACGCCATGACCTCTGTGATTCTGAACTATTTCGTGTCGAAAAACATCGTAGTGTTCCTCTATGATCCGACCGATCTTCGCGTACTTTAGAGCTTTTTTTTTTTTTTTTTTTTTCAGGATGGTGCAACAATACCTCCTGAAAGTAGTGACGGTCCGTGACGCCAGAGCAGCGGAAAAAAGCAAGAGAGTGCTCACCTCCAACCCTTGGGATGAGGTAACGACAGGGAGGCAACATGATGTTCCGACGGAAGCGTTGCTGAAGGCGAACGGGGCGTCAGGCGCGGTCCTGACCTTTCATTTGAAGAACGTCCTCAAGTGGCTAAGAGGCCTACGATGGTACGATGGTAAGAAGAAAACTTCCGTCACTACAATCGAACTCGCCATAGACTATGAGCAGACCACCCGCCGGTCACTCATAGGTCCCCTCGACGATCAAGACCTGCTCACGGAGAAGGCCGCAAGGATGCGATACATCTTGGGTCGCATCCAGAAATGCTCAGCACGCTGTGGAAGGTCAGCCTTCCCCGCCAACGCCAAATCAAGGGTGCATACCCTTCGACATCTTGGGGGCCCGACGGCACACGGCTACGACAGGAGACCACTCTTCTCCTCGAGCCAAACCCCCCCCTACCTAACACGACTCCAAGCAATGTTTCTCGCCCAGATGCCGTCCATCTCATCGCGACAAACAGCCACCGCAGGCACCAGACAGCAACCGCAGAACGGTGACCGATTAGTGTGAATTTCTACCTGAACAGTGAGCACCCCCATGCACACTGAAATTTTATCGAGTTTTTTTTTTATCTCAGCCTTTAATATACGCCCCTCTCTCTTCTATTTTTCGCCTTTAAAAACAGGAATGGAAACAAAACAAAAAACAAAACAAAAAGAAAAGGCGGGGTGGGTGTGGGAGAAAAGGGTGAGTGATACACCAAAAAAAAAAAAAAAAAAAAAAAAGACAAAAAAAAAAACTTTTTTTTTAAAAAGCAACAATGTCAAAAAGATGGTCTGAAGAGGACGTGGACCGCCTGAGGGCGGGGTTCAGGGAGATAGACAAGGATAAGTATGTCAAACCCCCCCCCCCCCCCCCCCCAACAACAACAACAACAACAACAACAACAAAACTAGAAACGGATTGATAGACAAAAACGATTTGAAAGAACTACTAAAAAGACACTTTGGTGAACACTGCGACGATGACGAAGTAGAGGAGTACATGCCCGTCCTGGGTGCCGACGACACAGTAGTTTTCGAGGACTACGTCCATTACCTAACCACGGACACCTCGTTGAGGTTCGACGTGAAATTCATACGGTATATGAGGCAGAAGTGGGAGGACCACCTTGGCCTGCAAGTATACCTCCCCTTCTTGTGTTTTTTCGTGTTCTTCCTCCTACACGGTAAGGGGCTTGGGTCGGGGTACTGGGTGACCTTCTCCCTCAATGACAAGGTCATGGGTGAAGAGTTTGAACTGTCCGAAGACCTCCGATTCGAAAAATTTTACAAAGACATCGCGAACACAGAAGAATATTGGGAATGGGCAAAAGGGCCTTTGATGGGAGCATGGTGGCAAGGCGAGGATGCAGACGCGGCTAACGAATTCGTTCAATTTGCTAACATGCCTGTCGGGGCGATGAAAATACGGCAAATGAGAGTGGCGCCCAGTGCTTGTTCGTCGCGAGAGGATATTCTTAAAAATGCGTACAATTCCTTGAACCCGACGAAGGCCGCGTTGCGTCTGCAAGACTTCCCTTACGATTGTTACAGCGATTGGGGCCCCGCGACCCCAAGCGACAAACAACCGTACGCCATCACCGTCACAAATTCCACAACAGACATTTTCTCCGCCTCCACACAACGCACTTACCTTGAAAGCAGCATGATTGACCAGGAAGCACGCGATTTAGTATCGGAAGCGTTTTTCTGGAGGCCGTGCAGCGGTGTTAACGGGATCAACGCTTCCCTCACAATGGTCCTGGAGGGCAAAGCGGCCACATACGGATGCTCCGGGTACGCGCTGATCATACCCTTTTCATGGCCCGCTGAGAAAGTCTCAAAAGCATTGGGTTTCTTGGAATCCGGTGTGTCGGTTACGCATGACAACAATACCTTCAACCTTCCGTGGGTGGACAACCAAACAAGGGCTTTGTGTATGATTATCTTTGTGAAAACAAAAAAAAATTGTACAGCTGTCGAAATGTTCACGTTCAACCAGAATCTGCAGCTTTTCAGCAGGATTCAATACCTGGTGGAGGTGACGGCTGGCGGGTCGTACATTCCCATTTACAGCAATATAAAGTATGGACGAAAAAAAAAAAAAAAAAAAAAAAAAAAAAAAAAAAAAAACAGTTTCCGACTGTTCCAGTGGTCGACCGATCCCTTTGTGATCCACTTTTTCATGTTTGTGTTTTTCACGTCGCTTGTTTTTTACTTTGCGTCGTGGTGTATGGAGCTGTGGAGGAACACGACCGACTTCATGGTGGACAGGCGGAGGAGGGGGTTCTTCGCAAGGGTGACGTCGCTGTTCATCACGTTCTTCAGCTCGTTCTGGACCATCTTCGATTTTATGAACTACGTGTTTTTCTTCACTGTGTGGGGGCTTCGGTTCGTGTCGCTCGGTTTCGGGAAAACCAACAACCCAGTCCTGCAAAACGACTGGTACCCAGATGAGTACGAAACGGTGGCCCGCTCCACCCAAATCATATCCTACCTTGACAGCATAAACGGGTTGTTGTGCGTGGGCCGCATCTTCTACTTTTTAAGGCTGGACAACCGTTTCAACGTGTTGACAAAAACCATAGAAGTCGCATTGTACGAACTTGCAGGGTTGTTGTTTATCTTTTTCGTCGTGTTTCTCGGCTTCTGTCTCATGGGTTTCACCGTGTTCGGGCACGTGGTAGAGGACTACCGTGACATCGGAAGCGTTATCGGGACGCTGCTTCGGTACCTCGTCGGTGATTTCGACTACGAGCAGATCCGTGAGGAGCGCAGGATATTCGCGCCGATATTCTTCGTGCTGTTCACCGCGTTGTGTTTCTTCCTTCTATTTAATATGTTCATTGCTGTTCTATCCGATGCGTTTGCAAAGGTTCAAGAGGAAAAGTACAAACCAGCTTTGTTGGACTCTCTTCTTAAAAATACCGACGACGACGCGTACGAGCCTCTCGAATCGCAAACCGGGAACTTCTTCACCGATCTCGCGATCGTTAGAGAAATCATGTATTGGATAAAAACACTATTACTTGCAGCCCAGAATTTAATACGCCGGGGCCCCGAGTGGGACGCGAGGTACAAGGAAACCCTGGAACGAACGCGAAGCGAAAACCCGCGGTTGTATTGGCAAACCCGCGAGAGGGAGATGGTCGATAGAAAATCATGTACAGCATTCGTCGACAAGCTCAACCTCTGCCCCATCTCACTGGAAGGTTTCCTTATCGACGGCGACGACAATGCCGACGAGGATGACAATGCCTTCCAGGGCTTCGGGAACGACTTCAACACGGTGATGCAAACGCTAGTCGACGAACCCTCCGACAAAATGGAAAGAGAACGACAAGACACCTTATTAGAACTCCTTGAATCCCATTACTACTGGAACCAAGAGGTACGCGGTATCGCTCAAGTCGGACAAACCTTAGTCGATTACGATGACGATCCACGAGTTTACATTTTACGCGAAATCGCCATTTCAAAAATGAACGATAGCGACAATGGAAGCATGACGGCTTCGAGCAGCCATACTGAGGAAGACGACAACGAGCAGGAATTGAAGGACGAACAAGAGGTCGCAGCGCACGCTGTTATCAGAAAGGAAGAACAAAAACGGGTTATGAAGGATGTCATTGCAAGGGTTTCCTCAATAACCTCGAACAAGAAAAGCCTTGAACAGGTCATCAACAGAGCAGCGGCAACCGCGTTAAAATCCAGAATGGTTCGAAGAAAGGTTATCGCACGATTCGAACAAGGAACCCCCTGCAAGATCCGCGCACACCAGCTCATCGGTGCGAGATACGGAAGGTACATCACGGACGTCTTACAAATCCCTCAACAGTCCAAAAAAATCCTTCTTTCCAATGGAAAAGATACGACAGAGTGGGTTACCATCACACAAGGAACGTCTGAGGAAGAATATCTAAGCGAACTACGGTTTAATTTCGACATTTCCGAGGGAAAGGAATGTATTGTAAAGCACAGCATTTCAGGTGAAATCGTCCATCTCTACTATGAGCTGGTGATCGAGAAGGAAACTTATATTGTGACAGAAGGCCCTGGTGAGGCACCTAACTGGCAAGACGGTGAATGGTCGCGAGCACCCGACGGTTCATTACTCCCGACACAAGGCCCCAAAACCGGAGTGTGGAACTGCACCGTTCCCGACCATATAGTATTTGCAAACATACAAAAAATCATGGACCAGCATAATGGGTTGTTGAAGCTTGCGTCTGTCGAGGACGCGATCATAGCAGGAGGAAGGGATATCGACAATGAGATGCTGTCGGAGCCTACTTGCTCTGAGAGTACTGTTCACGAATACCCTTTGGACCATATTGAAGAGGTGGGGTGTTACAACCAGCTGGAGCTGATTTACGAACCGACGACGATTTTCAGGGAGCACCTCGAGAGCAAGCTTATTCAGCTGATACGAAAAAGGCTCCCGACGTTGATGTTAGAAACACTCAGCACGCAGCAACTGATGACGCTGCTCGAGGTAAAGGTGAGACGGGCCGAGGAACCCGTGAACGCACCCACTGAATAAAAAAAATAAAATAAAATAAAAAATCTTATAAAAGTATTATCATACTGTTTTTTTTTTTTTTTTTTTTTTTTTTTTTTTTTGTACATATGAAACAAAAAAAAAAAACTTGTACATGCGGTACAAACGAAGGGGGGGGATTTTTTTTTTTTTTTTTGGTTTATCCGAAACACCCTCCCATTTTATTTTATTTTTCCCTTCAAAATATCTGTAGACCACCCCATGTATCAGGGGGTGCCTCGTGTATCTTTCTTTTTTTTTTTTTAAAGAAGAGAACTTGTCGTTGACCGCAAGTGACCTTTTTTTAACTTATTTTACCGACACCCACTGTACTTATAAACAACATGAGAGGGGTTGAAGAAAAAGAGGAACAAAAAAGAAGAAGAAAAAAGGCGGCAGGCAGGGGGAGGAAGAGGGATCTAAGTTTCGAGAAAAAAAAAAGGATTTCTTTTTTTTTTTTTTTTTTTTTTTTTTGCGTCCTCTTTCCCCCCTTGAAATTTCTTCTTTTTATTGTTCCTCCCCCTCCTCCCCTTCGATCCCCTTTCTTCCCGCCACAACTCTTTTTTTTTTTTTTTTTTTCTTATACCATATCTCTCCCTTTCCCTTCAAACTAATCTGTGACAACATCCATCATCCCCCACAAAAAAAAATTGAAACAAAGGAACAAAAAAAAAAAAAAAAAAAAAAAAAATGGCGGACCTTGAAATTGGAGAGTATGCGGAAGGTTTTTGGTTTGGCAGATGGTACCCATGCAAAATTTTGAAAATCCGTGATGCTTATCTACCAGGCGTTGAGGGGGTGCAAGAGCAGTATGGAAAGGAGAGGGAAAAGGTGAACCAGCTCATGGACGTTCAATGGGCCGACGGGACCGAGACGAGAAAGGTACCGAGGCTACAGTTGAGAAAGGTGACCATGAGAGGGAGCAACGAACCGGTAGAAACCGACAGCCCTAAGGGACACCGTGAGATTCTAGTAGAGGACGTTCCCACCACCGCCGTCGTTGTCCTCCCAATGGGGCCGCCTACCTTACGAGTTGTCGCGCTGATGTTCGCATGGTGCAGTGGAATTGTTTACACGGCATTAATGTTCGTTACCCCACCTGACGAGAGTACAGTAGCGTTCTGGATCTCATGTGGGTCGATCCTGGTGTCGTGTGTTTTGTTCACACTGTCGGAGCTTGCGGCTAGAAAACTTGAAAAAAAACTGAAAAAAAATGCGTACGAACACCCATCCTCACACCGTGTGAACAAGCTCCTTCTCACCAAAGAACGCACCCGTGCCAAGACCCGCCATGCTATGCAAGATATCGTCAACACCGTCAGAGAAGAAGCCTTCAACTTAATCCACAACAACCCCGCTCTTTCAAAAGTCGAAGCGTGTTTCAAATCATCGATGCATAATAATACAGCAGATATCCTACTCGAAGGATCCGAGTCCAACGTGGAATGGTTGACTAGATGGAAACCTATCGGCGGAACAATGCACGACTCATACGGCGAACCGTTAAAAGTCTGCTTTGGTGTGAACATGCGAAAATTGTATTTCCACTTGAAAAGCGGGTATTTAAACGGATCCTCTTATGGAGCAACACCAAAACCGGTTTTGGAGGGGCAGCGGCAATGGGCCACTCTGGTTCAGAAAAACCCGGCGGATTGGAGGTTCAAAGCGCTTCCTTTAAGAAAAAACCAAGCGGAGGCGAGAATCGCGGAATTCATAAACGCGGACCCCGACGACACAGCTTTAATGGTGAACGCCAACGAAGCAACAGCCACCATATTAAAATCCCTCCCATGGCAAGTAGGTGACCGGTTCATGATCTTCAGTTGCGATTATGACGCCACAAAGCTAGCCGGGGAATTTTTAGAACGACACCACGGAGTGGAACTGTACGTCATGGATGTAAAGCTCCCCATCAGCGACATCGAATTATGCGGGCAGCTGCACTCCGTCCTCAAAACCATGAAGGACAACCACGAACCCCTCCCGATCCTCGCAAACTTCTGCCACGTTACCTCGAAAACAGCTTATATTTTCCCCGCTACAAAACTCACTCAAATCTTCCACGCGTTCGGTATCAGTGTAATGATAGACGGAGCACAGGCCACAGGGCATCTTAACGTAAATTGTTCAGAAATTAATGCAGATTGGTACTACGGGACTGTTCACAAGTGGATGTATTCGTGTCCTGGTGTTGCTTTTCTCATCACACAGCCGCACAAGCAACGGTGTACCTTCCCGTTGACGGTGAGTTATTTTGACGGTGAGGGTTATAACAGCGAGTTTGCGTACCAAGGCCTTCGTGATGTCAGTGCTTGGATGTCTGCCATTGACGGCTTTGATTTCGTGGAAACTGTTTGTGGTGGGTGGGATGCCGTAAGAGGGTACTGCCACGAACAGGCACGAAGATGCGTTGAAATTCTAGGAGAACTGTGGGGAACTAAACCCTTCCAACAAGACCAGGCTCACTACGGTTCCCTGCCCATAATGCCCCTTCCCAACGGGGAGAATCACGCGGATCAACGCGATGCTGTAAAGACGATGGGGTACCTGTCCGTCAAGCATGGGATCACAGCATTCGCGGTTATTGTCAACATAAGCGGGACGCCAACGCTTTGCATACGTTGCACCTGTCAGATCTACACGCAGGATTCGGACTGGATCAGCTTGGGGAACGCCGTTTTAAACCTCGAAGGGAACTATTCGAGCCTTAATGTAATTAAAGAGCTCAGTATTCCGGCGTTGCTTACATAAGGGTTTTTTTTTTTTTTTTTTTATATACAGAACGAGACGAAAATTGGGAGAGGTGTGGGAGCGGTGCCAGAGACTTGCCAAAGGGTACCAAGACCCGACAAGAACGACACCTTTGGGCCCGATAGGCAACGCGATGAAGCGGTGGCTCCCGAAGATCAGCACAAACTGGGGGCAGTTCACCGAAATGCTAGCTGAGAACAAGGACAAATTCGCACATGTAGTGCGAGAAAAGCTAAGGTCGGGACGTGCGGAACACATACAGGACAGAAGACGCTCGATGGAGGGGCTAGACCGGGGCGCAGACCCACGCACGAACGACCTGTGGCGAGAGCTGATGAAACTCGGACCACAAGGAGCAATGGCAGCGAGAGACCTCCGGAGGATCGTGGCGGGAGGGGTTTTCTACATCCACCCAAAGGCGTGGTACCAGGACAACATCACCAGACGGGTACCACCCCCAGAGGGCGAGCAGAGCGAAAGCGAGGACAGCTCGGAAGAGGAAGGGGACGAGACACACGAGCGTGTGAACAAGAGACCAACAACAGACGAGGTCACATGCGACGCGTGCGGTGCGGAGGAGGACGAGAGCAACAGAAGGAAGTACATGCAGAAGTAGTGGCCAACAAGACGGAAATGCCAATCTGCATGCAGCTACATGGAACGCTCCCGCGTGGTCACCGATCACACCAACACCGGCTGAGGAAGACGCAGGACTACCTGCTGGAAGTGGTGGCAAAACGAGACCAGCTTCTCCAGGACAAGAGAATGCTAGAAACGTACCCGACGCACCCCTGGAACAGATAACGGAAGGAAACGCTCATGCGCCACCTGAATGGAAGGAGCTGAGGAAGCATGTGAGGGAGCCTGATGATGAAGCACGGAGAAGACATCGTCAAGTGGCTCAGAAAGCTGAAGTGGTACGATGGACCGAGGAAGACGACAGTCACCACAATGGAACTCGTACTAGACTTCGAGAACACGCTGGGCGTCGAGCCGATCACGGGGAAGAAGGGTGATCTAGACATGATACAGAAGAAACGGAGTTTCCACGGCCTCCTGGAAAGAATCCAAGAAGGGTGGGACACAGCACGCATACAGAAGAAGGTCAGAGGCAAGCGGATCTTCCCAGCGGAGAGCCAGAAGAACCACGCGCTTAGAACCATAGGTGCGAAGAAGAGTCTGGGATGGAACAGAAGGCCAGTTTTTGCATCAGAGAAAACCAAGAAGGACCTTAAGAAACTGGGCAGAAAGTGGCAAGAAGAAAGAGAGGATACTTTGAGAAAGGCAACACAGCCAAAAAAGAAAGAAAGGCCGAGGCCCCAGAAGGGAGAAAGGGGTAGATAAGTAGAGACAAGGGGGACGTTCCAAAACAGGAACCTCCTTTATCTCATCTCTTTTTTTTTTTTTTTTTTTTTTTTTTTTTTCCCGTTCATGTATTTGTTGCCAGATTAAATAGCATCTGGTCTCGAGTACAGTGAGTGACTCAAGAACGGGAACAAAAAAAAGAAAAAAGAAAGGGGGGGGGAATGACTTACCGCGAACCGTAGTTT